>JARDYH010000001.1:348590153-349055153 GCA_029215795.1 Anniella stebbinsi | reverse complement strand
CTTTACTTTTTTAAAAATTTATGGTTTTTCTTGAATCATCTGCACAGCTGCCAACCTAGCCCAACCCCACTTCATGTTCTTCCCTCAGTCTGCTTTGTAACAAGAATCAGGGAAGCCACACAGGGCTGTCAGAATTGCCAACTACAGCCTGAATAACTCAGCCCTGAATAACAAAACCCCGCACAAAAATACTTTCATGTTGGTTAGGCCAGATAGCCTTTTTATTCTGCTTTGATCAAAATGGAGATATCGGAATGCAACATCTCAGAGAGTTTTTTTAAAAAAATGGGACTTTATCTGTTTCCCAATAAAACCTTGGGGAAAAAGCTCAGACATTCCACAAAGTCTGGTGCAATGCATGCAGCCCAAGAGCGTGAGATCCCCACATTGTTCCATGCGGCTAGAGCAGATGGTGGGTTTTTCTTCTGTTATGCAGTCTTCCAAAAAATAAAACAGCTAAAGTTGGATCCAGCATCTAAACATTTGAAATATGCGTGCTTCGTGCTGTTTACAAGTGAAATGGGTTACATATGTTGTGTGTAGGGCTGGGTGGCTAAGTGGACACAAATAGCAGATTTCCATTGAAGTTTTAATGAAAATGCAGTCTGCCTGTTCCTACTAGTACCTAGAAATATTAAAGGAGCCAACATTGGAACTGCCTGAAGGAAAAGAGTTAAGCTCTCTATTGAGATGAAAAGTGAAATTGATTTTCCTTTTAGGAAGTTTATTTTGTAGTGATGTAAGCATATTTTTAAATGATTACATCAGCTTACATCATTATGAATACTCTAGAATCCATAGTAGGATGCTTGTTCTTTTTAAACAATAATCCAAATTCAGATTTGACATGTAGAGTGATGGTTGCTATTAAAAAAAAAGGGGGGGGGGTAATCAAAATTTCATTGTTGTATACAATTTAGTGAAACTAACTTTTTAAAATGTCTTATTATGCTGCTCACAAAAAAGGATGTTGTGTGGATGTATAGATCAACAGCATAATTCAGCATTTTTTAAGAAGGCTGTTCCACTGCCCAGCATGGTGTGCTTTGGATGGGGACATGTTTGCAGACAGGCCGGAAGGAGGCAGGCCCCACTGTGACGTTGGTGTGCAGATGGACATTGTGTCCATGGATAGGGTGACCAGATTGCCCAGGGTTTCCCAGTCCTAACCTGGAAAACTGGGGCGATCTGGGCCGACCGGGAGGCAGCAGGGGCAAACAGGGGAAACGATGCCCACGTGGAAGAGGCGGGAGAGGGCCGATTATAGGCTCATGCCGCCGCCTCCACCGCCAAGCTCGTGCAGCCACTTCCACCACCGCCGGGCTCGTGCTGCCGGCGCTGCAGGGCTCATGCCAGAGGCCGCGCGGAAGAGGCAGGAGAGGGCCGAATCCAGAAATTATAAAATTGGCCCTCTCCCGCCTCTTCTGTGTGGCCTCTGGCCTCCTCGGGGTTTGTCGCGATAGTGACAAGCCCCGAGGAGCCCGGATGCCCGCGTGGAAGAGGTGGGGGAGGCTGATTACATCACTTCCGGAATCGGCCCTCTTCCTCACAGCCTCTGGCACGAGCCCTGCAGCACCAGCAGCGGCGGCACGAGCCCAGCGGCGGTGGCGGCAGTGGCATGAGCCCGGCGGTGGCACGAGCCCAGCCTCAGCGGTGGCAAGAGCCCGGCGGCGGCAGAGGACCCGTAGGTCCGGGCTGGGTTTTTTGGGGGGTGAGTGGCTTGGTGGGGGTGGTGTTTTGGGGGGGATGGCGGGGGAGGGACCGGGATTTTGGTTTCCAAAATCTGGTCACCCTATGCTAAGAGCTGTGTGGCTTGGGCTGCCTCTACAAGAGAGGTTTAAAGCTCTTTCAAGGCGCTTTAAAAAATTTACCTCTACAAGAACGGAGCGCAAATCGGGCGTAGAGGCGTGTTATCTCTCCGATTATGCACATTATCGAATGCATGTTAAATCGCGAGTTTTATTTTGCTCCGGCCATTAAAGCGCATTTTGACTATGTGAACAAGCGCTTATGCGCATTAACTACTTGTAAAGCGCATTTTGGTCATCCGTTAATGCGCTTCGCCGCCTCTCGCCACCTCTCGTGCAGAGGTATTAGGTGTAAATGCGCTTCAGCGATTATGCGCATAATCGCCTAACCGGGCGCAAAAGCGAATCCTTGTAGAGGGGACCATAGATAGCTATAAAAGAGCCTCACCACCAGGCCTCTTCATTTCTGGCACCTACCCATTCTCCCTTAGTCTGGAGAAAATTAGCCTGTCACATTTTGGGAGCCAAATATCTTTTTGCTTTTACCTATCGGCAGGGTTTCTTTCCTTTTTTTAGCTACTTTGCACTGAATGCCAGGATTGGGGGTGGGGTGGGGGGGAGAGGAATAGTATTGCAGGTCAGTTAGTTTAGTATTTGGTACAGTTACATTTGGAAGTACGTGTGGGGAATTAACATGTAGGGATGAGGTTTGGCGAGCACTCTTGAGCCCCTTTATGGTGAATGGTGATTAAAAAACTCAGGGCTGGGAGACCCATGGGTATGGTACAGATTGCCTTGGGGGCTAACCTGTCTCATCCTCCTGGAAGTGGGGTGAACTGGGAAGCTCCCTTCCCATGTGACTTAGGGGACAGGTGGGGTCAGGGACAGGCTTAAACCTACAGATTCAGTCACTTCTGCCCATCCAATTGTAATGTTAAATAAATGTGGCCTTACATCCATTTACCTTTGTTCTACTCCACCATTCATTCCCAATGAAATACCCTCTTGGGCCCTTTCCACATCAGTCTGCTTGCCTGGGATGGCCCCAGGCTGATCCCTGTGCGTCAATGGTTTGTATTAGGTACGTCCGAGATCGCCTTCCCTCCCTCCCTCTACACCTCTATGGTGTAGAAAGGGCATGGATCAAAATCCAGTCCTTTAAATGGATTTGAGCAGGGCAGGATCTACACTACTGCTTTCTAATGGTATTGAAGTGCATTGACAACTGTTGGGGCCCATGACACATTCCATAGACCATTTTCAAACCAGTTTCATAGTGTTATATCCTGCTTGGTGTAGATCTGGCCCAAGAAAATTTAATTAAAGATTGTTCCTTTAATGTCTTTAGGAACCTTTTTGGCAGAAGAACTACCAATCGCGATGAAGTACATTTATTTCTCCTCCTTACTGATCGTCCTTCAAGTCCACTGTCATCATGTCCTGGGACACCACAATGAACCGGAGAATGACAGAGATAAAATTGTATTTGAAGATCAACTTCCTTCTTTTGAAGAAGAACAGAGAAATAAGGCCAGATACTATGATATGATAGCTCCCAGTAATGCTGACTTTGCATTCAGTTTCTACAGGCAGATAATTTCTGATGCAACTGGCAAAAATGTTTTATTTTCTCCTCTCAGCATCTCTACCGCTTTTGCGTTGCTGACTCTGGGTGCCAAATCTGAAACCCAAAGCCAGATTTACAAAGGGCTTGCATTTAACTTGTCAGAGATTGAGCAGCATGAGATACACAAAGGTTTCCATCAGCTCATCCAGGTGCTTAACAAACCATACAACAAAGCACATGTAACCTTAGGGAATGCCTTGTTCATAAGGGAGTCTTTGAAAATATTGCCTAAGTTTCTGGACAATGCCAAGACCGTGTATGAAGCTGAAGCCTTTTCTTGCAACTTCAATGATTCTGCAGCAGCTGAAAAGCAGATCAATGATTACATACACAACAAAACCCATGGGAAAATAGCCCGTGCAGTTGAGGGCCTTGATGAAAGAACTGTAATGGTTGTTGTGAGCTATATTTTCTTCAAAGGTATGTTGAGAGAAAAAGACATAATATTTGGGGCCAGTAAAATATTCAGGAGACTTCGGAGGAAATAATGTTCTAGATCCAAAGACTTGAATATGGACTTAAATAGATCAATTGAAATTGATGGGACAATTTAGCCCTGACTAACTTAATGATTAGTTCATTAAGGGTTTATTCTGATTTCAAAGGGTTTATTCTGAGCATGAGTAACATTGAATCCAGTCCAGTCAACAACTGAGCAGCATAAGCAAACCACACATTAGCAGGAGATTTGGTCTTGGAGCAGAATATGGCAGAGTTAAATTGGTGGCATGGAATCCTGAAATTTTATTTTTTTAAAAAGAGGGGAATTTTCCAAAGGTTGGTAGCAGTGGTTGATATGTTTGATTTCTGAGTTGTCTTTCAATTCAAAGTCAGAGGCAATAAGGGATATTTCTAGTAAGCACTACAGTGTGCTCTTCTACGCCGTACATATATCTATTAGTAACCTTCTGCTTTCCCACTAGTGCTTTTACCCACTTCTTCACACAGCGCATAGTTAAACTATGTAATCTGCTGATTGGTGGGAAATTCAGGACAAATAAAAGGAAGGACTTTTTCACACAGCACATAGTTAAACTATGGAATTCCCTACCACAAGATGTAGTGATGGCCACCAGTTTGGATCACTTTAAAGGGGGCTTAGATAAATTCCTGGAGGGGAAGGATATCGATGGCTACTAGTTCTGATGGCTATGTGCTACCTCCAGTATCAGAGGCAGTAAGCCTGTATACACTAGTTGTTGGGAAACATGGGCGGCAGGGTGTTGTTTCACCCATGCCCTACTTATGGGTTCCTGGTCGACAGCTGGTTGGCCACTGTGTGAACAGAGTGCTGGACTAGATGGACCCTTGGTCTGATCCAGCATGGCTCTTCATATGTTCTTATGTTATGTTCTTTTGCTTATACTGTTGACCAAGTGACTTCCATAGTCCATTTAGATGGATTTGGGATTTATTTTCTTTACAGAGAATTTCTGGTCTATTGCATTTCTTTTACTTACTTAAATAAATAAGTATATAAGTATTATAGAGAACTTTGTCTATTTGGAAATTAGCATTGATACATGTTCTTTTTTTTCCCCATAGCCCTTTGGGAAAACCCTTTTGACACTTACATGACTGCAGAAGAAGATTTTTTCGTAGATACAGTCACCACAGTGAAAGTACACATGATGCATCGACAAGGCAGTTACAACTTTCTCCGCGATAATGATCTATCTTGCTGGGTGGTGGAAGTTCCTTATAAAGGAGATGCTTCTGCCTTGTTCATTCAGCCAGATGTGGGGAAAATGGAGCATACGGAGGGAACGTTGGGTACTGAAACATTGGCTAAATGGAAAAAATCCTTTACATATGAGTAAGTCTTCTGGGTGCTGTGTTTAAATGCTGGCTGCTGTATTGTGATTACTTAAAATGTATTACAGAACAGGAGAAAACCATTTGCTTCAAAACCATATTTGGTATATAGCCAGCTGCCTTGTAGCAAGGGAGATCCTTTGTTCATCTAATTCAGTATTGACTATGCCAACTGGCTGTGGCTATCCAACAATCTTTTCCAGCATGAAATGGAGGCAGGATCTACACTACTGCTTTCTAGCGGTATTGAAGTGCACTGACAACTGTTGGGGCCCATGATACATCTACACCAAACAGGATATAACACTATGAAAGCGGTATATAGAATGTGTCATATGCCCCAACAGTTGGCTGTGCACTTCAATACTGCTGTAAAACAGTAGTGTAGGTCCTGCCTCCATACACTGCTTTCATACCACTTTGATAGTGCTGTATCCTGCTTGGTGTAGATCTGGCCAGAGATGGTAGGGATTGAATTTGGGTCCTTCTACATGAAAAGAATATGCTCTACCACTGAATTATGACCCTTTACTTAATGTATTGTATGGTGCATGTTTATTATGGTTTCAGCATCCCGTCTTGGTAGTGGGGTTGAGGGTTTACTGTGTGTTGGTGGTGCCAACAAACCTCCCTTCTAACTCTAACATTCTATTCAGATGGTATTGGTTCCCAGTTGGGTAGTGGTAATATAGAATGAATGCTTCTGTTGCATGTGTTTATTTCACCAAACAGAGACATCTGGGAATTAGGTCCAGCTGCTCTGCCACTGACAACCATGTAGCTCCAAGGTAGAGGTGAAACTGGAACTCACCACAGCATAGAACAGCATACCTTATGCATATTGCCTAAACAATACATTTGTTAAGGGTGTGGCCCTTAACAGCTGCAATTTCCCAGAAATTTGGAGCTTAAGAGAAGATTGAAAGCCCTAAACACATGTAATTTAGCCTTTGAAGGTCCAAATTAGTGCTGTGCCGAATCCTGCCCCCTATTTTCAGGAACTTTTTCTCTCCCTACGAAAGACACGTTTTTTTCTGCCTCTTTTGCAGGGTAGGGGAGAACTTCAAAGAATTTTCTCCTTGGGGAGGGGGACAGCATTTCCACCACATACCTTTTAAAAGAGTAGCCAGTTGTTTAGGGGTCTTCTTTATATATATATTTTAAACCACCCCTAGCATTTGGAAGAGCCTGGCAGTTCTTCATGAATGCCTATTGGAGACCACATGACCACACCCTATCCTATAGGAATTCAGGAAGAACTCTAGGGCACCTGCAAGTGCCAGGGATGTTTTTTAAACAGAAAGAAATAGAAAGAAATAGAAAGAAGAATCCTAAAATCTTCCTACATTTAAGAAGGTATGTAGAAACCTTGCCCCCCTCCCCAAGAGAAAATTCTCTGAAATTCTTACTTCAACCATCCTTTTTGCCAGAGTTTTCACACACACCCTGAAATGCTGACAATTGAATAATCAAAATTTTCGGCACAGCACTAGTCCAAATGCTCATAACATGCAGAAGTATCTAAGAAAACCCAAATATATATTTCTTTCCTATAAAGCAACTTTGAAAGGAGTGATCTGGATTAGGAAATCGACAAGGGATATTGCTTAACCGTATCCCATCACACCACATGATTGTGCAAGCGATTTGCATAACATGCAAATTAGGCAGAACTGGAATATGGCAACCCTAGTGTTTCAGTTCCTTGGGTGGGTGGGTGCATGGGTAGGATCCTTTTTCCTGGGTTCCCCAAGATGGAGCATAAAATATATGTATTGCAAACACCTGATGGTTATGATATTCAACATCCATCCCCCCCTAATTTTAATTGAGTTGAGTTATATTGTTTTGTGTCAAACTCCACTGGAAGTGACTTTTTTTTGTGAGAAATTACGAGTGTGGCATGAAGAATTAGGCCATTTAGTCATTAGAATTTGAAATTCCTGAGTCAGCTGTCTCCAAGAGAAAGTAAATTTGTTTTGAAGGCCAGGCCTTGCTACTCACTATTCCCCTCTGACACTTTAGAAAGGCAGAAGGGAAAACATAAGCAAAGGTTGGCACAGTAATGAGACTATTATTGGTATAAATGCTAAACCTCTTTAAATATCCAATACTATCCCACATTTAATTATATACGCCTCAGACACTGCAAATGCCATTTATACTCTTATAGATGTGACCTAATTCAAATATGTTGTGGTCATTATCTGATATATGGATTGTTTTTGTTCATTTGTGAACCAGAGAAATACAACTGTACATACCAAAATTTTCCATTTCTGCATCCTATGATGTCAAAGACCTGTTGCAGAGACTGGGAATGACTGATGCCTTCAGTGACAAAGCTGATCTGTCTGGAATTACTGGAGAACACGATCTGAAAGTTTCCAAAGTAAGTATGTGGTTAAATATTGCTATGCCTTTTAAGGAGGCATGATCAGCTGTTTACTAAAACAATTGCCACATTATTTAAGGGACGGACAGCAATAATAATATTTATTTATTTATACCTGCCTCTCCATTTGGATCGAGGTGGGGAACAGCATTAAAAGCAAATGATATAAAATACATAAAACTGATTAAAAATATATAAAACCTAATACATTATTAAAATACCAATAAAACTCTTAAAATTCGACTGGGTAGGCCTGCCAGAAGGGATTAGTCCTTATGGCATTCTTAAAGTCAGAAAGACTGTTACGTTGACGAATCTCTCCCAGCAGGCCATTCCACAGTCTGGGAGCGGCAGCAGAGAAGGTCCTTTGGGTAACAGTTGTCAGCCTAGTTTTGGCTTACTGTAGTAAATTCTTCCCAGAGGACCTGAGTGTATGGGGTGGACTGTATGGGAGAAGGCGATCCCGCGGGTAACCTGGACCCAAACCATGTAGGGCTTCAAAGGTAATGACCAACACTTTGTACTTCACCTGGAAAGTAATTGGCAGCCAGTGGAGTGATTTTAAGACTGGTGTAATCTGGTCACCCCTTGGTGTACCGGACTAGGCACAGAGGTAACCCTATGTACAGCGCATTGCAGAAGTCGAGACTCGAAGTTACCAGCGTGTGCACTGCCATCTTTAGGTCTTCCAACTCTAGGAAGGAGCGCAGCTGGCATATCAGCCGAAGCTGATAGTAAGCACTCCTGGCCATCGCATCTATATGAGCTGTCATTTGGAGCGATGGATCCAGAAGCATCCCCAAGCTGTGAACACAGCCTTTCAGGGGGAATGTAAGCCCATCCAGAACTGGTTGACATACCTCCAAACCCAGGTTGGGGCCTTTGACAGTAAGCACCTCCTTCTTGTCTAGATTCAGCTTCAATTTGTTTTTCCTCATCCAGCCCATTACTGCCTCCAAGCATTCAAGAGGAGACACACTATCCTTAGCTGACACTGTTGTCAAAGGCATAGAGAAATATATTTGGGTGTCATTAGTGTACTGATAGCACCTCGCCCCATGCCTTCAGATGATCTCTCCCAGCGGTTTCATGTAGATGCTAAACAGTATTGAGGATAGTATGGCACCTTGTGGTATGACATACAACAGCTGCTTCTTTGAAGAGCAACTATCCCCAAGCATCACCATCTGGAACCTGCCCGAGAGGTAGGACCAGGACCACTGCAGCACAGTGCCCCCGATTCCCAATCCCCTCAGATGTTCCACAAGGATACCATGGTCGAAGGTATCGAAAGCCAGTGAAAGATCCAGAAGTACCAGCAGGGACACACTCCCTCTGTCAATAGTCAAGCACAGATCATCCACTAAGGTGGCCATAGCATACTCAACTCCATATCTTATGTAAACTGCCCAGACAGCTTAGGCTATGGGGCAGTATATAAATGTAATAAAATAAATAAATAAATAAATCTTACCCTGAAGCTAGTTTGAAATGGGTCTAGAAAATCTGTATCACTGAAACTGCTTGGAGTTGGAAGGCAACTGCCCTCTCAATCACCTTGCCCAGAAACAGAAGATTTGATACTGGTCTGTAGTTATTAAGATCCAGGGAGTCCAGGGAGGGCTTTTATAGAAGTGGCAGTACCACTGCTTCCTTTAAACATGATGGAAAACTCCCCTCCCTGAGAGATGTAGTAATAATATGTTATAGTTGTAGTCTAATTGCATCTCCTCCCTGGGCAACCAGCCAAGAAGGACAGGGATCGAGAAGGCAAGTTGTCCTCTTCACTCGTCCAAGCAGTTTGTCCATGTCCTCAGTACTCACCAACTGAAACTGATCCAGTGTAATTCTACTCGCAGAGTTGCTGGACACTCCATTGTCAGCCTCTGCTATAATGATGGCATCTAAGTCGGCTCTTACCTGAGAGAGCATCACAGCGAATTACCAAAGGCTCTAAGATAAAGTTCAAGGGGGAAGGTGCCTGGGTTAGACCACTCACCACCTTGAACAGTTCTGCTGGATGTGAATTTGCAGGCACAATGCATGCAGAGAAGAAAGCTTTCTTCGCTGCACGTATTGCTACCCCATAGGAAAAGAGATGTTCTCTGTGTCATGTCTTGTCGGATATAAGTCAAGTTTTCAGCAAGCAATTCATTCAAGAGGGATTCAGCAGGGGGTGCTGGTAGGGTGCCTCTGTCTGATGTCACATCCAAAACACCAGCTACAATTTTTCCAAAGTCACCACACATACTTCTGTGCAGAGTACATTTCAGTAGTCCTGAATCAAAGTTAAGAAGTCAAGAATGGTTATTACTAGCTGGGGATAATGAGAAGACTTCTTCATATCCACTACAAAAAGAGGTCTGAGGTTCAGGGGTTTATCCTGAAACTGTAGAGCTGAGGAGCACATTAGTGACAAATTGTAAAATGTTGATGGTGAATACTAAATTCTTCAAGTTACGTCTTTAAAAAACTTGTCTAAGGCTGTGATCCTATCTGAGAGGGTATCCTAAAGGCCATAGGATAGAGAGGATTGTCCTTTCTAATTGTGGAGACAGAAGTCACAGATAGAGAAGGAGGTTTGCCCTTGCAAACCTCCCACTGTGGGTGTGGATATACACTAGTTGGTGGGGAACATGGATGGGAAGGTGTTGTTGCATCTGTATCCTGCTTGTGGGATCCTGGTCTTCAGCTGGTTAACCACAGTGTGAACAGAGTGCTGGACTAGATGGACCTTTGGTCTGATGCAGTGTGGCTCTTCTTATGTTCTAATAGTAAATCCTACCTCACTAATCTTTTAGAGTTCTATGGAAGTCTCAGCTTGCATGTGTATTGGGGGTAATCTGATAAACGTTATATAATTGGACTTTCAAAAGAGGCTTCTGACAAAGTACCTCACCAAAGTGTGGATGCAGAAATCAGCAAAACACATAGAGGTTCCATTTTGAAGCTCGATCCATCTTACATCCATATCATATTCCAAGTTTATTTTCTTTTTAATAGAAAATTGTGACTTTCTTGAATTCATGTTTGGGTATGTACTGAGATGTGTATTCAGAAGTATACAATCTTTTGTCATTAATTAAAGTATGTTTGTGTTTGCTTTTAGAAATATATCCATTTCCCCCATTTAACAGAGTCACTCGACTGGGAATGTAATAGCTTTCAACTCACACTGCACTCAGGTTCATGCTCAGGTTCAGGAGATTTGAAGAGAGTATATTTCAGTCATAAATTAATTTCTTATACATCTTACATCAAAGACGCTTAAGCAAATTTTGCTATCTTGTGATCAGAGGTCAGATTGTCTTGTGGATCAGTAACTTTCTGAAGAATAGGAAGCAGAGAATAGAAATAAATGGACAGTTCTCACAGAGGAGAGATATATGAAGTGGCTCACTCAAGAATTAGAACTGAAACCTGAACTTTTTCCCCTATGAGGAAAGATTAAAATTGGGGACATGTGGGAATTTCATTTTTGCTCACAAAATATGTGCCCATGCCCTGTTTGAAACCCTGAATGTGATCACTAGCACATGTCCACCAAAAATGTTCACAAATCGTATGACATTCGCTTGCATTAGATTTGTGCAGTTCCCAATTCGATTTGCTGCCAATTTTCAAATTTCTTCAAATTTTCCTCTGCAGAGTGAAAGCCCCCCTTTAGTCTATCAAAGAAAGTTGTGCAAATTAGAAAAGTTGGAAAAATTTCATGCTCAACCAGTGCTCGATATGCATACATTTTCCTGTTTGCATAAAGCGAGCCACGATCGCAAACCCAAACAGAATTGGGCATGTGACGAACAGTGAGATATTGTTCAGAGACTCCTAGAGATCCCAAACAGTGCTCATTCTCCCATCCCTATTTATAATATTTGGGGCTATTCAGGTTTTGTTTAAAAAAAAAAAAAAAAAGATAAGCAAGGGGGTTTATCACATTGTGCATGGTGTGCAGAAGGTGGATAGAGAAAGGGTTTCCTGCTCCCGTTCTCTCATAATACGAGAATCTGGAGGTCATTCAGTGAAGCTAAATGGTTGGAGATTCAGAACAAACAAAATAAAGCATTTCTTCACGCAGCCCTCAGTGGAATTTGCTTCTACAAGATTCACCTGTGCCAGGCTCAATATTTATTTATTTATTTATTTATTTATTTATTTATTTATTACATTTGTATACCGCCCCATAGCCGAAGCTCTCTGGGCGGTTTACATAGGATTAAAAACAATTAAAAACAATATACAAAAATTTAAACAGCAAAAACATACAACATACGCACAATCTGTACATTTAAAACCGCTACAACACTTCAAAAAGCTACCAAAAAAAAAAAAAAAAAAACAAGAAAACAAACCCAGGCTCCTCAGATATTGCCAAATGCCTGAGAGAAGAAGAAAGTCTTGACCTGGCACCGAAAAGATAACAATGTTGGCGGCAGGCGGGCCTCGTCAGGGAGATCGTTCCACAATTGGGGGGCCACCACAGAGAAGGCTCTCTCTCTTGTTGCCGACCTCCGAGCTTCCTTCGGAGTAGGCACTCGGAGGAGGGCCTTAGATGTTGAACGTAGTGTTCGGGTAGGTTCATGTCTGGAAAGGCGTTTCATCAGGTATTGTGGTCCCAAGCCATGTAAGGCTTTATAGGTTAAAAACAGCACCTTGAATCGGGCTCGGAAACATACAGGCAGCCAATGCAAGCAGGCCAGAATAGGTCTTATTTGCTTGAACCTACTGGTTCCGGTTATCAATCTGGCCGCTGCATTTTGCACATGCTGCAGCTTCCGAACCACCTTCAAAGGCAGTCCCACATAGAGTGCATTGCAGTAATCTAACTTGGAGGTTACCAGAGCATGGACAACTGAAGCCAGGTTATCCCTGTCCAGATAAGAACGTAGCTGGGCCACCAACCGAAGTTGGTAGAAGGCACTCCGTGCCACTGAGGCCACCTGCGCCTCAAGTGACAGAGATGGTTCTAGGAGAACCCCCAGGCTCAAGGGGGGAGTGCTTCCCAGTTTCCACTGCTACCCGCTCCCGCTCACTGGGCCACATGAGCCTCTTCTGAGGGTCAGCTTGGCCCAGAAGCCACCCATCCGCATGCTGGAATCGCACATGTCCCCCTTCCTGCATCAGTGGTGACTGCCACTGATGCAACAGGAGAACGTGTGCATTTTTGGGAGCCTATGTAAATTGCACATTTCCACACACACACACCCTGCACCTTGAAGGCCCCATTAACCCAAGGGGGCATCCATGCTCGCAAGAGGAACATCCAACTGGGTCAGGGACAGATGTGAGGTGTCCCAATTGGGTGCTTGTGACAAGCCTACAGAAGATGTGGTGACTGCTTTAAAGGGGGATTAGTCAAATTCATAGAAGATAAAGCTAACAATTGCTACTAATAATGATGATGACAATGTCACCTTCAGTATCGGAATCAGCATGCTCCATTGCTGGGGAGGGTGTGCTATTGCCCTTATGCCCTGCTTGTTGGCTTCCCATTGGCCACTGTGAGAAACAGGATGCTGGACTGTCTACGCTTTTGTTCAGATCCAGTAGAGCTCTTCTTAAGTTCTTATTTATGGCAATATTTCTCCTTTCCTCTGTTGCCTGAGGGCCTACATCTTAAGTCACAGAAGTTAATCTAGCTCTTTTTGGTAATTCCAGGGATCACAAGAGGTGTTTTCCCTGCCATCCCAGGTGCAGGACCAATTCTTAGGATAGCCCAATCGCTGTTGCATTTATAGATAGTAAAATGTTGTTATTTCCTTGCAGGCTATTCACAAGGCTGTTGTGGATGTTCATGAGAGTGGAACTGAAGCAGCTGCTGTCACTGTCATAGAGCTTTCTCCGAGGTTTGGTGGTCCCAATACTATCATCAAATTAAACAGACCCTTCCTGATGCTAATTATTAATGAAGCAACAAACACCATCGCCTTTTCTGGGAAAGTTATAAACCCAACAGAATCATGACCATTAGATTATCGTCAGAAATCTGTAATTGAACCCTTTTTGGGTGATTAAAAAATAATTTTCCACTTGGCACTAGAATCAGCCTGATCCCAGTGGTTATGAGATTGAATAAGACATGCCTGCAAAGTATTGTTATAATAAAAATGACTTTAAAATATCGTGATCTTGTCAATTAATTGTCTGGACCAGCATGTCAATGTCTGCAGCACCTTTCTGTCCATGGCAGGAGCTCAACTAGATTCATTAAACAAAAAACCTACGGTTTACAAAAACAACGTTAAGGTTCTACAGTTTCCAACCAAGCATCAAAAAGCAGGGAAATTGGGAATTAAGGCTCCCAAGCCTTAACATAGGCTGACCAGATAAAATCCAGGTCAGGGCTCATGTAACTTTAACAGTTGTAGAGAAAAGGGAATTTCAGCCAGTGTCATTTGTATGCAATTAGTTCCTGGTGAAACTCCCTCTTCATCAAAACAGTTAAAGTTGCAGGCACTATACTAGAGTGGCCATATACAAAAGAAGGCAGGGCCCCTGCAACTTTAACTGTTGTGATGAAGAGGGAATTTCACCAGGAACTAATTGCACACAAATGACCCTGGCTGAAATTCCCTTTTCTCTACAACTGTTAAAGTTACATGAGCCCTGACCTAGATTTTATCTGGTCACCCAACCTTAACGCCACATCCTTCCTAAGGAGGCAGAAAGTGCAAGTGAAATTCTCATTCTCCCAAAGCAGATAAACCATGAGGACAGGATGGGGAATATGATACGCAGAGGTGACTGGGGTTGTGGAAAACTGATGACGAACAACTTAGGGCCACCTACTTCTATTTTTTTTGTTTAGAGCAGCCCTTCCCCAACCTGAAGCCCTCCAAAGGTGTTGGACTACAACTCCCATCATTGCAAGTCAGTATGTCCCATGGTCAGAAATGCTGGGACTTGTCATCTCAAACACCTGGAGGGCAGCAGGACGGGGCACTGTTCCATATCCTTACCAAATACAGGGTCTGCCCAATACTTTTCTCTCACACACATCTCGCATATAGCAGCATGCTTGATAAAAAGGGGCCACTATTCATTACAGATCTAGAACCAGAGCATGTGCCAGGCACTTTCAACTTTTGGTCACTATCCTGCCCTTCAAAGAACCAAGGTATTTTAAATTATAAAAACATTGTTGAGAAAATGAAAAAAGAGATACAGACAATATGGGAAATTAATGAAACAGGGCAAAACTCTCAAGCGATAGTATGGGACACAATGAAAGCGGTAGTAAGAGGGATATGTATTAATTAAGAAGACAACAAGAAGCACAAAGTAAAAAGATAGAAAAGGAGGTTAGGAATTTAGAGGAACAATTGAGAATAACTAAAGATAAACTAATATACGCTCAACTTCAAGCTTAAAAGAAGGAACTCAAGGAAGTGGATTTAGAGAGAGTGCAGAAAGATTTGATATATTTGAAAAGGGATTTTTTTGAATATAGTAATAAAAATTCTAAAATTCTGGCCAGGTCCTCACAGTCGAAGAAGGCAAAGAATATGATAGGGACAATTAAAAATAAAACAGGGGAAAGCTGTAATTTAATGAAAGATAAATTAAACATATTTCAAGAGTTTTATCAGAAATTATATGCATCAGAAGTGGGCTCACAGGCAAGGATAGTGGAGTATGTAGAGAGGAATTGGAAAATAAGGTTACAAGGGAAAGATAGGGATTACATGGAAGGTTTAGTGAGGGAAAGTGAAATAGAAGAAATTATAGATAAATTAAAAGGAGGGAAATCTCCGGTTTTAGATGGGTTGGGGCCAGAATATTACAAGATATTTAGAGAGTTATTAGTACCGAGACTGAAAGTATTATACAACAATATATTAGAGGGAGGGAAGACCCCACCATCATGGGAACATTCTCTGATTATATTAATCCTGAAACCGGATAAGGATTTAACGGACCCAGCTTCTTATAGACCTATATCTTTAATAAATCAAGATTCAATTTTTTTTACAGCAATTATGGCAACAAGAATGAATACTTTCATAAATAAATATATAAAAAAGGATCAATGCGGATTTATTCCAGAGAGGCAAATGCCTAATTTAATTGGGAGAGTACTGAATATAATAAATGTTATTTAAAAAAGGAATATAAAAGCAGGGCTGATAGCATTAGATATTTTTAAAGCCTTTGATTGTGTGGAATGGCCAGCATTAAAAACAATTATAAAAACATTTGGGTTTGGAGATAAATTTATAGGAGTGATTAATCAGTTATATGCAAATAATAAAGCAGTGGTGATGGTTAATGATGGGTTAACACAACAGATTACCTTAGCCTGAGGTACTAGATAAGGGTGTCCACTCTCCCCGATATTATTTGCAATAGTTATAGAAATTTTGGCAAATGTAATTAGGGAAATTGGGAGATTAAAAGGGATAGGAGGAAAAGAAAAGATAAAAATTAATATGCTTGCGGATGATACATTAATGACATTAGAAAATCCAATGGAGAGATTGGAGGAGATAAAACAACATTTGAGAGAATTTGGGGAGAATACAGGATTACAAGTAAATTGAGGAAAATCGGAAATGATGTTATTTAATTATAATAAAGAGGAAAGGGAGGAGTATAGTATAAAATTAGGTCTTAAGATTAAAAATATAGTGCGCTATTTAGGAGTTAATATTACAAAAGATTTAGAAAAGGTAGAAGAAATTAATTTTAATAGCTTGAAAAAACAGATAATGAAAAATTAGAGGCTTATAAGAAGTTAAAGCATTCATGGTTTGGTAGAATAGCGGTTATTAAAATGAAGATATTACCTAAGATAATTTTTTTGTTTAGAATGTTACCAATTAAAATAACAGAAGTAGAAATAAAGAGTTGTCAAAGTATGATAAATAATTATTGTAATGGAGATAAAAAAAGCAAGGATTAATAAAGGGAAATGGTATAAGACACAAAAGAAAGGAGGGTTGGGACTTCCAAATATAAAGATGTATTACATAGCAAATCAATTAAGACATGTTATAAATAGTGTAGTAGGAAAAGACGATTTAGAATGGTTGGAGACGCAGAGAGGAGATATAGAGTTAGAATTACAAAATATATATTTTTAGCAAAATACAAAAGAAACAATTGAAGGAAATGGAAAATCCCCTTTTAAAAACATTGTAGAGATTTGGGGGAAGTATATAAAAAATTGGCCCCAGGTATCTCTCCTCTGACTCCAGTTGAATTATTGGAGAACTTCCCAGGGAATCTAAGAAGAGATATGGAAGGGGTATTGAGGGGACAGAAAATTATTAAAGTGAAAGATTGGTTGAAAAGAATGTCTAATAAGGAGCAAATAGAAGAAGTATTAAGAGGACAAAATATCTCCTGGTTCAAATGTATACAATTGGAACAATGGATGCAGGATTGGAAAAAGAAAAATAACGATTGCAGAGATAATACAAGATTTGAGGATTTAATAGAATCAAGAGAAAAGGAGGGGAAAATAAAGGTAAAATAGGTATAAGTGAAATATATAAAATATTGACAGAGGATGGAGACCAACAGGATTCTCTTAAAATAATATGGGAAGATGATTTAACAAAACAAATTAGTGATTATAACTGGGGGAAGATATGGGAATCAAGAATGCTAAAGTTATTATCAGTTAGGATAAAAGAGAATTATTACAAAATAATTTGGAGGTGGTATTTAACACCAGTAAGATTACATCAGATAGATAAGAAAATTTCGAAGATATGTTGGAGGGGATGTCAGGAGGTTGGAACATATTTTCATATGTGGTGGACATGTGAGTACGTACAAAAATTTTGGAGAAGGGTTTTTAAAGAAATAAGTGAAATAATGGGAAGCAGTGTGGAAGCAAGTCCAAATTTGGCTTTATTTTCAATTTTTGATAAAGCATATTGGAATCAAAATATGAAGGATTTGATTACCAACCTCCTGACACCCGCCAGATTAATGATAGCTAAGAATTGGAAAATACAAGGAAATTACAGAATAGAAGAATGGTATAAAGAAGTATGGAATATCGCGATTAATGACAAATTAATATGTAATATAAAAGTAAAGAGGGGATTATCTAAGAAGAATGATTTTGAAAATATATGGGGGGCATTTTTAGAGTTTGTTTAATAAAGGGGAAAGGTTGTACACCTTTAAAAGATTCTTTACAATTTTGGAAGAATGTATAATATAATAGAATAAAAGAAGGTCTCAATGAGTTAGGGGAGCACTGGGGGGTTGTTAAGGTTATGTTAGTATATTATTTTTATGATTATGTTGTATTATATGTTGAAAATTAAAAAAAAATAAAAAGAACCAATGTATTTTCTTAAAATGTGTTTCTACAAAATATACTGTTCACTCCCCATAATCCTTCCACAATACATCATCTCATCAAAGTGACAGAGGAGCAGAAAAGGTTTAGTTTGGCTGTCTTGAACTCCTTTCAGATGAGATTAGTTTGCAATCCTATTCCATTTGGGAGTAAACCCTAGTGAATTCAGTGGCATTGACTTCTGAGAAGACATGTAAAGGATTCAAGTGTAAACCAACCTTCTCCAGCCTCGTGCTCTCCAGATGTTTTGCACTGTAACTCCCATGTTATCGGGAAGACAAAAAGCATTTCATCCTTAATTAAAAAAAAATACTTATGCATGAAAGTATTAGGTGGTAGCTCTGCCTTTGATCTCACACTGAACACACGAGAGAAATCCTCTATGTTAGTTCCCCAACACCACATATCTGATATTCTAGAAACATACATCCTATGCCATGTGTTGAAAACTAATGTTGATGTCTGAAGGACTATCTGGATTAGGTATTCAAGATTCATTCATTGATGCTTCATTTGGTTTAAGATAGTCTATTTAAACTGCACATCTTTTGGAGTTCCTTGATGTATCACATATCTTAATGCTGGAAAACATCATACTTTAGAACACATGTGGGCAATAAATAGATCTATCCTGATGTTTTGGACATCAACTCACAGCATTCCTGATCACTGCCCATTCTGGTAGGGGCTTTTACGAGTTGAATTCCAAAACATCTGGAGATCTACATTCTACCTGCCCTTGTTCTAGAACAGCATTCCCCAACTTGGTGCCCGTCAAATGTGTTGGGTTGCAACTCTCAACATGAAGAGATGCTCTTAAAAAAGAGAAGTAGGTGATCCTAAGTTGTTCATCATCATTTTCCACAACCCCACAGTCACCTCTGCATATCATATTGCATATCGAGATGTTTGAGATGACAAGTCCCAGCATTCCTGACCATGGGACATACTGACTTGCAATGATGGGAGTTGTAGTCCAACACCTTTGGAGGGCACCAGGTTGGGGAAGGGCTGCTCTAAACAAAAAAATAGAAGTAGGTTGCCCTAAGTTGTTCGTCAACAGTTTTCCACAACCCCACAGTCACCTCTGCATATCATATTCTCCATCCTATCCTCATGGTTTATCTGCTTTGGGAGAATGAGAATTTCACTTGCACTTTCTGCCTCCTTAGGGAGGATGTGGCGTTAAGGCTTAGGAGCCTTAACTCCCAATTTCCCTGCTTTTAGGTGCTTGGTTGGAGAGCCTTAATGTTGTTTTTGTAAACCGTAGGTTTTTTGTTTCATGAATTTCATGGCTTTGTGTAACGGATGACTGGATATTATACAGTTGACAAGCAAGCCAGCATCAGCTAGGATGTTACACCATTTTGACATCCAATATAAAATCAAAGTTAGTGATATGTGTTGTACCCACTTTTCAAAATAATAAATGAGCCCCAGAAGTTATGCTCTCTCACTTGAACTTTTCAATAGCCATTGTTCAGAGATAAAAGCTTTCTATGACTGACTCATGAAAAGAAGCATTTCATGTTTTGTGTCTGTATTTGGAGACAACCTAAAAAAAAATTCTACTTGACTAAAAACTCCCTGATTAATTCTGGAAGCACACAAGATGATACAGGAAAATATCCTAAATTAGAATAAGTTACAGTTTACTATATTAATTATTATAGCTCATTTTATGCTACATGCTTTTTCTTCCTGTTTGCATCTTAAAGTAGCAGACTGTGATCATGTTTGTGGTCAAGTTTCAAGCCTGCATGGGCTGCATTTCCATCCATAGATATTTACTTAAAAGACCCATTGAATTTCCTTGGTTCTTTAAAAGCAACATATTTGCTTTTAGATTTGCCACTCTCAGCACTCTGCGTGTGCTATGTACACCTGCTCCATCTACCCTATTGTTCCCTGCAGGCCCAGCTAGGGGAGACCAATAAATTTAGAGTGACTAGATAAAATCCAGGTCAGGGCTCATGTAACTTTAACAGTTGTAGAGAAAAGGGAATTTCAGCCAGTGTCATTTGTATGCAATTAGTTCCTGGTGATATTCCCTCTTCATCACAACAGTTAAAGTTGCAGGGGCCCTGCCTTCTTTTGTATATGGTCACTCTAGTATAGTGCCTGCAACTTTAACTGTTGTGATGAAGAAGGAATTTCACCAGGAACTTATTGCATACAAATGACACTGGCTGAAATTCCCTTTTCTCTACAACTGTTAAAGTTACATGAGCCCTGACCTGGATTTTATCTGGTCAGCCTAAATAAATTAAACCAAGTTCAGCTGAGAGCATTTGCTGTAGGACATGGGCCTAACCGGAACGGTGAGGCCAGGTTTCTGGCAGACCCATTTAGGCAACTTTGGCTCATAAAGCAATGGGCATATGAACACTGTTATTATGGTCTGCCATTTTGTCTTTAGTAGTCTGAGGTCCAGACCTCTTCAGAAGGGGGAATAGTGTCATGTCATAGGGTGACCACATGGAAAGGAGGACAGGCCATCAAAAATGGTGGCCAGCACAACATCTTGTGATACTAAATTCTATAGTTAACCAGAACTGTACACAGTATTCTAAGTGTGGCCACACCATAGATTTATATAAAGGCAGTATGATACTGGCAGTTTTATTCTCAATTACTTTTCTTATAATGCCTAACATGAAGTTTGCTGTCTTTACTGCTGCCACACACTGGGTTGATATTTTCATTGAGCTGTCAACCACAGTCCCAAGTTGTTGTTGTTTTTCTTGTTTAGTCACTGCAAGCTCAGATCCCATCAGTGTATATGTGATGTTGGGATGCTTTGCTCCAGTGTGCATCACTTTACAAATGCTTATGTAGAACTGTTGTTGCCATTTTCCCACTATGGAGAGATTCTTTTGGAGCTCTTGGTAATCTCACTTCATTTTAAAAACCCTAAATATTTTGGGGTCAGCAGCAAATTTGGCCATCTCACTGCTCACTCCTATACGCATGTTGTGAAGAAAGTGGACAGGAAAGCAGTTTCTCCCTTTCTCATAATATTAGAATGAGGGTGGAATAAATAGATTAGAAAGAGTGATAAAGATGGATAATTTAAATCAAATAAAAGAAACATTAAGGGAAGAGAAAGTTTCATGGATTAATTGTATGCAGTTGGAACAGTGGATAAAGAAGTGGGTAAAAGAAAATAAAAAATGTAGAGAATATACGATATTTGAAAAATGATAACACAAAGACGAGAGAAGGAACAAAATATGGTATTAAAAGGTATAACAAGTGAAATTTATAAAATATTGATGGTAAAAGAAGAACAAGGAGATGGTTGCAAACTGGTGTGGGAAAATGATATGAAAATTTTAATAAGTAATCAGAATTGGGCGAAGTTATGGGGAGCAAGGAATTTGAAAACTCTATCAGTAAGGATAAAGGAAAATTATTATAAATTAATGTGGCGATGGTATTTAACACCAGTTAGATTGAATCAAATAGATAAAAAATATTTGGTATTATGTTGGAGAGGATGTCAACAAACTGACACGTATTCATATGTGGTGGTCGTGTAAATATGTACAAAAGTTTTGGCAAATGGTATAGAAAGAGATAAAAGAGATAACGGGAATTGATTTGGAGTCATCCCCAAAGATTGCGTTATTATCAATATATGAGGGGATGAAATGTAATCAGAATACTAAGGATTTAATTACTATGTTACTAACTGCAGCAAGATTAATAATAGCAAGGAAATGGAAGATGAAGGATAACTATCAAATGGCTGAGTGGTATAAAGAGGTATGGGATATTGCTATTAATGACAAACTAACATGTAATATTAAAGTAGAAAAGGGAATATGTAATAGAAATGAATTTGAAAAGATATGCAAATTATTTTTAGAGCATGTATTGTTGAGAGGGAAAGGACACAAACCTGTTCAAGAAGTATCACAATTTTGGAAAATGTAATGAAGAAGAATTGATCCTGGTGAGGGGTGCACTTGGTGTATAAAGAATGGAAAAGGATGGTATAATTGTAGTTAAGAGTTGAAATAAAATTTTAAAATAATAATAATAATAATAATAATAATAATAATAATAATAATAGAATGAGGGTGGAAGTGAGCAGTGACGTTGCCATGTTTGGTGATGTGCCAAATTATTTAGTCTTGCTAAAACAATGGGGGATTGTGAGGCGCTCCATAAAGATCTCTGCATACCAAGAGAATGGCCATGAAAAGGGCAAATGCTGTTCAATGTAAGCAAGTGTAAAGTGATGCACATTGGGGGGATCACAATTTCACATATACACTGACAGAGTTAACTATCTATGACTGACCAAGAAAGAGTTTGGGGTGGGGGGGATGGTCAGCTCGATGAAAATGTTGACCTGGCTGCTGTGAAAAAGGCAACTTCCGTGTAAGGCATTATTAGGAGAAGAATTCTAATTCTTGAACACTAATATGAAAAATGGTAGGTTCTCTGATTTGCACTTGTTGTATGTGGATTCTTTAATCTTACTATAGTAAAAA
The DNA here is from genome assembly GCA_029215795.1 of Anniella stebbinsi. NCBI lineage: Eukaryota > Metazoa > Chordata > Lepidosauria > Squamata > Anniellidae > Anniella > Anniella stebbinsi. The sequence continues at coordinate 349,032,748 of JARDYH010000001.1, read as the reverse complement.
TAACATATTTTAGTGTTAGATTCATGACTGTATTAGTGGTAAGTTACTTGGGAAACAAATGTATTTGGATGTGTGAAAAGTGAGTGTATTGCATCATTTGTGACAGACTTCTCTATTCACACGTAGTTTATGATATATATAGTAAGTAAAGAACAAACCCAAGGATGCCTTTCTGTGTGTATATATGAAAGAGGCAGGCACACAGACATAGACAGATAGTGGGCCAGGCCTAGATTTCCAGCCTAACCTATCGTACAGGGTTGTTGTAAGGGTAAAAGTAGCACATGCCATACACCCAAACATTACCAAACATTTGTTTTACATTTCTGTGAAAGTGAGCAGGAAAAGAAACTCACTAGATGGTTTTGGGCCAGTCATAGACTGTTAGCCTAACCTACCTCATGGGTTTTTGTGGGGGGAGATATGGCACTTGAAAGAATGATAAGTCTGGGGCTTTCCCCTTCCTCCTTACTAGAGAAGCTTCTTTGCAACTGATCAACTAAATGGAGTCTGAACATCCTCTTATATCACTACATCTGACCCAGTACCAAGAATAGCCATGTGGGTGTTTAGAAATATTGCTCAATTTAATTTTAATCTATCCAAGTTTGGATTTTTATTTTTTTGCTCTAAAAATAGCCTGTGGTCAATGAATCCTATATTAAGCCTATCAAAGATGTTGGTACTAGAGATAAGAATACACAATAGTTTTGTTCAACCTGATCAAAAGATATTAGAAAAGCTAAGAGAATTCAGAATGTCACTGACTCTTCTACCCTACAGGGTTGTTGTGCTGATAAAATGGAGGAGGATCATGTAAGCCACCTTAGGTTCCTTGCAAGAGGAAAAAAGGCAGGATATAAATGTAACACTAATAAAAATTCTTTAAAAATCAAATACATTGAATTTTTTTAAAAAAAAGAAAAAGAGGGGGGAGCTTAACCCGTTCTCTCATGAAAAGCCTTGGTCCCTAAATACACAGAGCTCTCAGAGAGAAGTACAACCAAATCCACACACCCCTTCAAGCTAGTGCATGGAGCATGAGACTCATTGCACTCAGTGGAACTTACTTCTGAGTAGACATGCTTTGGATTTAATTGATATGAAAATTAATGATCAACAGCCATAATCAAATGAACATACACACATGCAAAGCATGCAAGCAAGTTGTTAAGTGTAGAGTTATTATACTGTAAAGGACAGGGAATTCTCACTCACATCTCTCCCTCTCTGCCTTCCAAGGTTCCAGACTGTTTTTTTAAAAATAAAGGCTACAATCTTCTACACACTTACCTGGGAGTAAGACCATTACATTCAGTCAATGGAACTTACTTCTGAGAAAAGACTACAGCAATGTATTTGCTAGAGGAAGCAGCCATTGTAGCTGACGCAGGAGGGAGGGAGAGTGAGACTCTACTGAGCATGTGCCGTAATCAAAATGGCCACTGGATTTTTAAAGAGGCACAGTTTTAATTTAATAAAATCAAGTTAAGCGAATTTTTAAAAAAGAAAAGCAGTTCCACCTACACCAGAATGGTAGGAAGTAGACCCTGCCATTGGATTAATTAATAATGCTCCCAGAAGGTAAGGAGAGCTACGCAAAAATAGTCGCAAACCCTCAGTTCAATTTTCGGTTTCAGATTCAGGGGATTCTTTAATCTTTTTATTTTAAACTGCTCTCCTTCCCTCAATCTTTCACCAATCTTCTTGAAATTTTCAGGTAATGTAAAACAAACATTTCTTTCTGGCACCTGTAAATTTCAGAAAGATTGGTGAAACATTGTCGATTTTATGACTGTTAGAATTACCCCCCCCCCCAATTATCACTTTAATATGGTGGAACGTGTTTTATACTGATGGCCCCTAACAAGGGAGGCACTACCCTGCCTCCTTTAATAAATAACTAGATCCTATAAAAATGCTAATTCCTAAAAAATGGAAGTCCCATGAGACTATGTGACAGGTCAGCAAGAAAAGTGAGGATCCAGACTGCAGCGTGGGGGGTGGGGGAAGCAGCTCCCAATGTTTTACCCACCTCAATTTGTGGGACAATTTTCAAAATGTCAGACGTGCCCTCAGGCCCAAAAATGTTGCTAATACGGGTTTGTAGGGCGGGTAAAATGTACTATGCCTGAGCTGCACACTGGGGTCGGATGACTCAGAACCCATGATGTGGCACGGGTAATTAGGGTAACAACTGATGCTGTGTTGCTTCCCTCTGGTCATCTGAACAACCCCAAATTCCCCACCCAATTTCTGGGCAGATTAAGTGGAGAGAACACTCCAAAGGATTTCTCCAGGAGAAATTCTCTGACAGTTTCTCAAGGATCGGACTCACCATAGGAAGTGGCAGTAACACAGTGTCTTCCTTTTTTTTTTTTTTACTAAGAGTTCCCCCACCCCCATTGCACCAGGTTGGGAAGGCTACTGTATTTTGCAACATACTGGGTATTATCTAATTCAGTTGCTAAGTATTTTGCAACTCAATAAATATGGGTGGGTGTCTGAGCTGCCTGTATTTCACCACAGTTTGTTCAGCCTTTTCTGGTTGGTAAATGAACTAAATAAACAGAAGTATTTGCTTTTTCCTTTGAAGTGATTTTATACTTTTCCAAGGCTTATGTTCAATTTTTGAAGATTCAGGGGATACCTATCCCTTTTTCCTCCTTGCTGAAATCCCCAGAATACCAATTCATTTATTTTCTTAGTTGAGTGCTGAAGACAAGCATGCCCCCAATTTGGCAAAGCTCAGCTGTGACAAATTCATGGAGGATAGGTCTATCTATGGCTACTATGCATGATGTGCTATAAGGCTACTCTACGTTCAGAGGTAGAATGCTGGGGTACAGTTCCTCATGACCTGCTGATGGGCTTCCCAGTAGAATCTGGTTGCCAAATGTCGGAAGAGATTGCTAGACTAGAAAAGCCCTTGGTCTGTCTCAGCAGGGCTCTTCTTGTCTTCTGAAGACTATAAGCTTGCCTGTTCTGTGGGGCTATTGGATGTGTCTACTGCTGACTTGGTGTAGATGTTTACTTCAAGTGCCTTAATTTACCATTTACATTATTTTTCATGCATGAGTGAATTTGCAATTGGCTTAAGTCTTCTCTGAAAACAAAGGTTTTATGGCCCCTACATTTCCTCTCTCTCTCTCTCTCTCTCTCACACACACACACACATAACTGAATTATGTGAACTATCAGGGGGCACAGCAACAATATACTGCATTACTAGAATGGCATTGCTCAAAACCTTGATCTCTCAACCACTGTGCTAGTTTGCACAAGCCAAAGTACAAGAACCCACCTTCTGAGCCCTGGCAATGCATGATGCAACACAGCAGAACTATCACAGGCTTTACTTTTAATAATTTTTTACTTTGTACCAGTTGCTATCTTTCAGTAAGCATTCTGTACTGTGGAATATCCATTATTTTTGTCTTTTAAAATGATAAAGAAAAGTTATAAAGAAAAAAATCAGTATCCAGCTGACCTTTTACAGCTTACAGCTTTATTTTATTACTAGTTTAGGGTGACCATATGGAAAAGAGGACAGAGCTCCTGTATCTTTAACAGTTGTAGAGAAAAGGGAATTTCAGCCAGTGTCATTTGTATGCATCCAGCTCCTGGTGAAATTCCCTCTTCATCACAACAGTTAAACCTGCACTAGCTATACTAGAGTGACCAGATACAAAAGTGGGCAGAGCTCCTGCAGATTTAACTGTTGTGATGAAGAAGACCCGGCCCAGCCCAAGTATTTGCCCCCTTCATTGGGCCTATTTCTGGGCATGTGCAGTGTGCCTCCCTAGGCTTATGCCTACAACTCCCAGCATGCCTTGGATGGCGGCCATTGTGAGTGCACAGACGGCTGACCGCTGCATGCCTTTCACAACCCAGACTCCTAACATCAGTCTTGAGTAGTCAACCCAATTGCACATAAAAGGAAACAACCCACATAAATGGGCTGAGTGCGTTTCCGGTGCCTTCTCCCAGCTGCCATGCGTGCTTTTAAAATCATAACTAGATACATTGGGGTGACTTTGAGAGGCCGAACTCTGAACATGCTCAAGGGCACCCCATCCTGATAGTGCTGTTTTCTGAGAATCTGGGGGAAGTGCGTGTGCGGTCTTCACCCTTAAGAGGGAGGGAGGGCGGAAGGGGAAGCACTCTGTGCATGCCCAGAAACAGGTCCTATGAAGGGGGCAAGTGTCCGGCCTGGCCCTGGCCCTTCAGTACAGGCTCCGGATGGAGCACCTGGTGGACGAGAAGTGCAGGCCGAGACAGTCCCAGCAGGACTTGGCCAGAGCTGACAGACACTTACCTCCCCTCCTCGGAGATGCTACTCCTCGATGCTCTATTGATGAGCAGCATTGGCAATGAGAGGAGAGAAGTGCCTCCCAGAGAACTTGGGCACCTGTGAGCTGTGAAAGGTGTAGTAGTGGCTAATTTTAAATAAAGCATGGGTTAGTAAGCCAGGTCACTATGTGAAAGCCAGGTCACTATCCCTCAATCCTAACTCAGCTCCCACTTTCCTGACCTCTCACTAACTATCTTTGTTCTCCTTCTACCTGACTTTCTCCAACTGCCACTAACCCCCACCCACACACACACACACACATCATTCCATTCTAGCCTCAGTTATCAGTCATTCCTCCATTCACTCTTCTGTCTCAATGGTATAGTCTAGGCTGACCACATTTTGGAAACCAAAAAGGAGGACAACCTGGCCGGCCCTCAAAGAGGCGTGCCCACCCCAACATACTCAGCCCCCAAGGTGGGCCCATCTTGACATGACTGCCTCCGAGGGGGTGTGGCCTTGGTCACATGTCTAATTCTACACCTCACAATTAAGACAAGCCTGTTCTACAAAATGTTAATGTTGAAATCACTGAAATAAAAAACAAGTGAGACATTCAACGTATCTGAAACTAAAATGTATTTTAGTTGCTGTACAATTTTCTTTATGGTAGTTCTTTTTGCTGTCCCCATACAAGATCAATAGAAAAGAAAGTCTATTATTTTCCATTTTTCTAAAGAAAACAGATCCTGGATTAGAAAAAAAAATAGCTAAAGTACACTGTGGTTAGGAGGGGGTACACCAATGCTAAACAGAAAATGGGAAATATGCAGTAAAGAAAGATTAGAAAGGGAGGCAAAAAGTGCAATCCTCTAGCCAGAAAAAGTCCTACAATTCCCAGCATTCCACAGCCAGCATGCATAGGATTGTGCCCTAACCATAAGCAAGCCTCACTGAGTTTAATGGGACTTATTCTCAGGTAAGGGAATGATTGGGTCACTGTAGCAATCTTTTCTCCGACCTATTCAGTGTGATTTAATATTAAGCAAGAAAGAGTGGCTCTCTTTAGAACATTGAAACACTTGAGATGTAATATAAACTAGATTTTCACAAGTCAATTTCTATTCAAGGTCTTGCTCCAGGCATAGCCTTTTGCAGATTTTTATGTGTACACTATTGGGAGAACTGGTGATAAGCACCCACAGTATGGCCTCAGTGGTGAGTTTCTACCAAACCCTGTTTACTATAATACTATCAAAACATCTGACTACAAGTTACAAGATTACAGAGTTTACATTTTTTATTTATTCCGTTTATATCCTGCCATTTTTCCTGCAAGAACTCAAGGCAGTGTACATAATCCTAATCCTCCTCTCCATTTTATCCTCAAAACAACAACCCTGTGAGGTAGGCTGGGCTGAGAGCACTACACCACAATCTACAACTCAGACATTTAATATACTAGCAATATTAAATGGATAGTCAATGTGAAGTTCAGATTAATTCAGGTTAACTTTGTAGTTATGACTAGACAGCGTAGCATAATCCTACTCAAAAGTAAACTCAGTTGAGTTTACTGTACTGAGTTTACTTCCAGGTAACGGAGCATAGGATCACAGCCTAAATAATTTAAAGGACACACAAAGATAGCAAAGTGCACAGCATCTTTTTTTAAAAAAATAGCACTCTAGTTTTACACAAAACATTGACTTTATATTAGCATCTAGTAATCTTGAAGTAAATTCAAAAATGCAAACTATATGGCAACAGTTAGCAGTCATATAGCATCTTCAGGCTACACTTTACAGCATTTCCCTCATTTTTAAAAAAAACATCACTTTTCAAGACTCCCCTAGAGGTTACAATTAAGAAACACATTCAGACAAAAATACAAGACCAGTTGGACTAGTAGCTGATCTACCTATGATTACTGAGCATGCACTGGATTACAGTCTTAATCAGTAAATGAATCAACTAATATAGTTGATTAATCATGGTAACAAATTTTAATCAGTGTCTGTAATAAACAAGAAACGCTAAAAGATGGCCTTTCTGTGCAACAGATGGCTGCTTTTTAACATTTTCTCATGCTTCCTTCAATATCTCAAAAAATCGCTTAGAGTGAGGTTTTGATTATATATATATATATATATATATATATATAACCAGTAAAAGGGCAGAATGATTTATTCAACTAAAAAAGGGGGGATCCGGACGTCTGGTCACCCTAGTATAGTCAGGCTTTTACATAAAAATCATGAACTTTATTCAGTAATTCCTGCAACTATCTTGGAATGTTGTGGTTTAGTTATGACAAAAAAACAAAAAACAAACACAGCATGAAAAAATCTTATCAAGTTAAAAGGCCTTGGGGGGATATTCACTTGGCACTGGAAAGCCATTAATGCAATCACTAAGCCAGCCAGCCTGGGAAAAAGAAATCCACAAGCAGGGTGCCACAACTAATAAGGCCTGCACTCCAGTTGTCTCCTACCACAGCTCAGATTGTTTTCAAAGACTAACACATTATTCAGAGACCTAGGCTTATGCCTACATCTCCCAGTATGCTTTGGGCAGGAGGGAAGACTTATCAGGCTTTGGCAGCCATTATCTGGTAGTGGCTCACCCTCCTGGGCCTGAAGGGATGGTGCCTGGAGATGGCTGCCTCAGTTGCTAGGCAGGAGGGTGCAGCTCTGGGCCCATTGCCAATGGCAACCAAACTAACCGTCAGTCAGTCAGCAGGCCAGGCTTCATTTCCCGTGAGTCGCAGCAGAAGGACTCCCATTGGGCAAGTCAGGCACCGCAGTGAAAGGCATGCCTGGAGTTGTAGTTTTCATTTTCTGTGGGGACAAGGAAAATCATGGTGGTGGCTTTAAGGCAGCCCTGTCCATGCTTCGGGGGGGGGGGGGAGAGAGAGAGAGAGAGAGAGAGAGAGGAAACAAATTTAATTTGTTTTAAAGATACCTCACAGGCATAGCATCAGCCTATCTTGCAGGATTGACGTGTGGGTGAGAGAGGGGGGAAAGAAACAAATGTAATTTGATTAGCACTGGCCTACTACTTTAAGATGATTACCTTACAGACACATATCTTAGGGGGCCTGAGCAATGCCGGGTATATCAGCTAGTCTATATATACAAGTCAGCATATTCAAACTTGATGTGACCACCCTATGCCCTACATTATGTATTAGCAAATAGGTAAAAAAAATAAGAAATACGTATCTACTTATTTGTAATGACCTTCACTGTATCCATGGCTGTTAAATTCAGCATATTTCTTTTGACCATGCCTATGTTGCAAAAGCTATTTGCTCTGCTCAATGTTTGGACATTAAAGTAAATACTTTAAGACAGTCCTAGTTAATGTTTAAGCTGATGCTCTATATTCACAGTACAGCTTGGTGAACATAAATAGGACAACATAAAGTATCAAAGGCCTGCGTGAATTCAGGAAGATACTGTGCAGTTGCTGTAAGTATTCATGTCTTTTCTTTCTTTCCTTTTTTTTAACTTTGTGTGGTTTTTGTTGTTGGTTTTTTAAAAAAGTGATATTCAATTTATTTGATAATTCCACCTCATTTTCATGTGGGCACCTTTACATCTATCTGATACTCTGATCTCTCCTGTTTGAGATCCATATTACTGAACTTGGAAGCTAACATAAATAGCAGGTTGTGCGTTCTTCATCTCTGGAGGTTTTTAAGTAGAGGCTGGAGCGCCACTTCTCATAGATGGTTTAATTGGTTTTCCTGCACTTTGCAGAAGGTTGGATTAAGATGGTCCTTGTGATCCATTCTGTGATTCTATATCTAACTAGAGCTATGCACAAATGGTCTCCCAAATTCTCCAACCTATTTGTGCACAGAGAAATTTGTGTGGAAGAGACATTTTCCAACAGTTTCTCACATCAGGGCTCACTATTGGCAGGGTTTGAAGGACAGCTCCTTTCTTTTTTTCTTGTTGTTTTGCATTGTCTCTGCAACTGGCAACAGCATCAAATGTGATGGCAGCCTTCACAATACCCCATCCCTAGCATCATTCTGGGGCATTGTGGCAGGGGAAAGAGATGCTGGCCACTGCCCAAAACATGAAGAGAACTGTCTAGGTGGATAGCAAAAGTAAAATCACACTACTTTTCTGATAAAAGTGTCTTCTGAGAAATTTTGTGTCAGCTCAATTTGTCACTCTTCAGAGTTCAGCACCTTGTCCAGTTCTTTCAAATGTTACATTTCTGACAAGTGACTGTGGATACATCTTGCCTCTAATTGCAGGTGCCTATAATACCGTTCCTTCCATGAAAGCCCTGTAGCAGGTGGGGGGGGGGGCAGTGTTGCGTCCAGCTCCAAAGAAGAGGAGGAACTAGTGTTGTACCAAAATCTGTCCGTCAATAGACTGAAAGTTTTCTTCCCCCATGAAAAAGGCTTCCATTTTTCTGCATCATTCTCAGGCCATTTTATAAGTAATTTGTACTTCATTTTCTTGCCGTTTTTAAACTTACCTAATCACTGGCTTGTGGCTGAGGATGCTGTGTGTGTGTTTTCTTTCTCAGTTACACATCCCTCAATTTCTCTGCAGCCACCCAGGCTTCCTGTGTTTCCTGATCTGAAAAGCTCTATAGGAGGAATTGCTTCATGATATCTTCTCCTGAGCTTTCATTGAAGTGCCACAGCTAAGAAGGCTACAGGCTTCTGGAGAGATGATTGTACAATGAAAGACAGGATGCTCACACAAATTCCTAAACCACCCCATAAGCCAGATAAGCATAAGAGCCCTAACTAAGCCCATGAGAATTTCTCTGATTTTTTTTTCCTGTTTGAATTTCTTTTCAAAAGCAATTTCTTTTCTATCAAATTGAAAGAGAATCATAAAAAAAAACCCTGTAGGACTGATCTTCAGCACATATTCATCTTAGGTCCCCTCCACAAGGATTCGCTTTTGCGCCCGGTTAGGATATTATGCGCACTATCGCTGAAGCGCATTTACGCCTAATACCTCTGCACGAGAGGCGGCGACAAAAGGCGCTTCCCTCCCCTCCCCTTCCCTCCCCGCCGCTCCCCAGCTGGCTGGCTGGTAGGCTGTGGGCAGCAGGCGAGCGATCCTCCTCCTCCTCGCCTTCCTTTACCCCCTCTTCTTCCTCCTCCTCCTCCCGCCGGGCCCCCCGCCGCGGATGCCGAGCAGGAGGCGCCCCTCTTGCGGGGAAGGAGTCGCAGGCGGGCGGGCGGGCGGGGCTGCTTCGTCTCTGGGCTCCCGCCCGCCCGCCTGCGACTCCTTCCCCGCAAGCGCCTTTTGACAGCCTGATCCCCTCAGCAGGAGCCGGAGGACAGTGGAGACAGAGGGGTGCGTGAGAGCTACTGGACGCTGCCAGGCACCTTTGGCTGCCTTGGAAATGTGGCTGCTTTCGTGACTGGAGGGAAACTGGCTGGCGACTGGGGGCTGAGGCGGTGGAGGAGGAGATGCAAACGGCAATACCACTCGAGAGGGGATGGGAAGCTGCTGCTGCCGCCACCGCCACTCCTCACGAGTCGCGGCGGGCTCGAGCTGCCGAACTGTCCCTTCCGCTCGCTGGAGCAGCAGCCCCCTCCTCATGCTGCTCCAGCGAGCGGAAGGGACAGTTCGGCAGCTCGAGCCCGCCGCGACTCACGAGGAGCGGCGGCGGCGGCAGCAGCTTCCCATCAAAATGCACTTTAATGGACGGAGCAAAAAAAACTCGCTATTTAACGCACATTCGATAATGCGCACAATTGGGGAGATAACGCGCCTCTACGCCCCATTTGCGCTCCGCTGGTGTAGAGGTAATTTTTTTAATGAGACTTCAAAGAGTATTAAACCTCTCTTGCAGAGGCACCCTTATTGAACAGTCCCCAACCCACTAAGGAAGTTACAGATGTTGGGGTGTTGACAAGACGTTACAAAAATGTTTGGTACTAATTGCTGTGTGCATATAAGCAAGAGAAATGAGAGCCTGTCACATTAAGAAATGGTTTCTTTCTAAACATGTGGAAAAGGAAGGGAGCACCATCTAATGAAAAATAAGGTGTGTTTTCACAGAAGAGTTGCTTACATGAGAGACTGTGCTTTCTGATTTAAGGCTGTGGCAAAATGAATCTCTTGAAAAGAAACTGGAATTGTATGAAACTACTCTAAATCAATGGAACTATGATAACGGCCATCAGATCTTATCAGACCATATGCAGACTGTGGCACAGATCATCCAATAGATATCCCACTCTTGCCATTAAACCACCAAATGGGCTTGAAGTCAGCTAGTGATTTTAGCAAATCAGTGGAAGGTGAGGCAGCCAGACATCACAAAGTGGACTTTGGCCTTTTGTACCCCTGATCCTCCAGAACAGAATATGGGGGACACAGTGGGCAAAAGGGGAGAACGGATCAGCAAAAATTGCGTCCAAATTAGTTCTGCCCACAGGATCATCCAGATCATGGAGTTCCAGTCTACACATCTCTGGATCCATCTGTTATAATGCTGTTTTATGGCATGTGGAGTAATTAGAAAGCACCAAAATGATCAATATGAGCTTGAAAACAAGTTAACACTGACTCCTTTGATGCTCTGTAGCCGCTACAGAGTGCTAGAAGGGCAAAATTCAAAATGGCTACTCTGGATGCCTTTTTGTTTTGTTAATTCATTTTACAATTGGGCGGGCAGTGATGGGATGGGGAGGGGGGAGATAGTAGGAGACAGCCATGCAGACCACATTGTACCTACAGCAGGGGACAGTTCTGCAAGGGGGAAAGTCAGTTGACATTGGTCCATCTGAACGAATGACAGGAAGTTTGGTGTCTCACCTCTCCTCTGATGCAGCCAAGTTGTCCACTGGGAGACAATGAGCCAAATGGCAGTTCCTTCCAGCCTGGCCAGCCTCCAAATAAGTCAGTTGGAATGTTGGCTGATGGAAGCAATATCAGCACGGAAGATGCCGAACTGCATAGCCTTCACATCCTGGGGAAAAAAAAGTTGGGTTAACTAGGGCCAAACCTTAATGTTTACAATTGTGATCTGTTGTGAGAACCTAACAATTGTGCAGGCTAGCAGCTGAGGCAAAAGTCTACATGCCACAGGTTGAGCCTATCCTATCGCCAGGCATAAGCACCTATTACCCACTTTCTCCCAACAATCCCTTGGTTGAGGGAGACCCTCCTGATTTGCTCATCCCTCAAACACCTGGACTTCAGGTGTGTATCCTGTGTAAGATTCAAAGTGGACTGTGACGTTCCTGCCTGAGGTTCCATCCTTCTCCAGTTTTTACCTCAGAAACTGAGAAACAAAGCCCTAAGACACACGTGCTTTCATTTGGATCAGTTGTCCCCACTGAGATCCAACCTCCACCTCTCTCTCTCTCTCTCTCTCTCTCTCTCTCTCTCTCTCACACACACACACACACACACACACACACTCTCACTCTCCCTGGGTTCCAGAGACACCCAATATGCTTTATTGGTTTCCTCAACTCAATACTGAAGAAGTAACAAGGAAATAGATTTAATAATGGAGCATAGATGTGGGAATTTGTTTTTTTAAGGAACAAACACACGAATAAACATTTATTTAAAATATAAAGAGAGATATGTTAGTAATAATAATTAATACTTGGTCCTAAATTCCCTACCCTTCTAAAATCCTCTACACAACCCCTTCTAACTAGATGTTGCTTCTTCAATCCCTAAGCCCTATCCAACCAACCAACCATCTGATCTCCCTTTATATAACCTTAGAATACACACACAGACACACACACATATACACATGCCCCTCCCACCTTTCACTCACTTTCTAACATATTTTTAACCCTGTCTTACCTGGATTATACTTAATGACATAAGCATATGCATTACAATAACAGGCATATGTTGCAGGGATCATTTCCATATTTGTGGGTTCCACAGCCTTAAGGACAAGCCTAGGAAATCCCAACACCATTTTTGTCATACCACTGTAGCACCTCAGATTTCATGGGTGTGTATGGAAGACTGTACTGTTTCTTTGAAAGATACTCCTCTTTCCATGCAGATCCTCCTAATTATCTATCTTACAATAACTTTATTAGTATAGAGCCAACGTACTTGGAGAACTAGGTGAGTATCCATGTTTAGGAGAAACCAGGGGAGATGCTGAGCTGGAGCACACATTCCATTTGTCACTAGGGAAGTGTATCGTATCGTTAAAATGTACAATAATGATACAATATGCTCATTATCGTGCATACGATAAAAGATAACGATACGATAGGGAAGCCTACGATAATTATCGGAGATGATAAAAAAAATCCTACGATAATTATATTTTAACGTATTGTCGGAAGGCTCTTCCTCTTTTGCCGCCACATGGACGGAGCTAGAAGGTGGGGTGTGCCTGATGAGACTGACAGATTCAGTGACCAATCATGCAGCAAGGATTCTAGCAGGCTCCAATCACAATGTTGGAGGAGAGCTAAGGATATCCCCGCATAAAACCCCCACCCTTGGGTTCTCCATTTTTGTGGGGAGTAGGAGTTGGAAGGAGAAGGAGTATTTTGGCAGAGGTCTGTGCATAGTAGTAGTATTACTGGCGATTGTAGATCCTTCTATCTGTTTTTCTTCTTCTTTCTTTCTGTTCCCCTCTGTCTCAGGTTCATTCCTTGTGTGTGTGCTGCTTCTTGGTTTGATTGAGGTTTAGGTTAGCATGACTGGGGGGGGGGGGGGGTTCTGTGAGTGAGTTTGTTGTTCCCTTCCCTGTTTCCTGTTATAACCCCCCCAAAATACAAAAAAAAATCTCTCTTTCTTTCTTTCTTTCTTTCTTTCTCTCCCTCTCTCTCTCTCTCCCTCTCTCTCTCTCTCTCTCTCTCTCTCTCTCTCTCTCTCTGTGTTTGTTTGATTGGCTGTGAGTGTGCTGGTGTGTCCTGTAGCCTGCTAGTGCTACACAGGAGCACTACACACATCTGTGGCCAAAGCAGCACACATTTCTAAAAGTGTTTTGGGTAAAACATACATTGTTTCTGCCACAATGAAAGGCGGCTCTAAGGCGCACCTTGGACAAGGTGGCTCCTCTGGGTCTAGGAGAGGCATATGTTGCAGGGATCATTTCCATATTTGTGGGTTCCACAGCCTTAAGGACAAGTCTGGGAAATCCCACCTGTCCATAAAGTTGTCTCAGGGTGCTCAGCAGGATTGACTTGCTACTCTCATATCCCACGCTACCCTGCTGTTGTGACTGAACTATTTAGCTCAGGACCACCCTTGCCAATTCTCCTGAGCTTCCATCCAGAACCAGTCTGGACTAGGTGAAAAACTCTGTGAGTCAAAGCCAATCAGGCCCATCCAGCCCCAGAAGTAACCAGCAAAACCCTACACTGACCTAAATAGATCCAAAATGTTGGCAGGAGACAAGTGAGTGTCATCATACTTAAATAATCCACCCCAAGACCAGCCATTGTACCACCACTGTGTGCATCCGCACACTGAGGCATCCTGACCTACCCCTCTTTTGGAGCAGGTACATTGCCCCTCCCCACACCGCACACTCTTTCAAAGCTCAGGGGAAAGAAGCACTAAACATTATGAATGACATTTTGCAAATGATTATATTCTGGAGTGTAAATCTCTAAACTCGGTCTCATGATCCATACCAACAACTCACGTCCATTGAATATGTTTTAGGGAAGGGTGGGCATCCTCTGGGGTAGCAGGGGATCACCTTGGCCACCTAGGAACCCAGGAGAGGATGTATCTCTTCTCTGCCTGCTGGCAGAAGTGGCCACCACAGCCAAAGCTGCAACAATTCTGCTGAGAAACAAGCCATCCTGTTCCTGAGCAGAATTACCCTCTGAAGAGCCCACCACATAACAATTTGGCAGGCTGCTATTAGCCTGATCCTGCTGGGGAAGATCCTGCACTTTTCCTGTGCTCCTAGTTTCCTAGTAGAATCTGAGAGATTTCAGCAGTAAGACTTCCCAAGGCAATGACAGTGATAGTGGCAAAGAGAGGGGGGACAAGGATCATGGTGGGTCTCATGCCACTGTAGCCAACAGGTTGCCCACCCCCATTTTAGGATGAGATGCTGAGTATAACTCCCAATGTACAGATGGGGAACACAGACTGAAAAAGAGGCGCTCACTCGAAGCCAACAAAGGTTAAATGAAAATTTTGAACCCTGGATGACATCAGTGTATGCCTTCACATGTATGGCTTGCCCAAAGTAGCTAGATGTACCATACAGGGAATGGCTATGTGCACCAATATAACCAACATATACAACCTATACTCCAGTTGGGTGCAAAGTGCAAACCACAGGCTTCATATCTGCACTGTGTTGGGAATGGAATCATTAAGGTATGATCCTATGCTACAGTATTATTGATTGAAGTTTGAAAATATGTCATGCAATGTTACTTCCATCTTCCATTTATGGTGGCCTCCAGGAGCCAAGATTATCCCAAGACTTTGACTTGCAATGAGACATTTAACTGTTATTTTATGGTAGTAAGATGTATAGGAAATTTTAAAAAACACGCTTTTTCTCTATTTAATTTTACAGAATAATTGACAAGAAGAATGAATGCTGCCATCTACTTGTGTTTGGTGTTGGTTGGCCTTTGTACCATCACACATGGCCATCATAATGGTGAACACAATGATACAAGTATAGCTGTTCTCAAAGTGCAACCCAGCACATCTCACTTTGCACTTGAATTGTTCAAGGAGCTTTCTTCAGCATCACCTGGCAAGAATGTTCTCATCTCCCCCATCATTGTCTCCTCTGCTTTCTCACTTCTATCAATGGGGGCAAAATCTGCCACCCACACTCAGATTCTAGAAGGCCTTAGCTTTAACTTGACAAATATCCAGGAGGAGGAGATCCATGATGAATTTCATGACCTCTTCTCTGTTCTGACCCGCTCAGATAATGAGATCAAGCTTGATATAGGACAGGCCTTGTTTATAAGAGAACAGCTAAAGCTACTACCAAAGTTTTTGAATGATGCCAATGCCTACTATAGAGCAGAAGTGTTACCTGCAAAGTTTCAGGAACCAAAAGAAGCTGAGAAACAGATCAATGATTATGTAGAGAAGAAAACCCATGGGAAAATTAAGGACTTGGTCAAGGAACTTCAAGAAGAAACTGCATTGGTTATAATAAGCTACATATTCTTTAAAGGTAAGCTATCAGGGTCTGAGCGATGATACTTCCAATCAAATATATGAGATGTGAAGTGAGGCAGAATCAGCTGTTCTTGTGCCTGGTGCTCCTATTGAAGAGGGATGAGATTGCCCACAAAAGGCTACATCTAAACTTTCAAGGAGTCTGATCCAAATGTTGTATACATGCTGGCATGACTTTAATTTTCACCACTGCTGAAGCTTTTCTGGCTGCTGTAGTTTAACACATTAGATGTAAGGCAGGTCAGAACAGCTCTCTTGGAGGATGGGCTGGTGGGATCAAAGGTTACAGGTTAGGCCCACAGGCGAGGGGCCGCAGCTCACCGAGTTTGAGGACAAGGGGAAGGGAATCCTATGGACCATCAGTCAACCTCGCACCTGGTCTTCCAAAGTGGGCTGGGGCAGTTCCGAGGAGCACTGAGTCGAACTGAAACAAATTGAAACAAGAATTACTAGCTATGATTACTGAATGACGGCTAGAATCCCAGTCCTCGAAACAGCAGAAATATGCTTCATGGGCACAATTTCAATAATTGGTGGACAGTTTGAAGGAATATCTCCTGACATCATGTTGATCTTTTTCTTTCTATGGTTGAACGGACCGTTTAATTCTTCCCAAATATGACCATGGGCCATTTTTCCCCCTTTAGGCACCTGGGAGAAACCTTTTGATCCAGCCTGGACAACAGAACACGATTTCATCGTGGATCAGAACACAACAGTCAGAGTCCCCATGATGCAGAGGACGGGTTGGTTTCACTACTATTTTGATCGTGAGCTCTCTTGCGTAGTAGTGCGACTGGACTACCGTGGTACTGCTAAAGCATTTTTTGTCCTGCCTGACCCTGGAAAAAGCGAGCAGCTAGAGAAGGCGCTCTCCGTGGATGTTCTGGCCAAATGGCAAACCAGTGTTCACCGGTAATTCTTGTGTTATTACTTCTATATTTTGCTAGATATTTTTGCTGGCAGTGAGTTCTGAAAGGACTTCTACAAAGAGCGCCAAGTTTCTGCCAGGTTTGAATTTGCTTAGAGCCTCATCCATGATCCAGACAAAAGTAGTCTAATTTGGCATATCTTGTTTGGCATAATAATTCTCAACAATTCTGGTAGGGATCAGAAAACACAGATGTAAGGCTGGAATCCCAACATTATTTGGTTGAGAAATATGTAAATTTGCATTTTAAATGCTTTGGTTTTTCTACACATGATCTGTATCATGTTTTTGAACTCTTGTCTGATTACACACCTCACGTATTTCTGTGTAGAGAACTATTGTTTTTAGTACAGTTTAGCATGTTTTATAGTTTTTAATTAGTTAAGTCATAATATTTGGGAGGAACATGCGAAATAGTATATTAAATATTTTGGTGCATATCTTATATGTCATTTACTATGTACTTTGTATGTTATCTTCCCCAGTTCCCCTGAGAACGACCTGTTTTGAAATGTGTTGGAAACTCAAACACTGCAGCTCTTTCTTTTAGGGCTGTGCACAGACACTGTTCCTCAATTGACTTAGGAGGCTGATTCAGAGGTTCTAAATCAGCCCCATTTTGATTTGGATGCTTCCAGCCTAGACCGACACGCCCAAAGTGGGTTAGCCATTGCGGGTTCCCAGGCACTCTCCAAGCAGCTAGTCAATGGGTACCCAAGAAAGCTGAGCACAAGCCAACCGGAAGTCTATGAGACTCCCCCTTCCCCTCTTGTACCGCCAGACCTGGAACCACTTCCCCCTCCTGCCTGCCCACAGGATTTACCTGAGCCATCCAGCAGCCACCCATCCTCAATGAGAACTGCCATTTTTAATCCAGATGAGGGCTCTGCAGTTTCTGTGGTGGCCAGAAATGGCCATTTCCAGAAATGGTCCTTTACAGACACCGTAGTTTAATACCTTAAACCAAGGAAATGCTAGAGCCCCACAATCCTCCCCCTCTGACTCCAAGATGCCGTGCATGGGGCCTAGACAATTGGTCTACATTAGGCTGACCATCTGAAAAGGAGGACAGGGCTCATATAACTTTAACAGTTGTAGAGAAAAGGGAATTTCAGCCAGTGGCATTTGTATGCAATTAGTTCCTGGTGAAATTCCCTCTTCATCACAACAGTTAAAGTTGCAGAGCCCTGCCTTCTTTTGTATATGGTCACTCTAGTATAGTGCCTGCACCTTTAACAGTTGTGATGAAGAGGGAATTTCACCAGGAACTAATTGCATACAAATGACACCTGCTGAAATTCCCTTTTCTCTACAACTGTTAAAGTTACATGAGCCCTGTCCTCCTTTTCATATGGTCAGCCTAGTCTACATAACTATTCTGTTGGGCAGTTGCAAGCCTAAGGCTGCAAACCTAAATGCACTTACTAAGAGGCAAGCCGCAGTATACTGGGTTTTACTTCTGAGAGAAAAACTAGTTATCTGAACATTCACACAATTGCTAATTGAGTAAATGGCATTTTAAAATAAAGAGCAATCACAGGGATGGGTGTGTGATCTGGATTGCATCTAGGAGGGTAGAAGGGGATTTAGATTTTGGCCCATTGCTGTGTAGCCCATTGGCGAACATAGGAGTTTCACGTCCAGTGAAATAACAGGATTAGTATCTGGATCAGGTCACACTCTGGGGAAATGGTTTAAATTCAACATACTTCCCCAAGATTCCAATCCTGGTTGGTCCCCATGCTGCTATTTATTTTTTTAAAATTTTGCATCCCATTGCTACTTGAATGACATCACATCTACAATTGCCCTGGGTGAAGTGAATTGTATTCTAAACTCTTAAGTCAGGTTTCCAGCTCTCATAAAGGTTTATGTTTGTTTTGTTTTTGTTTTTTAAATAAAAAGTATGGTTGGTTTGATATCAAAGATAATTTCCCCTTATAATGGCGCACAAATTTGAAATTTAGCAAAACTTCAACTGAAACGTTGCAACCTCCCCATATTTTGCTTTTGAATTTTAACTTCAAATGTTTTCTCAAAAAGAAAAGGAAAAAGTTAAGCATCAATTTTTGCAAGCAAATTCATGGTAGGACAGGAATTCTGAACCCACACAAGTATTTTATAAATAGTAATTAAATTACACCAAAGTCATATTTTATGCTAGATGCTTCAGCTGCTAGATTTTATTTTAGTACTACATACCCTGTGTTGGACAAACACTGTAAGTCGTAAGGAGAATCTATATCTATCATACTCAGTCAGAGTCCATGACATGTTGTTTCCTATTTCAGCCATTAGTCTGAGATCATAACTGAAGTAATTTCTTGTATCTTTGTGTTCCTGAAGCCACACAGCAAACGTGCTTCTTCCAAAGTTTAATATGTCTACCAGCCATGACCTGAAGGAGCCCCTCAGGAGATTGGGCATAACCGATGTCTTCTCTGACCATGCGGATCTATCTGGGATCACTGACCAACCATTGAAAGTGTCAAAGGTAAGTCTAAAGAAATCATTCCCATTCTTCATTGGTTTCCTTTTGGCCAGGATCTTGCTACCGTGGTACTGTGATCTCCAGGCGCACTGAATTAGCTGTGCATTGCACCCTTAAGGATTCTCCACTCTTCAGGTTTCCCCATCTTATACTATCATCTCCTGGACTAGGAGAAATGCTGTGCAGGCATGCTTTACAATCTAGGGGGCTGCATATAAGCTTGCAAACAGCTATATATGATGTATGATATTCCCCTCTGGTCAAGAGGGCAGGGCTCCTGCAGCTGTAATTGTTGTGATGAAGAGGGAATTCCACCAGGTGCTGCATGCATACAAATGGCACTGGCTGAAATTCCCTTTTCTGTATAACTGTTAAAGATACAGGAGCCCTGTCTTCCTTTTCAAATGGTCACCCTACTATCTAGCAAAAATGCAGTGTAGGAGACTGGGGAGGTGAAGACTCTGCTTGAAGTTGTGGCTAGCAGTATTCTCACAATGAGTGCCTGCTCTTCGGAACTTACTTAGCTGAAGTGACATTGGTGGAAATAAAACCTGCCTCAGATCTTAACCTGCACTGGGGACTGGCAATTCCCATTTTAATTTCCCATGGTGCCCTGGAGTTCCTGATGTAGTTTCGTCACCAGCATATTAAAACGCAGTATATTTAAACGGAGGCTCAGGTACTCAGCTGCCCAATGTGGAGGGCCCAAAGCAGATGTCAAGTGAATTGGTGAGGTGGATAAGAAAAGGGGCCAAGCCAAACATTTACTAATTATGATGTTCTCTTCAAAAGTAGCCTCTTTAATTGCAGCCAGAACACTGCCTGAACATCCCTGGCTGCTGCAGCTTCTCTGACCCATTTGTCTTCATGACCATTTATTCTGATTGGCTGCATCCATCCATAAGATTCTGTCTATCTTATCTGCAAAGTTATCAGAGTCATTGATTTTTTTAAAAAAATCATGCAGGTTGCCAGAGCTGAACAGACTATGGCAAGAAGAATGTCTAAGAGAGGATCCAATTCAATTCTATGTTTGAGACTGTGTTCTCTTCCCCAAACTCTGACCCTTTCCTTTGTTTCTTCTCAGGTTACTCATAAGGCTGTGCTGACTCTTGATGAGAAGGGTACTGAGGCGGCAGCAGCCGGCGCTGTAGAAATCATGCCTATGTCTCTGCCACCAACCATTGCATTCGACCGTTCTTTTATGTTTCTGATTGTGGAAGATAATATCGTACTCTTTTCTGGCAAGGTAGAAGACCCAACTCAGCCCTAAGCAACAAAGTGCAGTGAATGCAGCTCCAGAATAAAGCATCTTTGTAACCTGAACTTAAAACCTTCTTTTTTTCCCAAACCAGAGGGCGCACACAGCGAGATGGCGTTGATGGCAGGCATAGGAAAATATAAATGGCTCCAGTGCATAGTTTGCCAATGGTTTTTCATAGGCAGCTTCTGACCATGGGCAGCAGGCACCGTTTCATTGTCCTGCAACAAATCAGAGGTCAAATAAAACATTACAGCATCTGCAAGAGAACCATGGGGAAAAAAACTTCCATGACAGAAGCTGTAAGGTTTGTAAAGAACTTTCCTGTGATCACACAGGGTGGTGATGTGTTCTTTTTCTTTTTAAAGGGGGGGTGCCTTGGGCTACAATGCAAGAGAAAATATTGACTTGCTCATACATTTATCACAGTATAATCAAATGCAAAACTTACTCTAATGATTTGGACTTCAACTCCCATCAGCCCAAATCAGCATGAGTCATGGTCAAGAATGCTGAGAGTTGTAATCCAAAATGTCAGGAGAGCAACCGTGCTGAGGAAAGCTGATTTAATGTAGAGAGCTGGGGGGAGAGACAGAGAGAGAGAATTTCAGGTAGTTCCAATTATTTCTAATGGACATTCTTGCCATTCGTTTCTATATCCAATAATGAATATGAAACTCAAGAAACAATATTCTGTTAAGAACATAAGAAGAGCTGTGTTGCCAATTTGGGCAAGCACAGGGATCAATGGACTGGCGTCTGGGGTGGTGGGCAAGCTGGCGAGAAATCATCAAGCCTCGGACCCCAACCAGACTCTCGCGACATCCCTACAAATGCAATTTTTCATCACAGTTATCCCTTGCCTTAACCTTTAACCTCAAGCAAAACCTTTAGTAGACCAAAGCAAATATTAGGAGGAAGAAAACAATTTGGCTCCATGCTGGTTCAGCTGGTTAAAATTAAGAATAATGGAGTTGTGACTAACTTTATTATTTCTTTGCTTGTTTGTTTAATTTCTATACCGCCTCAAAGCCGAGGCTCTTTGAGTGGCCCACAACAATTCACAAAAATAAACAGAAAAACTACGATGTTCTAAACGTTATAATACAACATTATACTAAAGTGTGGTCTAAATGGCTTTAAGTTACAAAATTTAAAACAATTAAACAGCTAAAAATATTTTCACTTGGCAATTTCAATAACAGATCTGTTCAAGACAGCCATCCTATGCCATTAAATGTAATACAAAATGAGGACAGCACAGAATTGCAAGCAGTAGTAGTGGCGGCGCAGGAGAAGGAGAATGAGCTCCTTTGCATGGAGCTTATGTGGTGCGATCAAGATCTGTTACTCACTGTCACTTGCGGGTCCTTTTCAAGACACCATCATCCTCCCGTGCCTCTCCCGCCAATTTTCCGCCTTATTACTCCATGATTTCACTCTCAGAAAATGCAGTAACAGATATAAACTGCCATCAAAGAGCTGGTGTACTCCCACAGTAGTGCAATATTGCTGCGATGTTGCAGCGCCATTTGCTGGCTATATAAATTGAACATATGGGACTTCCCCACAAAGGAAGCAGCTTCCAAAAAGGAGTGGATGGAAACGGGAAGGCACATTTATTGTGTCCACCGTAATCCCGGAAAGACTCTGCAAGAAGACAGCCTGGTAAGGGTGCAGGATTTTTTCTTTAATATAGAGAAGGCTCCAGTCTCTGATTATTATTATTAGATAGTTTGTAGGGGAGCTGAATTCACAGAGCTGGAGCTCCTAGGCCTGGAGTGGTTTCAATCTAATTCTTTAAGGGATTGGGATCCTTTGCAGAACCTCACATAGGCCCTTTTCAGACAACACACTAAGCCACAGTGGTTAAGTGTTTTGAGCTAAACATTATGGCTTCATGTGCCATGTGAACCATGACTTAGCATGTTGTGCGAACCATTCCTAACCATGGTGGCCACATTGCCATAATTTAAACACGCTCACTTACCATTTTCTGCAAAAGGGTTACCAGAGAGCCATGGCTTAACATGTTGACTGAACAGGCCCATAGAGTCTGGCTTATTTTAAATTTTTAACATTGAGCTAGTAGCAAAATCTCCACTCAGTTTGTGGAGAGATTACTCGGGAGGAACATTTACAGGGCAAGGAAAAACTCTCCAACAGTTTCTGAGGGATGGGCTCACCGTTAGAAGGCACCGTAGCACAGTGTATTCTTTCTTTCATTCATTAAAGCTTTTTTCCTCCCATTGTACCAGGTTAGAAAAGGCTGTTCTAAAAGGCAGCATACTCAGAATTCGGTAACTCAGTTGCTAAGTATTTTGCAGCTCAATAAATATAGATGGGTGACTGATCTGCCTACATTTCAGCATTGTTTTTTAGCTTTTTACTGTACCATAAAATTCATTTGTTGCTCTTGCCAACATGGGGACATTCAAATAAATACATTAGAACAGTCCTAGCTCATGTTTAACTGGACACACAATTTTCACCATGCAGTTTGGTGGATCTAAATAACAGAATGTAAAGCATCAGAGGCCTTTTTGAATATAGGAAAATTCTGTGCAATTACTGTAAGTAGAAATGTCTTTTTTTAACTTTTCGTTTTTAAAACGACATTCAAATTATTTGATAATACCACTTCATTTTCATGTGGATATCTTTACATCTCTCTAATACTTTGATAAGTGACATTTCCTATTATTAGAGCACTAATAATAACACTTGAGATCTATATTACTACACTTGGAATTCAGCAAAAAAAAAATCTTAACTAGACCTGATCACCAACAACCTCTCAAAATTCTCCAACCTATTTGTGGGCAGAGAAATTTGAATGGAAATTTTAGCAAATTTCTCCAGGGACAGGACAATTTTTCCAATGGTGTTTCACAGATAGGACTCAGCATTGGCAGGGGTTGAAGGACAGCTTCTTTCTTTTCTTTTTTCCTGGGGCTTTTGTTTTCCGCATTGCCACTGCAACTGGCAACAGCATCAACAATGTTGGCAGCCTTCACAATGTCCAATCCCTAGCATCATGCTGGAGCACTGGGGCAGGGGAAAAGGGTGGTTTTCTTCACCGTCCAAAAAATGCTGAAGAATGTTTCTAAGGGGATAGGAAAAGAAAAATCACAGAACTTTTCTGATCACCCCCCCCCCCCGCTTTTACCTCACCTCACATTGTCATCCTCCAGGGTTCTGCACCTTCCCCAAATCTTCCAGATGTTACATTTCTGACTAATGATGGTAGATACATCTTATCTCTAATACTGATGTTTATCATATTGTTCCTTTCCTGAAAACCCTGTAGCAGGTGTGGGGGCACTGTTGTGCACAGTTCCAAGGAAGAGAAGGAACTAATGCTGTGCTAAAATCTGTCTTCCAATAGATTGAATGGATTCTTCCCCCATGAAAAAGGCTTCCATTTTTCTGCCTCATTCCTGGGGCATTTTATAATTTATATTGGTAGTGTTTTTCAACTTCCCAAATTACGGTGAGGTGGCCAAGGATGCTGTGCACATTCTTTTTTCTCTCTCTCTCTTTCTTCTTTCTTTCTATGCCCATCCCTTCATTACTCAGCAGGAGTGCTGTGCTGAATCCTGCCCCCTATTTTCAGGAACTTTTTCTCTCCTTGCAAAAGAGGCATTATTTTTTCTGCCTCTTTCTCAGGGAGGAGGAGAATTTCAGAGAATTCTCTCGATGGGAAGGGGACAGCATTTCCACGTACTTTTTAAAAGTGGGGCACTTGGGGAAGCCCGACAGTTCTTCCTGAATGGCTGTTGGAGACCATGTGACCTTGCCTTCTCTGAGAGGCATTCAGGGGAAATGCCTGGGCTCCTGCTAGTGCCAGGTGTGTTTTTAAGAAAATGTTTTTTAAAAAGAAAGAAAGAAGACCCCCCCCCAACAACCGCCTACACTTCAAAAGGTATGTAGAAACTTTATCCCCTCTCCCCAAGGAGAAAATTCTCCAATATGCTCACCTCTCCCAGCCTCTTTCACCAGAGCTTTTGCTTCCCACCCCCACCCCCACCCCCATGAAATGCTGAAAACAGAATAATCGAAATTTTCAGCACAGCACTACTCTGCAGCCACCCAGGGTACCTTTGTTTCCTCAACTGAAAAAGCCCTACGGGAGGAATTGCTTCATGATGTCTTCTCCTGGGCTTTAATTGAAGTGCCAAAGCTGAGAAGGCTACAGGTTTCTGGAGAGATGATTCTACAATGAAAGACAGGATATTCACACAAATTCCTAAACCACCTCAGAAGTAAGATCAGCACAAGAACACTGAACCCAACCCATGTCAGAATTTCTCCCCCTCCTCCAAATAAAAACATTCTCCTTGAATTGCTTTTCGAAAGCAATTTCTTTTATATCAAATTGAATGGGAATGAGCAAAAAGATTGTGGGAGAAATTTCAGCACAGCACTCATCTCAATAGCTCACTCCCCACAAGAAAAGTTACAAGTATTGGGGTGTTGACGTAACTTAAAAAATTTTTAGGGGTTTGATCTCATTGCTAATGACCTGTCAGAGGAAGAAATGATTTCTTCCTTACTTTGAGTAAAATAGAAAGGGAGCGCCATCTAGTGAAAAAGCATGTGTGTTTTCAGAGAAGAGCTGCATATGCTATAGACACTGAAGGCTAATCTATCACAAGGGAGGAGGGGTGATTCTGTGATTCTCCAAGTTCCCGCCTACAACTACAGTCAAACCTAGCCACCCTAGCCAATGATGCAAGATGATGAGAATGGTAGGCTAAAACATCTGGAGGGCCACAAGTTGCCTACTCTGACTTTAAGCAGTCATGTGTGACTGATAGATCAATTGGTTCACAAGAAGTTGCTTTTTTCTTACCTGCGATAATTGCTTGCATGTCAGTTTAAATTTAAAAATTTTAAAAAAATTGGTGTCTTTCCATTGACAGCTGGGCAATTGATCCCTGGCAACTGTGTGCAAATTAGCCAATATGGAGCCTTGTTCTATCAGTTTCGATGTCAGTTACCTACTGCACTTCCTAATCCCTTTGACAGCTGAAACAGACAAGGAAATTGACCAGGCAAGATCAATAATAATGGAGCAGTTGGGTGGGTGATACACCAACAGAACCCCAATCTGTCCTGCTGGCCCAGCACAAGGTGCAAATGCTCCAGACCAGTAGTCAGAAGGACAGAGAGCCCTGAGAGGGGGATGGAATTCCTACAAGCCACAGCAATGCCCCCTCTCCAGCATTCAAGTCTATCCTGATGCTAAACCAAGCACCCGGTGGGCACAGCTGGGAGAGACTTACTCCTCCCAGCTCACCCATCCAGGTCTCAGTTATACATGCTAGATCAGCCTCCTTATCCAGTAGTAAATCATGGATAATGGAAGTATTCTATTGAACTGAGCGGGCATTTCAGAGCAGCATCCCATGTAATTCCCATGAACTCCCATTTAATTCAGTTTTACCATAGTGCATCAACACCCGCATCAGCATCAATATCATCATCATCATCAACAACAACAACAACAGAATAAAGATATAGATGTGCTTGAGGAGTGCTCTCTCTGTCATTGTTCAACCCATTGTGCAGCTCCTGATGTAAGCAGTGAACAGGCATGGGTCAACTCACAGGAGGGTCTCTCTAGCAAAACAGTAAGACTCAGATGCCTCAGAAAGCAATACAGGACCAGGACAATGTGGGGCATCTTTGCTGGTCCCAGGCACTCCATCTTCTCTATCCTGCTTTGGACCTGAGTGACGAAGCAACAGTGTGGGTGCATGGAGGGTACATTGATTGCAAGCATAATTTATGACATTGCACAACATCATCACTAATCATAGGGCCCATCTGTTAAGGTATCAGCCTTAGCTTCTAATTTCCTGGCTTTTGAGAGTTTCAGCCAACATCAGATAGTCATCACTCTGGTCTTTTAAACCAGTTTTTTAAAAATAAATAAATAAAATTGCATATGAATAAAAAACAGAGTACATTTATTTTAATATATGCTGTATTTTATGTATAGTAAGGGTGTGTAGAGCGGGTCTTCTCCACCCCAAAATTCGGGGTGGAGCTCTGTTGAGGCGATTCTCCGCTCCAAGTTTTGGGGTAGGCCAGTCTCTCTGCACTGTCGGATTGCCCATCAGAAAACCGCTCCATTTTCAGGTAACCGCACATTGTCGCCTATGGCAATTAACAAAAATGCTTACATCTCAGTCATTTTTACAGATAAAGATATGACACGATGATATCTCTGAAGTAGGACTTTATATGTACCAAGATTGAAGTAGATCCCTTCATCCCTTGATTTTTTAGGAATTTTAAAACATTTAACAGCTTAGCTGTCAAAAGTTTGACAGTTAGGTGTTCCACTGTAGTCTATGGAAAACAAAAATGCGTACATTTCTGTAATTTCTACAGATAAAGAGATGAAACATGGCATGATGATAGTGCTTATGTAGGTCTTAAGATCTGCCAAGTTGGAAGCAGATCCGTTCATCTGTTGTTTTTTAGGATTTTGTTTTTAAGCTTGTGGTTTTAACTTTTTTAAAAAAATCTGTTGTCATTTTTAAAGTTAAAGAGATGAAACTTGACACGATGATAGCTCTTAAGTAGGGCTTTAGGCTTGCCAAGTTTGAATCAGATCCCTTCATCCATTGATTTTTTAGGAATTTTTAAAAAGCATTCCCTCAAACCATTCCCCTCCATAAACACACACTGGCTGAATTCGGACAACACGATAGTCAATGGTGGGGTAATAATCAACTTTACAGTCATTCATCTAGGGGGTACTCCCCACACAACATGGTAAGAAATAATCAACTGTGGTGTGGATTAGGATCAGCGCTGAGTTGACTATGGCAGCATTTGGACGACACGATAGTCAATACAACTGATGATTGTTCCCCCCCCCAGTTGCTTATTGTGTCGTCCGAATTCAGCCACTGTGGTCATCTTTCTCTCTCTCTCTCTCTCTCTCTCTCTCTCTCTCTCTCTCTCTCACACACACACACACACACACACACCCCTCTGATTCTGCATTAATCCATGCCTGTGCAATTATGGAGGGACATTTAATCCTTTATTTCGCTGGTGTACAGCTATGCATCTTCGGTCTATAAACACAGAGGTCTGCTGTTTGCTCTTATGGGGTGAAATGGGAGGACTCTCCCTCTGTATCAGCAAAGTAAAGGATAAAAGCTCTCTCCATAAATGCACAGAATCAGAGGGGGGGTGCATGTGTGTGTGAGGGGAGGAATGGTTTGAAGGGAAGTTTGTGTTTTAAAAAACATTCTTAAAATCAATGGATGAAGGGATCTGCTTCAAATTTATGTTTTTCTACTGGTTTCGAAAAGTTATTGTGGTGATATTTCTAGGGGTGGGGAAATAGAACAGTTTTAGCAGGTATAACAAAAAGAATGTAAGAGGTGTGCTGGAAAACTAAAAGCCTGTCTAGTACAACAGTCTGTTCTCACAGGGGCAAACAGACGTCAATGGGAAACCCACAATGGGACATAAATGCAATAGCATTCTCCTGCTCATGTTCCAAGCGACCAGTATACCCAGAAGCATGTTGCCTTTGATCCTGGAGGTAATCTATAGCCATCATGACATAGGGGCCTTGAAGTTGCCCATCAGCAGTTAGCACCCAGCTAGCCAACTGAGAAGTTGGGTGCCCATATGGAAAGGAGGACAGGGCTCCTGTATCTTTAACAGTTGTATAGAAAAGGGAATTTCAGCAGGTGTCATTTGTATGCGTGCAACACCTGATGGAATTCCTTCTTCATCACCACAGTTAAAGCTACAGGAGCCCTGCCCTCTTTTGTATCTGGTCACTCTATATTGCTCCTGCCCCATGGTATTCTGGTAAAGTAACATCAGTATATTTCAGTTCAGCACTCTGAAAACCTGCCATCTGTTTCTGGCTGGAGAAGGGCATGAAATCAAACTGGTCCCACAATCTCTTCCTTCATACAGAAAAAAGGCCTGCAGTGACACCAAGTGGTTCTAGCAGGATCTGAACAAAAGCCAGCTTTCTTTCTGTTTTGTCCAGAAACATCTTTTCTTCTTTAAATAGCAGCTACGGTAGCTCCTCCTCCACCACCCCTTCCTAGCCCTGCCGGCAAAAGAAAGCAACGTTTTGGCAAAAGAAAGCAACGTTTTGGCAAAAGAAAGCAACGTTTTGGCAAAAGAAAGCAACATTTTGAAATAACTTTTTTTAAACTTACATTTTGAGTAGCAGTGATCTGAACCAATCAGGCACTGTCTTTGGGGGGGACATGGCCAATGAGAGGACAGGATAGGCAAAGGGGCAGTCTTTATGTCACTCCTGTGCCGTCATTGGCCATTTCACTCAAAGGCAACCTTTGATTTGTTCCAATGACGGCTACTCAAAATGTCAGTTCAAAAAAGAGTTATTTTGAAATGACATGCTGCAGTGTAGGCTCACCTCTCCACCACTGGGGTGCTTTTGCAGCTGGCCCAGCGTGTCTGCAGCCAGGGCCAGACTAGAAGGAGCCTCTGCTACAAGTTCAGGGAATAATTTGAAGGGGCCTCCAAACCCTGGGGCCCAGGACTTGCACCCCAAGGTATGGCCCTGGTGAACCACTGAAAGTGGACACCCAGAAACCTATGGGAAAACCACAAGCAGGACATGAGCACAGTCACGTCTCCTGCAGTCGTTCCTGTGAAGGAGGTCAGATAGACTGCACTGGGTAGGGATGCAGTCTGGGTTATGTAGTGTGTGTGGGGGGGAGCAGTTTTAGCATGACATTTTTTAACACATGTGTTTTACGTATGTGTTATGTAGTAGGGGGAAAGTACGACAAGCGAGAAAGATCTTGGAATTGTTGTAGATCACAAGCTGAATATGAGCCAACAGTGTGATGTGGCTGCAAAAAAAGGAAATGCTATTTTGGGCTGCATTAATAGAAGTATAGCTTCCAAATCGCACGAGGTACTGGTTAGGGTGACCAGATAAAATCCAGGTCAGGGCTCATGTAACTTTAACAGTTGCAGAGAAAAGGGAATTTCAGCCAGTGTCATTTGTATGCAATTAGTTCCTGGTGATATTGCCTCTTCATCACAACAGTTAAAGTCACAGGCACTATACTAGAGTGACCATATACAAAAGAAGGCAGAGCTCCTGCAACTTTAACAGTTGTGATGAAGAGGGAATTTCACCAGGAACTAATTGCATACAAATGACGCTGGCTGAAATTCCCTTTTCTCTACAACTGTTAAAGTTACATGAGCCCTGACCTGGATTTTATCTGGTCAGCCTACTTTAAGGTAGATTCCTGCATTCAGCAGGGGGTTGGACTTGATGGCCTTACAGGCCCCTTCCAACTCTACTATTCTGTGATTCTAATTTTACCATGACACTTTTAATGCATGTATTTGGAGAAGGGGGCCCAGCTGATAGATTTACAGCAGGCCACCTGGGAAGGGAGGTGGACAAGATAGAGAATGCCTTGGTACCAGGAAGGACTGGCCTTCTCAGTTCCAAAGTCATAAAAATCACTAGACTGGCAGGAAGGAGGATTCTGCAGCTGGGAAGGTGTGAAGCCAGGCACCAATGGCACCAAGGAGAGGAGGGAGCAGGGGGCAGAGAGGCAGAGAGTTGGAAGAGATAAAGTGAAGGATTCCCCTTTGGGTTTTTGGTCTTGCCCCTCCTCAAGGTGTGTGCAGAGGTAGTCGTGGGTAAATAGTTTGCAGCTAGGTTTTATTATGTTTCAGTGTTATTGGGTTTTATGCTATGCATGCCTGAGTGGTGTTCCGTTTAGCTGTTCTTCCCATATATATTCCCACCCTTAGTTTAATAAAATTCTTCTACCTCATTTATACATTTGCTGCTATTTCTTCACAACTTGGGTCCAGTCCTAAATCCAGAGATTGAGTGCCAGGGTTCTGGTGCTCTTCTCTAGAGGCTTGGGAGCCTGGGAGCCTTTGAGAAGGTGGTAGCAGCAAAGGTTTACCTTTACAGTTCCCCAGTGACTCATATTCAAAAGCAGGGAAGAGCATACTGAAGGAGGCATAGTGTTAAGCAGATTAGAAAACCTAAAAAGGGTGGATTCCTCCCTGGAATGTTTTGGGTGACAATACCGAACTCCAAGGGGAATTTAGTACTAGGAATCTGCTATTGTCCCCCAGACCAGAACACTCAGAGTGATCTTGTGGTGGAAAATGAAGTCAGGGAGGCCTCCAAAGGAGGAAGCGTTGCAGTTACCTCCATATTGACGAGATAAATGCCTGTCCCAGTCATGACAGAGATTAAATTTCTCCATGCCGTCTCTGATGCTGGAGTGAATATACAGCCATTATGACGTAGCCATGGACTGCCTTATTCGCTATGATTTTCAATAATAACTAGAAAATCAGTTAAAATGCAGGAGCCAGTGTGACCAGATACAAAAGAGGGCAGGGCTCCTGCAGCTTTAACTGTTGTGAGGAAAAGGGAATTTCACCCAGTGCTGCATGGATACAAATGACACCGGCTGAAATTCCCTTTTCTCTACAACTGTTAAAGATACAGAAGCCCGGTCCTCCTTTTCATATGGTCACCCTACTAATCCACTTTTTAAGCCTTCTAAGGGTCAAAGGGCATGTTATGCTTCATATGTAGCATGCAGAGTGTATGTTTTTTTTCTCTACTCAAAAGTAAGTGCAGGGGCCCGGTCTGGATCAGGACCAGTGCTGCAGGCACCACTACCACCAACAGAGAAAGGAGTGAGGTACAGCTGGTTGGCAGTTGAGGGTGTCTGAGGCCGTCATCATACGGGCGGTTTGATGCACACCCGCTGCAACTTTGATCCATTTACTCAGCGCTGGACTCGCATGTCATCGTCCCCGTCGTGCTGTTCTCTCGCCATGAGGTCGCCGTTTTTAGGTTCTCTTTCAACGTATCCCTGAACGGCCAAAGTCCGAAACGCACATTTTGAACAGGCTGTCAAGCTGAGGTATCGCAGCAATACCGACCACGTGTGATTCAAAGTGCCAGACTCGCATAGGAAGCGGAGGGGGAACCCACAGAAGCAAACCTAGGGAAAAACAGTAGGTGTGATGAAGCTCTGACTCTTGGGGTAGGAAAGCAATTTACTAGGGGTGTGCACGGACCCCCCGGATCGGATCGGGACCCGGATCGGGACCTCCAATTTTGTCCCGGACCGGTTCGGACAAAATCGGAGGCCCCCCGGACCGGATCGAGTCCGATCCCGACCCAAACATCGTAAATTTTTGGATCGGCCGCCATTTTTGTTCCCCATAGACTTGCATTGCAATGCAAGTCTATGAGGAAAAAATGGCGGCGGGTGGCTGAGGGGGGGCCTAACTCCCTCCCCCCCCCGGGGCCGTCCGCTGTGGACGGCCCCGGCAGGTAAGCCCCCTCCCCCGCGCTCCCTACCCCCCCTGGGGCCGCCCGCTTCCATCCGCTGGCGCCCGCGGGCGCCAGCGGATGGAAGCGGACGGCTCCGGGGGGGGGTAAGCCCCCTTCCCCGCCACTGCTTACCTTCTCGGCCCGTCCGCTCCCGTCCGGCGCCGGCGGCTACTACCAGCGGGCTCCGCGGCCTACTCTCGAGTAGCGCGCCGGGTGATGACATCACCCGGCGCGCCACCCTGGAGTAGGCCGTGGAGCCTGCTGGTAGTAGTAGGCGCCGGCGCCGGGACGGGAGCCGCCGGGACGGGAAGGTAAGGGCCCCCCTCCCCCCTCCGCGCGCCCCCTCCTCCCCTCCACGCACCCCCTGCTTACCTTCCCGGCCCGGCGGCTCCCGTCCGGCGCCGGCGCCTACTACTACCAGCAGGCTCCGCGGCCTGCTCTAGAGTAGCGCGCCGGGTGATGACATCACCCGGCGCGCCACCCTAGAGCAGGCCGCGGAGCCTGCTGGTAGTAGTAGGCGCCGGGACGGGAGCCGCCGGGACGGGAAGGTAAGGGCCCCCCTCCCCCCTCCGCGCGCCCCCTCCGCGCGCCCCCTCCTCCCCTCCACGCACCCCCTGCTTACCTTCTCGGCCCGTCCGCTCCCATCCGGGGCCGGCGGCTACCACCAGCAGGCTCCGCAGCCTGCTCTAGAGTAGCGCGCCGGGTGATGACATCACCCGGCGCGCCACCCTAGAGCAGGCCGCGGAGCCCACTGGTAGTAGCTGCTAGTGCCGGACGGGAGCGGACGGGCCGAGAAGGTAAGCGCCCCCCTCCTCCCCCCCCGCTGTCCACTTTCATCAGTGGGCGCCCTCTGGCGCCCGCCAATGGAAGCGGCGGTGGGCGCCAGTGGGCGCCTGCCGATCCGCCGATCCGCCGAACCGGTTCGGAGCCTTTTCGGACCGGTTCGGATTGGATTGGCCGATCCAGCTGCGGGATCGGAAATCGGATAATTTATCCGATTTCCCACTGGACCGGACTCGGATCGTGGATCGGGTCCGATCCAGTGCACATCCCTACAATTTACCTACCCCCCTCAAGTTAGGCTGCCTCTACATGAGAGGTTTAAAGCTCTTTCAAGTCTCATTAAAAATTTTACCTCTACATGAGCGGAGCACAAATTGGGAGTTGAGGCGCATTATCTATCCGATTATGCGCATTATAGAATGCGCGTTAAATAGCGAGTTTTATTTTGTTCCGGCCGTTAAAGCGCATTTTGACTATGTGAACAAGCGATTCTCCGCATTAACTACTTCTAAAGCACATTTCAAACAACCGGTAAGGCCACCAGTTGTGCGCTCAATTACCACCTGCATACAATCATTTACCATAAAGCGCTTCCGAGAAGATGCGCATAATCGGAGAACCGGGGGTCAAACCGAATTCTTGTAGAGGGGGTCTTAGCTGTACCCATGGCTACTGTGGGAAACCAACACTGAACTGGACAAGCCTTTGGTCTGATCCAGCAGGGCTCTTCTTATGTCCCTATGAAATAATTTGTGGTAGCATCGTGAAGAAGGTCGAGGAGAATATGTGTATAACAGTTATAGGCTGACCATATGAAAAGGAGGACAGGGCTCATGTAACTTTAACAGTTGTAGAGAAAAGGGAATTTCAGCTAGTGTCATTTGTATGCAATTAGTTCCTGGTGAAATTCCCTCTTCATCACAACAGTTAAAGGTGCAGGCACTATACTAAAGTGACCATATACAAAAGAAGGCAGGGCCCCTGCAACTTTAACTGTTGTGATGAAGAGGGAATATCACCAGGAACTAATTGCATACAAATGACACTGGCTGAAATTCCCTTTTCTCTATAACTGTTAAAGTTACATGAGCCCTGTCCTCCTTTTCATATGGTCAGCCTAATAGTATAACATGCTTAAGGAGAATATAGTTCTTGGAGTTCTAAAGCATGGACATCCAACTGCATATGACGTAACACATTTGTCTCCATTTACAACACAATCCTATGCATATCTACTCAGTAGTATGTCCTATGGAATTCAGTGGAACTTACTCCCAGGTAAGTGTACATAGGATTGCAGCTTTCGCTTGCTTTCAGTAACTATGCAACTTGTTTTATATTTTTAAAAAATGCACTACTGGATATTATTTGCTAGGTCAAAATATCACCCAGTCATCCTTTCCTTGGGTTGGATGAAAATGTAGTCATATTTAGAGTAGACCAGGGGTCAGTAACGAGAGTCATAAGAACATAAGAAGAACCCTGCCGGATCAGACCAGGGGACCGTCTAGTCCAGCATTCTATTCACACAATGGTAAACTCTCGACAAAGAACCCACAAGCAAGAAACGAGTGCAACAGCACTCTCCCATCCATGTTCCCCAGCAACTGGTGTACATAGGCATGCTGTCTCTGATACTGGATGTAGCATATAGCCATCAGGACTAGTCAATGCAAATACAAGAGCAATTATATTACATTACACCTTTGTTAAAAATTAAGCAGTGTATTAAAGGTTGAAAATGCTTCTCTCCCTTGATTATATAAGGCTAAAAAACATGTTTTGTCCAGCTAATTTTAGTAAAGTGCAGTGTTCTATAGGGAATGCACAGTGGTACTCTGTGTATTTGAATGCATGCTTTTCAAAAGAAGCTGCAGAGTATGATTGAACCTAGTGTAATTTTAAGAACCATGGAACTTCAGTTTCCCTAGAAACAAGGCATAAATGGAGCCATTTTAAATGGCATATCCAGATGTTTTTAGAAGATACAGATTTTTTTTTATGAAATGATACTTAATCTTAAAGCTTATTGTGACCTGCTTTTGCAAGGTAAGCCTCCCCTTCCCGCCCTTATACCAGGTGACAGCCAATGTGGTCTCACATTTAGATTGAAAACTTGTGATTTAAAGTCTAAGTCCCACCTTTTCCATAGGTTCAGAATTGATTGTAACCTTATGATTCCCACACTTGGAAACCACTGAAAATGTTCCCATCATCATCATCTTGCTAATCATTGTTGAGATATTAAAAGTTGAGATAGTTCTTGTCTGCAATGTAATAATTATGATGCAAAAGGAAAATAGATCAGCAGGGAAGAGGAAAGCTGCAGCAGCTGTTGCTGGTAAATGGAAAGAACCAGGTTAGTTTCCACCTTGTTTTGATGTTCTCTTTGGGAGGCAGGAAATAAAGCCACCCGAAAGCTCTTGTCTCCTGCCCAGTATCAAAGGTATGCCTCCTTTCTACTCTGAAGTCCCAAGGCAACTGGTACTTTGGGCTACATATTCTTTCTGGCAGGGAAAGGAAAGAAAGCTCCCTCCAGCAGCTCCTTCTCTGGCTGATGGAGGGGGCAACTTGATCTCCCCTTTGCCACAATGTTCTTCCAGGGACGCATGTTGCTAGTCCTTGTGATTGGTGTAACCTGAGCGACAACTGTGGGGGCTGAGCAGAATCTCTTGGTCAATGGAAAACCAAAACCAAAACGAGGAGAGCATCCAACACAGGTCAAAAAAAGGAGAAACGGCTTCTCAGGATGCAAAATGTTTATTTTCACAAAGTCTGATGCATATTGGCCTGTACTTTATTCAAAGGCCTTCCTCCAAGGATTGTTAGAAGATAGTGTCTGCAGAATTTCTTCTAGCAAAATAATTGTCTCCTGTAATCATCCAATCACCGTTTCTCTTTTTTCTGACCCTCTCTGTCAATGGATATAACAATTGTACCTAGGGATGCTGGAAAAATTCGTGACATGCTAAAATGAGTGCAGATTTCAAAGAATCTGACTTGCAGAATGTGCTGCGGACCAGCCTCCCCAAACTGCATGGAGTTTGTGGGCTTTTGGATTCATTTTGGATTCATTTGCAGGAAAACAAGCCCGTTTCTGCTGAGACATCTGCCTTGCTGGAAAAAATATGCAGGGAAAAGTCAAATGGAATGGGGGACAATATGCTAAATATTATGTACTAACTAGGGCTGTGCACGGACCACCTGATTTGCTTCAGATCCTGAGTTGTCACTTCCGAATCGGGCCTGATTCGCTTCAGGTCAATTCGGACCTCCACCAATTTGCTTCGGATCCAAATCTGAAGCGATATTCGGACCTCCGAATCGAGATTCAGATGACTCATTTTCCCCATAGACTTGCATTGGGAGAAATAAATACCTATAACTTTTTCATTTTTAAAGATAGAAACATGAAAGTTGGGAACCTTGCAGATGGCCTGGAGCTACTCATGTATGACAAATTTCAGAAACATAGGTGCAGGCGTTTACTTGAAAGGAATTTTTAAAAATGCAAAAAAGAACAGGGCAGCAGATCTCCCTGGTTCTCCTAAAGCTTCCTCCACAACTGTGATTGGAGGCTGCTGGGAGACGAGCAGGATTAGGGGATACAGTGATGGAGTATTCAGCACGATTAGGGGATGAAGCTGTCAATACCACCACCCCGCCTTCTCCCCCCCCACTGTTTTTGAACTTTTAAAGTTAAAATTCTTTGTGAGTATACACCTGCACCTCTGTGTCTGAAATTTGCCACACATGAGTAGCTCCAAGCCATCTGCAATGTGCCCACATTTCATGTTTCTATCTTTAAAAATAAAAAAAGTTATAGGTGTTCCTTTCCCCCAGTGCAACCCAATGGGGAAAAACACGGAAATGGCTACCACATGGGCGAAATGACCATTTTTCAAAAATTCATAGCCACATAATGCCTGCACCTCTGTGTCTGAAATTTGCCACACATGAGCAGCTCCAGACCAACTGCAATATGCCCAGGTTTCATGTTTCTATCTTTAAAAATAAAAAAATTATAGGTGTTCCTTTCCCCCAATGCAACCCTATGGGGAAAAATGCTTAAAATGGTGTCCGAATCGATTCAGACCAAACTGATTTGGATCAATTCGGACCTCCCCCAATCTGCTTTGCATCTGTTTTAGGGAGGTCCGACTCACCCCGATTCACTTCGGATTCGGGATTCGGATCCAAAGCGATGCACAGCCCGAGTACTAGCACGACTTACAGTAATTGTTGCGAAATTTCTTACAGAGTTATTTGCGTATTTTTCCACACAAGGGGGGGGGGGGAATTTGAATCCATTTGTGAACAGGCGCCAGAATGGATGACACTGTGCAATCCACAAATCCAACATTCCTATTTGTAGCTAGATTCTCAGCAGTTCTGATTCTGCAACTACTCTTGAGCCAGATTTACACCAAGCAGGATATGACACTTTGAAAACAGTTTGAAAACTGTACATGGAGTGTGTCCTGGGCCCCAACAGTTGTCACTACTGTTATAAACCATTTTAAAGCAGTAGTGTAGATCCTGCCCTGCTCTCTGTACTTACTGAAGGAGGCAGCAGGGCCTGGCTGCTTCCTGGTATCTTTCCAAAAAGTGACCTTCTCGTTGCATCCAGAGGGGGGAGGTGATGCCTCATGAGGGACAATGCACAGTGCTATGAAGAGCCACCTTTGGACTTTCCAGAGAGCACTGCCCTGAAGGTCTTGATCCTGACAGTACTTCAACAACAACACACCCCGCTCCATGGCACCATATCCCCACAGTAAAAGGGAACTGCAATTTAGCAATCTCAGTTGTACACAGAGAAAGAGAAGGGCTGAAGAACATATTTCTTTGGTATTTCTTTTTTCTAGGGCAGAGTGCTGCAACTCCACTCCAGCTATCTATCTATCTATCTATCTATCTATCTATCTATCTATCTATCTATTTATTTATTTATTGTCATTTACTCATGCCAATTCTGACAAAGCATAGGTTTAGAGCTCATTATCAAGCCTTCTCTGTGGCCATGATGGTGGCAAAAAAGGAGTTATTTTCCACCACCTTTGCAAGTTCTCAGTGTTGCCCAGCACAGCATGTCCAAGTGGTTCATGGCCTCCTACAATCTGGGCCAAGGAGAGTGATGGTGGAACCCTCAGTAGCACAATGTGAAGGTTGTGTAACATTTTAAAGATAACATTGCTCAACCCTGAATTAGACACCACAATTAATGCAGTTCCATTAGGAAAGCTGTCTAGAGCACCATCTAATTTATATTACATCACTGATGGGTTACCTATGACATACCAGTCTATATTTTTTAATTTTTTATATTATGTACTATATGCATTATGTCTATATACATTATGAATAACCTTTGTGTGTGTGGTTGTAGTTGTTGTTGTTATTATTATTATTATTATTATTGGTGATTGTACTGTTATTGTTTGTTTTATGCAAACACCATTGGCCAAAAGCAATAAACTTGACTGACTTATTGGATGTGTTTCAGTGGTTGAGACCTGAGGATGCAGACAAGGTGTTTGACCAAGTCCAGTCAACCACCTATGTGCTTGACCCTTGCCCATCATGACTTCTTATACCTAATAGGGACTGGATGTCCACTTGAGTCCAGGAGGTTGTAAATTCCTCCTTGAGAGAGGGGATGGTCCAGCCTCTTTAAAGGAGGTGGTAACTGGACAACTCCTGAAAAAGCCTAATCTGGACCTGCATGAAGCTAGCAACTATAAACCAGCAGCCAACATCCCCTCCCTGGGCAAGGTACTTGCGTGGTGGTTGCTGGTCAACTACAGGCACTCTTGAAATAAACTGATTATCTAGACTTATTTCAATTGGGCTTCAGGCCTAGTTTTGGAATAGAAGTGCTTTTTTCACACTCTAGAGAAAGGGATTTTCTTGGACCTCTTGGTGGCTTTTGATACTATCAACCATGGGTATCCCTCTCAAAGGGTTGTCTCAGTTGGGTGCTGTAGTCACTGCACTACAGTGGCTCCACTTCTATTTGGATGGCAGATTCCAGAACGTGGTGCTAGGGGATTTATTGCTCTGTGCCTTGTCAGCTAGACTAGGAGGTTCCACAGGGCTTTATTTTATCCCACATGCTGTTCAATATCTACATGAAACCACTGGGGGAGGTTTTCCAGAGGTGTGGGCTGATCTTGGATCCAGCATTGTCACAAGAGACTCAGATGGACTTGGTGGCATTGAGTACCTTTTATCAGCTTAGGTTGATATACCAACTCTGTGCTTATCTGGGTGGATATAGCCTAGCTACAGTTATCCATGCTCTGGTAACCTCTCATCTGGATTACTGTGATGTGTTATACATGAGGCCGCCTTTGAAAATAGTCTAGAAATTACAGGTAGTGCAAAATAGGACAGGGAGATTGTTAACCAGACTGGCCAATGTATTCCCATCTGCACTGGCTGCCAGTGCTTTTCCAGGCTCGATTCAAAGCACTGGTTTTAACCTACAAATCCCTAAATGGCTTGGCCCAGGTGCTCTGAAGGATCATCTCCCATTTATATCTGCCCTGGACCCTACAATCGTCTTCAGCAGTCCTTCTCTGGAAGCCTCTGCCAAATGAAGAGGGTCGTTTCTGTTGCGACACCCCAGTTATAGAATGAGTTCTCTAGAGAGGCTCGTCTGGCACCTATCTTGTCTTTTCAGTTTCTCTTACATTAAAATCCGTTACTGTATTTTATGACTTTGCCTTGCCACTAGGGCCAGATCTACACCAAGCAGAATAAAACACTTTGAAAACATTTTGAAAACTGAATATAGACTGTGTCATGGCCCCCAACAGTTGTCAAAACTGCTATAAACCATTTTAAAGCAATACTGTAGATCCTGCATAGGTTTTATTTTGGTTTTTATTTTTATTTCATACTATAGCTTTAAACTTTTATATTATGTCTTATAGTGTTGTATTTTATGGTTTTAATTGTTGTAAACCACGTAGAGAGCTTTGACTATTGGGTGGTATAGAAATCTAATAAATACAATGAAATAAAAATAATAAATAAGCTGCCCTTGGCTTATTTGTGCAGTGAAGACAACCCTGAGCAAACTTGCTTTGTAAACTGCATTTCTGTACCTCTTAGCTTCATATCCTTGGGAATCAAACTTCGAAAACGAAAACTGAAAACACAGAGTTCTTCCAAGTATCTGGATAGGAAAGTCCACCCAAGGGTGAGCTTTCAGTCCTGCTTACTTTAGAGTTCCTGATAGTTATAACTAAATATGTACTTCCTGGAATCTGGTTCTTGCAGCAATTGCCCCCTTGCAAACTGATATATTCCTGTTTGTCATTCAGTTAATTTACAACAGACAAAAGTATGGAGCTACACTTTGGAATAGCAAATATTTGCTTCACTGGGCATAGCATCATTGCAACTTGTTTTCTTTTTTCCCGTATTGGATTCAGAAAAGTAAGAGAGAAGCTATCCCATAGGTAAGATACAGACATTAAGATTCATTTTAAGGAATATAATGGAAGAAACGTAGATTAAACATGGTATCTGATTAATGCATGACTGAGATTTCTGTTTAGTGAATTTTGAAACATAACTCCCACTTTAAAATGCCATAATATTTTTAAAGGGAAAATGTTAATAGCTCCACGGAGATCTGTAACCTTTAAAAAAGAATGTTCTATATTTTGAACTTTTTGTTCTTCAAAAAGCGATCGCTTTAAGATGATAAACATCAATGCCTGCTTCTTTCCTAGAGTTCTTTCAAGGTATGTTAATATTTTCTAGGCCTGTTATAAAGCAGGTGCTCTCTCTCAGTCTCTCGCTCTCTAAGTGTGTGTGTGTGTGTCTGTAATATTCTTTGACTATTCATTGCCTAACAGAAGTTCCAAGTGGTGGATCAGGCAGCCCTTCAGTTGCAAAATGCAGATATTTTGTGAGTAGGTTGTCAGGTTGCTTGCAGTTCTTCTGAGATCCATGTGAGTTTATGGGTTTCACTTCTGAGTCAAGGTTTAGAGCCTGTAGATTAGGGTGACCTGATAAAATCCAGGTCAGGGCTCATGTAGCTTTAACAGTTGTAGAGAAAAGGGAATTTCAGCTAGTGTCATTTGTATGCAATTAGTTCCTGGTGATATTCCCTCTTCATCACAACAGTTAAAGGTGCATGCACTATACTAGAGTGACCATATACAAAAGAAGGCAGGGCCCCTGCAACTTTAACTGTTGTGATAAAGAAGGAATTTCAACAGGAACTAATTGCATACAAATGACACTGGCTGAAATTCCCTTTTCTCTACAACTGTTAAAGTTACATGAGCCCTGACCTGGATTTCATCTGGTCACCCTACTGTAGATGAGTTCCAACTAAAGGCATAATTTTGTTGGCCATTTCATTATATTTCATGTTTTTAATGCTCTTGGTTGTTATTGTTATTGTACGATCCGTACCCGATCCGGGGGAAATTGGATAAAATTATCCGATCTGATCCCCAGCACCTGGATCGGCCGATCCAATACGATCCGATCTGAAAAGGACCCGACCTGGATCGTATTGGATTGGAGGATCGGACCCCCTCTCCCCACTCACGCTCCTCACCTACCGGGGCCGTCCATGGACAGCCCTGGCAGGTAAGGAGGAGCGCGAGGGGGGGCTTATCTGTTGGGGCTGTCCGCAGTGGGGGGGCGAGGGGGGGCTTACCTACCGCAGCCATCCGCTGCCATCCGCGGCTGCCAGCAGGCAGCCGCGGATGGGCCCGACAGGTAAGGAGGAGCACGAGGGGGAGGAGGGAGGGGGCACTTACCTGCCAGGGTGTCCTCTTCCTTCACCTGCTTGAATCTACTGAGAACTAGGCTTTGCAGCCTAGACCTCAGAGCGCCAGGTGATGATGTCATCACCTGGTGCTCTACTGAGGACTAGGCTGCGAAGCCTAGTTCTCAGTAGATTCGAGCAGGTGAAGGCAGCGGATGCCCTGGCAGGTAAGGAGGAATGCGGTGGGGGGCTTACCCGCCGGGCCCATCTGCTGCCATCCGCTGCTGCCCAGGCGGCAGCGGATGGCAGCGGACGGGACGGGCAGGTAAGGAGGAGCGAAATGGGGGAGGAGGGAGGGGGGCCACTTACCTCCCAGGGCTGTCCGCTGCTGTCTGCTGGCTCCCACGGGCACCAGCAGATAGCAGCAGACGGCCCCGGGAGGTAAGAACTGAGGGGGGGCTTACCTGCCGGGGCCATCCACTGACGTCCACGGGCACCAGCAGATGGCCCTGGGAGGAAAGGAGGAGTGCAAGGGGGGAGGGAGTAGGCCCCCCACTTACCTGCCGGGGCGTCTTCTTCCTTTACCTGCTCGAGGCTACTAAGAACTAGGCTTCGCGACCTAGTCCTCAGTAGAGCGCCAGGTGATGATGTCATCACCTGGCGCTCTACTGAGGACTAGGCCACAAAGCCTAGTTCTCAGTAGATTCGAGCAGGTGAAGGCAGCAGATGCCCTGGCAGGTAAGAAGGAGCACAGTGGGGGGCTTACCTGCCTGGCCCATCTGCTGTCATCCGTTGCCGCCCGGGTGGCAGCGGATGGCAATGGCCGGGCCGGGCAGGTAAGGAGAAGTGTGAGGGGGGAGGAGGGAGTGGGGCCCCACTTACCTCCTGGGGTCGTACGCTGCCATCCGCTGGTGCCCACGGGCACCAGCAGACGGCCCCGGGAGTTAAGAATAGCAGGGTGGCTTACCTGCCAGGGCCATCCACTGGCGCCCACGGGTGCCAGCGGACGGCCCCGGGAGGTAACCACAGGGGGGGACAGGAAGGGAGGAGTTATGCCCCCACTCACCCCCCGCTGCCATTTTTCCCCTTAGACTTGCATGCTAGTCTATGGGGAAAAATGGCGGCCGATCCGAAAATCAGACATCCGATTTTTGGATCAGGATCGGGTCTGATCCGTTCCAGGGGACCTCCGATTTTGTTCCGATCTGATCTGGAACAAAACTGGAGGTCCCGATCCGGGTCCCGATCCGATCCAGGGGGTCCGTGCACATCCCTAGTGTTAAGGTGTTGTTGTTTTTAATCAAGCGTTTTATCGCATGGTCGCGACTGGCCACTCACAGATCTTTGTGGGTCATTTTGATGATGCAGTGATCCTCCTGCATGTCTCCCACCCCATTTCCCAGTTTTAGTGATTTTTTTAAAAAAAAATCTTAGAAAAGGCAATTCTTCTGATATACGTCGCTATTTCCTGCCGTGTGCAGAAATTCCGCTATAAAATGTCCACTAGATGGTGCTGTCCCATTAAACTGCATTGAAGCTGTACAAGTCAAGCTGTCCCTTCCTGCTCTCTCTCCCTGTGAAATTGAAGCTCGTTACAGAAGCGGAAGAGATGCAGCTTCAGAGCCAATGTTAAGGGAACACAATCCCCCCCACCCCAGTCTGAAGGAGCTCTATTTCTCCTTCTGGCCAAGTACTGTCTATTGCTCTAACAGTCAGGAAGTTTTTCCTGATGTCCAGCCAGAATCTAGCTTCCTGTAACTTGAGCCCATTATTCCGTGTCCTGCATTCTGGGTTGATCAAGAAGAGATCCTGACCCTCCTCTATGTGGCAATCTTTCAAGTATTTGACGAGTGCTATCATGTCTCCCCTCAATCTTGTGTTGCTCTGCTTCACTATTTTTACCTCAGGGGTAGTGATTCACTTTCAGCTTAAGGGCCACATTCGATTTAGGATGAGCTCTTGGGGTCCACATTCCAGTGGGGGGGCAAAGGTCAAAGGGGCATATTTTAGTTTAAAGCTCTTGCTGCCAGTAACTAAGCCGTAAGACAGCCATTTCAACCTTTTAGAATGGGGGAGGGGGGACTGCACAAAAGCCAGAAAGCCACCAAACAATTGGTAGTTAAGTGAAAGGGAGTAAAACCTGTGGAAGGAGGCATGGCCTCCTGTGGAAAACTGGAGGGGTGAATTTGGCCCCAAGAGTAGACAGATTTGCTTGCAGGCCCAAGATGGGACTCTCATGGGAAGAGAGCTATGCATACACTGCTCACAGGAAGATTCCTCCACAGAAGCCTGGCCCAGATATGATCCCAGCAGCAGCAGCCCTCATACATCCCAAAATAAATTGTTTAGGGCTGTCTCTTATGTGAACCAGCTTTTAAGTATGGATTCCGATTTTGAACTGAGTGGATTGGGAAATGCAGCCTGTGAAATACTGCCTCATGCTACAGTTGAAGCAAATTTGTCGGGGTTCACAGATTAACAAAAGCATTTAGTACCCCACTTTCACCAATATATGCATTTTGGGATTCAAATTTTAAGCCAAAAACTACATCGCAAAATTTGGAGAAGTGTGCAATCCAAAGGATAACTGTGTTCTGGTCCATATGGTCATCTGGGAAATGTGAATTAGGTTGATTCATTTAAAAAATGAGGACCAAACAAAACTCTCCAGTATCCCTCACTGCCACTAAATGTGGTGATGGTCCCTGGCTTAGTTGGCTTAAAAGGGGGATTGGACAAAGGAGAGGGCTATAAGCAGCTGTTAAGCATGATTTTATTGGGCCAAACAGAACCTCCATCTTCAGAGGGAATATGCCACTGCATGCCATTTGTTGGGGAGTGACAGTGGAAGAGGGCTGTTACCTCACATCCTGATTGTGGGATTCCCAGGGACATCTAGTTGGGCACTATGTGAAATAGGAAGGACGACCTGCTTTTGAGTTTCAGCTGAGTAGGAGCCTCCAAATTATCTTTATAAAAGTTTGCCTTTGGCAAAATGTGGATAAAGCCTAAGGATCTGCAGAACCCCCTAAGAAAGGTTGCTAGGCTTACTTAAACTCAAAAGGCCTAGCAATCTTTTCGTTGACAATTGAAGTGAATTTGGAATTTGTGGCACTGGGGCTTCCACATGTCCCTAAACCTGTATTACTTGCATAAATGCTAAACCAGTATCTAGCAGCTACATCTTATAACAAAAAACAGATTGCTCTACTGTGGGGGGGGGGGGGGGGGAACCGGATCCAGCTTTAAAAGCCTCCCTCCCTACCCACCACATGCTGTGGTCCCGATCCAGATTGCCTCCCTGCAACTACTCTAGAGTAAAAAATAAATAAATACAAGCTGCTACACACCGAGTTCAAGTAATGTTGTTTTGGTCCAAAGACTTTTTAAAATCAAGTTACCTCCTCCAGCCCCCTCCTTTGTCCTTCAGAAGTCTTATTGGCTAAATATGTCACATTCTGGCTCTGTACTTAAAAAATTGCAAATACAACAGTTTGCCTTTTAAATATGAAATAATTTGATAAGGATTTTAGCATTGTCATTGATCAGCCCCAGGCAAGGTATATAGGACTAACTGTAGGGTGACCAGATAAAATCCAGGTCAGGGCTCATGTAACTTTAACAGTTGTAGA
Organism: Anniella stebbinsi; assembly: GCA_029215795.1. Classification (NCBI taxonomy): domain Eukaryota; kingdom Metazoa; phylum Chordata; class Lepidosauria; order Squamata; family Anniellidae; genus Anniella; species Anniella stebbinsi. The sequence continues at coordinate 348,988,104 of JARDYH010000001.1, read as the reverse complement.
GAAAAGGAAGTTTCAGCCAGTGTCATTTGTATGCAATTAGTTCCTGGTGATATTCTCTCTTCTTCACAACAGTTAAAGTTGCAGGGGCCCTGCCTTCTTTTGTATATGGTCACTCTAGTGTAGTGCATGCACCTTTAACTGTTGTGATGAAGAGGGAATTTCACCAGGAACTAATTGCATACAAATGACCCTGGCTGAAATTCCCTTTTCTCTACAGCTGTTAAAGTTACATGAGCCCTGACCTGGATTTTATCTGGTCACCCTAACTAACTGCAGGATTAAACACATCCAGTGGCTTTGGGCAGGTCTCTCCACTTAGGCCTAATCTACACTAAGCAGGATATGGCACTATGAAAACGGTATGAAAGCAGTATATAAAAGGCAGGTGCCACACCAAGCAGGATATAGCAGTATGGAAGTGGTATATGGTATGTGTCAATGGGCCCCGACAGTTGTCAGGGCACTTCAAGACCACTATAAAAAAGTAGTGTGGCTCCTGCCTTTTACATACCTTTTTCATAGTGCAATATCCTGCTCAGTGTACAATAGGCCTTAGTTTAGCTCAACAGGTTGTTGCAAGGATAAAATGGGCAAACCTCATTTGTGCAACCATTAGAAAAAAAGGGTTGAATATAAATGTGGTAAATACATTGGATGGGGTATCTGTTGGTCCCCCAAACCACATGTATCCAGACCTATCTTCCTTTTGACTATAGGAATAATGTATTTCTATCTATTTGTCTATCTACCCTCACCAGGGAGAAGCTCACTGATAAAGCGCAACATGAAAGCTGGGTTTTTTCTTGTTTTATTTGAACTATGTGCCAAAATGTGCTTATCAAATGGAACAGCTGGAGTTTCGTGTGAAAACCTCTGGCCTCTCAATGACACAGATAAACAATATCCACATAATATTATGCTAGATCCATCTGGAGAAAACTTGATGCCAGCATTCTCCATGCATAATTTCACTGAAAAAATCAACAACTTCGGATTCGATCTCTACAGGAAAATAGCACTGAAGCATGACAACAATGTCTTCTTCTCTCCATTGTCACTGTCTTTTACTTTGGCAGCCTTCTTGCTGGCTTCCAGTGGGGAAACACACAACCAAATAGTTCAGTCTCTAAATCTCCATCTTCTGAATGGAAGAGAAAACCAGCTTCTGGCTTTGTTCCAACAGATGAGGGTAAACATCATGAAGAATGAAGAGTTCACTCTTTTGCAAAACAGCTTCTCTTTCATCCAGAAAGACGTCCGGATCAAAGACATCTTCTGCAACTTGTCCAAGCAATACTTCGACATGGAATTCCTAACGGTTGATTTCTCCAACTCTACTTTCGCCAGAAATGTTGTCAATGAGCACATCAAACAAAAGACAAGAGGGAAAATCCCAACGTTGTTTGACACTTTAGATCAGAACGCTAAAATCATTCTGGTGAATTACATTCTCTTTAGAGGTAACGGCTGCTTGTATCATGGATACATGTACTGTTATTTAAAAGGAGAGATTAGAACTCTGGTCAATAGATCTTTAGAGTGGCCAGTTCCTACTGCCAGTTCCACAAATTTGCACTGCCAGCCAGTCCCATTGCCATCATTTTCTTTCACACGTTTCTCTTGTTTATGGCTTAGCAATTGAAGAGACAACATATTCATTAGGTGAATCAAAAGGCTCAGGGACCTCCAGCTGCAGTCCATGGGCTAGGGGCTATTCAAGAGAAACTTCTTTGAAGTCAATGTTGCTTCCATATAAATATATAATATGAAGGCACAGAAGCTGAGTGGGCCACTGGATGTGACTGGTCCTCCCCATCCCCTCCCCTCCCAGCATTCAGTGAATGTGGTTTAGAGGTGAGAATAGGGCTCATCTCCAAGGTAGGAGCTGGCCAGGTCAAATATAGGTACTGACCTAATATGGACTCTACGCCACTACTGGATTTCAGATGGTAATGAAGATCAAGGCAGGCTGTCCTTCCTCCGTTTCTATCTATGAAGAAAGGGGCTGAAAAATCTTTCCAGCACTGGGTGTTGCTTCTCAGAAACATTTTAAAAGGGCTCCATGGCAACCAAAAAGACATTGCAATTAAATATCCCCTAATCTCTCTTCTATATTTTTAGCTCCCGTTCTGATTTTTTTCACTCCTTCACTTTAATTGCAGAGTTGGAATTAAAGTGCGCTGGTGAGATGAGAGGAAGGACAAGTGTGGCTTCTAACCTGAGTGCAGTGGCTCCAACTTAAAAGTGTGCAGGATGGCAGCATGTGCAATTCAAGAGTGAGCCTGGGAGGTACAAGATGTTGACTCATGAAAAAAGGCTACATGAAGAGGGGGAGGGAGAAAAGGAGTGTGGCTAGAGCACATGCCTTGTGTGCAGAAGGTCCCAGTTTCGATCCCTGGCTTCTCCAGGTAGGGCTAGGAATGAATCCTGCCTGAAACCCAGGAAAGTGGCTGCCAGTCAGGGTCAACAATACTGGGCTAGATGGACCAAGGGTCTGATTCAGTGTAAGGCAGCTGCCTATTTGCATTCGCTGTTAAGAGACTTGGAGATGTTATGATGGAGCCATTAATAACATACACACCAGTGTTCCTTGTTCTGCTTCCATTTCTGGTCTAAGAAGTTTTGTATGTCCTACAAAACCTGTTTGACTGGGGATGGCCATAGGATGGGTGTGTTCTACATGCACAACAACAACACCTCAATCATATCAGTCTCAACTTTCTGGGGAAAATGTAGCTTCAGATATGCTCCTACTATAACAGATTTACTGTAAGAGCACCTACAATTTTGGTTTCCTTGGCAGTTCATTCGAATTTTGGGCACAGAAAATAGGTGTGATCCTTTAGGAAGAGACAAAGGGCTTGACAATTATGAGGGGCACCAGAACGGGGATTAACTGGAAGGTGCTTTCCAGTTTGCTCTTCCAGATGGTGTCTTAGAACGCCCATCCTAAGTGATAGGTGTGTGTGTGTGTGTGTGTGTGTGCCCAGACATGGTGGCTTCTGTGAGTTACCAGAACTTGAAAATGGAGTGTGAAATGCAAACTTCCCTTTCATGCATATTCATGCAGTCTCTAACCACACAGGAAACCTTACAACACAAGGTTTCTAAGCTACCAAGGGACGTAGAGGTGCGACCAACCTGCTGACTTGCATCTGGCTATGCCCTAAGACTCTATATAGGTTTGATCCAGCAAATGCCTCTTGCAGAAGGAAGGGCTCCTTCCATCAGCTGGAGGCTTTTGATCCCATAGAGCTTTTCTGCTGGGTGAAAGGGGGGGGTGATCATTTTCAAGCCCCCTCCTTCTGCAGTCTTTGATGTCACCTGAAAATCAGAGTGTTGGGGAACTCGCTGAAAAATGGAAGCGATGCTGGGGCCTGCCCAGAGAGGGGGGGCAGTCAGTGAACAGCAGGAATCTTGGGAGTGGAAAGGAAAGGACGGACCCACCAACAGAATAGAAACTCAGATCAACTCTTTGTAACAAAGAAGCATCCTTACACACTGCTACATGAAAGCAGTGGCACTTCAAGCTCTTCAAGAGGGGAAAGGGGGCTGGATTGAGTTCTCCCCACTGAACAACTGAGTGGTGTAATTAATCACTGCTTTTCTAATGGGGTGAAAAGACCTGCAGCTGGTTAATGAGAGGAACCTCATATGCAGTTTCTATTATCCCATGCAATTGGATCAGGGCCAAAGAATTACACACCACTTACATTAAAATAATAGGTGTGCAGTTTGCCCACATTTACACACTTTTAAGTCCCATCCATTTCAATGGGAGAGTTAAGCACATGTTTCAATTGTAATAAATGGGATTTGTCTTTGGGTTGTCCTGAAGTTACCGAGAACTCGTATAGATTATGTCAGTATTATAAAATCAATGGTTGCCTTTCTGTATTTTCTCAGGCAAATGGCTACACCCATTTTCTACCAAGTTCACGCAAGTGGATCCCTTCTACATAGACCATTATAACACCATCCATGTGCCAACGATGTTCAAGACAAAGAAGGTTGCCTCCATAATAGATGAAAACTTGCACTGCATCGTGCTCAAGCTTCCGTACAAGGGGAGCGCGCACATTCTAATTGTCATGCCGGAGAAGGAGGCAGATTATATGTCCATTGAAGACCATTTAACAAGTGAACTTGTGGAGTCTTGGCTTAAAACCATGGTGACCATGTACAAGTCATGCTTTTCATTGCTAGGATACTAGATTCAGAATGCTTTGATGCAAACCCAAATCATGGCTCAAAGGGGAAATGGGGGTTGGGAAGGAAAGATGAAGGGATTGGTAACAGGGTAAGGAAGGAAATGGGGGGTTGGGTTACCAGCGTTTATCACCTTGTTCCCCAAAGGCAAGCTCTTTGTGTTCAGCAGGGCCAGCCCGCCTATTAGGCAATCACCTTAGGTGGTAGATGTTACAGGAGCAGCCTCCTGGATGTTCCTCTTTATTGGAGAACACAACTGTGAATGCCACACAATCTGCCTTGGGGCCCCTGCGCTAGCAGGCTATTTCTGCTGTGTTGGTTGGTACTATCCCATTGTAAACGGTGACGCGTTTTTAACTCCCAGTCCACCCAGTTTCTGTATGTCTGATGTGGAGAGGGCTGTCCTTTCCCTCAGGCAGCAAAATGTCTTGGGCCAGCCCTACATCAGGCATTGGTTTTTAGAACAAAAAATGTTTTCCTAATAGAATCATAAAACTGAAAGTGACCTCAAAGTAATCTAATCTAACCCCCTGCTGAGGCAGGAAATGTGCTGGTTAGGACTATCCAGATTTTGTGAAATCTGTCCTGTGTGTTTCGTGGATTGTGCGGTGTCGTTCGTTTTGGCGTCCGTTCGCAGATGGATTCAAAGGTTTTATTCGTTATGCAGAAAAATAAGCAAATATTTCCATAAGAGGGTTGGCAACCATTTACATTATTTACGTTAATACATAACATTTAGCATATTGTTCCCCATTCCATTCAACTCCCCGCCCCCCCCGCATATATTTTCCAATCTCAGCAGAAACTTGTGTATTTTCCTACAAATTAATTTGCGTATATATCAGGAAAGTAAAAACAAAAAAGATCCAAAAGTCCATGGACTCCGTACTGCCTGAGGAGGCTGGTCCGTATGGATTCTGCAGGTCAGATCCTTGGAAACCCAATCACATTTTAGTCCATCTCAAATTTCTGCAGCATCGCTAGTGCTGATACATCACCCCTGATAGGTGCCCATCCAGCCTCTGCTCAAAACGTCTAACAAAGGAACCATTTTCTGGGGCAGTCTGTTCCATGTGAAATAGTGCATCCCTCCAGAAAGTTCATCCTAAAGTATAGCCCAAATCCTTCTTCTTGCAATTTGCTCTTGGCTCGGGTCCTACACTCTGAAGCAGCAGAATATTAATTTGCTCTGTCATCTTTGTGACTGACAGCCCTTCAGATATTTGAAAATGGCTATCATACCACTTCTTATTTGTCTCTTTTCTGAGTTAAACATACCCAACTCCTTCAATCTTCCTTCATAGGACTTGGTCTTCAGCTCCTTCACCATCTATGTATTACTAGGGCCAGATCTACACCAAGCAGGATACGACACTTTGAAAACAGTTTGAAGACTGTATATGGAGTGTGTCCTGGGCCCCAACAGTTGTCACTACTGTTATAAACTGTTCTAAAGCAGTAGCGTAGATCCTGCCTCTGTTCAAACTTGCTACAGCATACAAAGATACTGATTGGTATGGGAGCTAAATCTACTCCCTTGGGCAATACTCAACATTTCCTACTGGTGGCTGTTCATTTCTACGCATTCTCCATGAGATTCAGCCAAAGTACCCAACAGCCAGTTTTAGTACCTTCCCCATGGAACTCACTTGTCTTTGTTTACATTACAGGAAAACAGACGTTTTCTTGCCAAAGTTCAAACTAGATCAGACTTATCACATGAATCAGTTGCTTCAAGATCTGGGAATTAAAGATCTATTCTCTTACGAAGCAGACCTGAGCCACCTCACAGATCAGAAATATGCAAGAATATCACAGGTAAATATGATTTTTTTATCCTGCGGAAGTGCATCATGTCCGACTCCAAGATATTTAGTGGACAAAATGGACCTAACCTGTAGCAGGCTATGTGTGACGATCTTTGTGCTGAGCAGCATACAGGGAACTGCCTGTTTAGGTAGTGCTAGTCACCCCTCTGGAGGCAGGAGAAGAGAAACGGAAGCAGAATCCCACTGCTCACAAACAGATGGTTTGTGAAGACAGAGCTGCCGCTGCTTGCATCAGTTGGGTGGTGTGCACACCTCCATGATGTAGTCAAGAGGCGCCTTGTATGTAGCCTAAAGTGTAGGATTTGGGTCTTGGGGAAGAACGTTGCCTTCGCAGGACCCAATCCAAAAGAGTGATCTTTATAGAGAAACCTGCTTCAGTTGTGTCAATTGCCCTTGTGGGAATGGGATGAATACATTACTTTTCTTGGGGGAGTTTTTTCCCCCTCCTGCCACAATCCAAACAAAAAAAGCAGCTCTCTGAAGCTTCTGTTTGCATTTCAAAGGAAGCTCTTCTCTCAGACTTCCCTGCAGCTGCTCTTTATATGACAAAAATGTGCACAGTAATTGCATTTCATGCCACTCATGTCACATCTACTTTGGCCCGCAAGTATTAGCTTCCAGTGTCCAGCCAGCCAGTGTATATATAAATGGTGTACTGGATACAAATAACATCAACAAGCAAACAAATGTGGCATATAACCAGGTACTCAGGAACTGTCCCCCAAACAGTGAAGAACATCCTAGCCCCAGGACATTTCCTCCTGTGCTGAACCTGGCAGCTGGGTATTAAATCAACCTGGTACACAGTGGCGTATAGGAATGTATCTATCCATGGCATTAACTACCCGTAATACCTTATCATAACCTTCTCATGGTTAGTTTGGGTGCAGTCCTATTGTGATTCCTGTCAGAACTCAGAGGCTGACGGGAATCCTGTGCAGAGTGGGAGCAGCATGGAGGCAGTCTCTGCTTTCGCATTCCAGCACACCCTGCATTTCTGCTAGACGGGCAATTTTGCCCATCTAGTAGTGACACCGCAGAGAGAGCAGAAAGGAGGCTGGGCCCGTCAAAGGAAACAGTGTAAGGCAGCTGCCCCAGTCTCCTCCTTTCCCTACCCCTGGGAACACCCCTTTTCCCCATTTTCACACTCCATTTTCTGAGCATGGAGAAGTAACTGGCATGGTTCTCTGCATGTCAGCTGCAATGGGGATGAGGAGGGAACAGGAAGCATGATTCCCTGGCTTCCAGCTCGGAGCTCTGTCTACAAGCTCAGAGCCAGGAAACCAAACAATCCTATGTCCCCCAGACACTGTCTAGTGGACATAGTATTGCTCCCTAAATGTCTGTTCCTGGGTAAATTGCTGGACAGCATTACTAAAGTTGAAATTATCAGTCATATAGAACAGGAAGCCATTTCAGTGACGGCTGGAGTCCTGTGCTCATGTTTATTTCTAATGAGTTAATTTCTAGTTGGTTCTCATTTCTCAGCGCTGGTGAAGAGACAGGGATGTTGGCAGGAAATGCAGACACCTTGCTGTAACTCCTCATACATTCCCCACATTTTTAGATTCTCCAGAGGGCTGTTATTGAAGTGGATGAGAGAGGAACTGAAGCTGCAGCAGTCAGTGGATCGGAAATCATAGCATATTCGTTGCCTCGGGTCATCCGGGTGAATCGGCCATTCCTTTTTATGATCTATGAAGAGAGTCTAAAGGTTTTGCTGTTTGTGGGCAGAGTTACCAACCCTATGGAGCTGTGAATAAAAGCCAAGCATTTCTATTTGGTATATTCTAGTTCTATGAACCCCACTCCCTGCCCCAAGAGTCAAACTACATGTTACACTTTTTTTAAAAAAAAGTGTCTTGTTTGCCCTGGTCATATACTTTTCTTTGCAAGTGCACAGAACCTCAATCCTGTTTGACATCACCGTATCCACGCTTTCCTTTACACAATTTCCCCACCAAAGATCCCCCCCAGCTGCTCTTTGCCTCCGAAACTGCTATTTGAAGTAAACAGCGTCTTGGGGGAGCGGGGGATGTGAGCTTGGGGTGAGGTGATTTTTGGAAGTAAAATGGAGCTGAGAGCTTATTTAGGGGTGTCACAGTGCAGGGGAGGAATACTTATACAACCAACAAATGCCAGTTTATTTTTTGTTTACTTAACTTTTGTGCCACAATAAAAGTAGTTTGCACCTTCAAAGTGTCCAAGTATGTTGCATAAATCAAATGGTAAACATGCCAATTAACTCTATTTTAATTCCAGGTTGTAACACAACAAAATGTGGGCACGTCAAAGGGGGGGTGAATACTTGTGCAATGCACTATATTTGCACTGGCATTAGTTTTTGCTGAGCAGCTGTTAGTGTAGCAAACATAGGATCGGCTAGCCCTTGTTTTTAGTTTTCAATTTAAATTTGAAATCATAAATGTTAGATCTATCCCACCCAAAACATGCAAGTACTTCAATATCCTATGTTTTATTGTGCATAAAGCATTCATTATTTCACATTGGAAAAAGTAACCACACGCATATTCGTTCACAAATTAGATTATCTTTATCATACACCAATATATTTTAAAAAACAGATTTCTGATATCAATATAGTTTTGCTGATTGCATTTGTGAAATAGAGAAGCTGACAATAGCTTCATACAGTCTCTCTCAAGTATTGGCATAAATAGAACTTTTTAAATAGAACTGCAAGTTGCAGGCAAATTTTAATAGAAATGTTAGCATGAATACAAACAAAATTCTGTTGACATAGCTAAAAGCATGATAGCTTGAAATAACTACTAATTAAAAACTAGATTCATCATTTCTAAAGTATTGGATAAAGAGAAATTACAACCTGAAATACTAGAAGATAAAACAAAGTATTTATACAACAAAATTGTGATTTGAAACGAATGAAATCATTTATATGCATTTTGGAGGTATTTGTTCTTATTAAAAGGTGAAAGGAAATCTAGAGTTTTTTTATACACCAGATAAGCATTAAAATTATAGCACAGCTTTAATTTAAATTACTATACTTCTCCATGTGTCTATGCTTCCAGGTTCCACACTAAAGCTTCTTTGATATTTAAAAGCTTTTCTGAGAGACAAAGTGTCACCTAATGTTATATGCAGAGCCATTTCACCTATATGGTCCCATTTCTGTAACAAAGGCATGTTAGGAGTCCCTAAGCTCATAAATAGGGTTGTTGTTGTTGTTGTTTTTAATGTAGAGGGCCCTTGTATTCCAAATTAAGGAACCTGAACCATTAAAAGGCATAATTGAGAGGGGGGGGAACCCTGTCTTCTTTAGCTGCAGCAGTTTTTAAGCACATTGCTAAAGTAACATTGAATTAAACACTTCACTTACAACATTAGAATTCTGCACGTATTACATTATTTCTATGAAGATATTTTACAACATAGGAATTTATTTAACTGACAGAAGATGTTAACATTGTGAGATGCAGTCAGTCTGTCCTCTCTAGTCTTTACGTTCAAGGTTGTACTCTGGCTTCTGCCAATCCCTCAGCCATGTTGCCTCCGGCGGTCTTTGGTGTGCATCCTTTCTTTTGCCAGCTCTAGGAGTTTGATTTTCTGTTTTTTCTGTAGACAAACAAAAATGCTCAAATTACGCACAGTCCGTTTGGAATGGCATTAAATGGATCTGCTGGACACCACCGCTCTTTAACATCTCAGTGAAAAACTGCTGACATAGTAAAACCACAATTTAGAACTTCTTTTCTCATGGTCTTTGCAATAATAAGCACATTCCTTGTAAGTAAAAATCAACCAAACCCACAACCACCTCAAAACATTTCTTCTCTCTTGTCACTTCATAGTAAGAGATAGGAATAAACATGACAATCCATAACCCAAACCTTGTACCACCTCCTTCCCATCCATGTGTCACTCCAATTTCACCTGGCCACCATTAAGGCTTTCTTTGGTGTCTAGAAGTATCATATGGGTTCCCAAAGCACATGTGGAACTCTCTCTTGTGTGAAAGAACTTGCTCATCCACCACGTGGCAGTGAATCTCTGCAAATATTCTTTTGCATGCATCTGAGTTCCATCCCTTGAAATGAATGGGGAAGCTCACATGCATGGGAGCTCCATACTGGTGCACGTTAGACCTCTGAGGTGAGGCATCAACCAAGGATGGGCTAAATCTGTTCATATGGAGCATCTCATTAGAAATACATGTATCACAATATTATTACTTAAAACTGATCAACATTGAAAAGCAGGCGGAGTGGAATCTGCTATAGTGTTCTGACTTTTTGATGTTGGTTTTACTGTGTGCTGATTTTATTCATTGTCTCATTGTTTGTATGTTTTGCTTGTAATATATTGTATACCACCCAGAAAATTTGAGACTTTGGGTAATTTAAAAGTGCAATCAAGGGAGGTCGTGGGCTCTCCCACACTAGAAACATTCAAGAGGCAGCTGGAAAGCCATCTGTCAGGTATGATTTAAGGTGGATTCCTGCATTGAGCAGGGGTTGGACTCGATGCCTTATAGGCCCCTTCCAACAATACCATGCTATGATTTTAAGATTTTGAAATTCCACTCAGGACCACGTGGGACTGAATCAAACTGTGACTTCCAAATGGGAATCATGGAATTTAGAGCACTGGTGGTGGAAAACCCATGCTGAGTATGACCAAGCACAGCATATAGTCCATTGAGAAAATTATGGCATGATGGTACTGGGAACTAAGAAAGTTCTTTTCCCTACCTTTGCTGCATTTGCTAAGTCTTATCTGGTAGAATAATTTCAAGAGGTTAATGGACTATTGCAGCTCTGTTTCTCCCACCTACAGGCTGATGTTTCAGCACCCTGCTAGGATTTACTTTCTAAACTCTTTGGCTGGGATCCAAAGAATTGCACATCTCGTTTCTCATGCCTGAGGGGAGTTTGTTTCTTAAACAGCAGCCTTTCATACCATGAGTCAAATGGCTTTTAAAGTGATATGGCATTTTTTAAAAATCCTATTTGTAACATAGCATCGGAAGGGGGTCGGAATATATATATTTAAAACACACACACACACACACTGGAGAACCCAAGTCCACGGAGATGCCTAAATTAGCTCATTGGATCCTGGTTTTCGTGAATAATATTTATGTTTTTTTATTCATATTAAAAAATATTTCCCTCTCCCCTATCCAGTCAGCCCAACAGACCTCCTGCATTGCATGCATACAGACCAACCTTGCACATTGGAACCATTGAGGCAACTCATCCAATCATTACGCTGGACCCCCTTGAAATATAAGACCATGATTCGGTACATTCTGTGTTTCACCTTTGGCTAGATCCTGCTTCCATTAACTTTACTGTGAGGAAGATAAGGTCTGAAGGGAACAATTTTCCTTAAAACTTAAACATGTTAGGGTCATAGTTCGGGCTAGACTTCAAACTTTCCCAGCTCCCATTCAAGAAAGAGAAAGTTGTTGACAGAGATATTACCGACATGGGTTTACAACTGGCAGTTTCATACTCCTTGGATAATTTAAAGATAAACTAACTACCAAACAACGGACATAGGATATAGAACTGCAGAACTGTTTAAGTTCTGTCACTAAATACCACTTCTCTGGGAGTAAGGTACTACTTGCACCTACAAATTATCTGACCAATTTAACAATCTCCAAATTTAGAAAAGCCTTTACATTACCCGATTTAATGTTTTATCAACTATAAAGGAGGGAATATATCGGAAGGTTTCGTAACATGAATGTTACTGAAGGGAAGTGGAAATTGTTGGGCATGTTTTATTGTATTGTTCTTTTTATCAAGAAATTTGTTGTGGTTTTATTACACCCATTTTACCAAAAGTGCCAGGGAAATCAAATTAATTTTATCTTTTTGTTCTTTCTGATCAGGATTCTCAGATCACAGATAAGGCGGCCAGGTTTTGTGCAGCTGCTACTGTTTGTTGCAAACCTTTAGTAAAAAAAAGTACTATTCCACCAGGCTCTGGAACCATATTGGTCTTTTTGATTTTCTGTATAATTACATACACTGTGTGTAAATATTGCACATGTCACGTACTGACCTATGATCGTAATAAATCTATCTAGTGAATCTATCCCACTTCCCAGTGCACTCAGCACTTGCTGAACAGTGTGTCTGTAAGTATATGTGAAAAGCAACATTTTTGATCACTGAAATGCGAACACCTATTCTGAATTCTAGTTCAAGTTCTCTGTCTTCTTGGATATTATGTTAAATTACTGGAATGAATTAGAACGTTACCATGTACTTCAGCACTGTGTACTAATTTACCCATGTGGTGAATTAGTACAACCACACTCACCCTAACCCACATTGCAGTGATTCATCTTAGAAAGCAAGGACACCCAATTCCTCCCTGTTGCCATGTAGGAGTGTAAGAATAAGCTATTATGTTGAAAGAAAATTTCTAAAGCTCTTCATAATGAGCAGACATGCAAAGATAGTAAAACCAAACCCAGCAGAATAGTAGCAGAACAGATTCTTTTGTTACTCCCAATGTTCATGAATCATGTCTGCCGTCTATTTGAGGATGACTCATTTAACACAGGCTATTTGCAAGCAATTGGTTTGACTGTGCTTTGTTCCGAAGAGACTCTTATGTGGGGGTCTTGTGTGGGTTGAGGCACTTAGTGGATGAAATCCTTCTATGTTCTACAATATGCTACCACATAAAATAATAATAATAATCATAATCATAGGCCTACTGTAACCGAAGGCTGATTCGGAGATTTGGGGATTCCCACTGCTGCCAGCTGAGCAGCACTGAAACACGCGCCAGGGTGCAATCATGTGTAGCACTACCGAGATTTTCAAGGGGAAGTGATGCATAATCAGCAAGCCTAGATTAAAGAACACACAGCTGCTGTACCAGATTCTGGAATCCCGCAACTCTCTGATCCATAATTCTATAGCATTCATATGTGTGGAGAATTCACACAGATGCAGCTACACAAGGTATAGCTATGCTACAAACTTTTATAAGCTTTCCCTAAAGATTCCTGAATATTGTGGTGTGGTGAGGATGCTAAAAATTCTGTTAAGAGATTCCCTAGCCCCAGTTATAGAATTACAGGATGACAGTTCTTGGGGTTCACTGGAAGGAAGAAATGACTGAGTAGCGTAGAACTCTCTCTACCATCCATTACATCCTGCCATACTCCTGGAATCCTTTTCATTACAGACATTATTCTCATGCTAGCCAGACAGAAAGAATTCTAGTTCTTATATCTGGGAACAAGACTACCATTCTTGTGATGAGAAAGTCCCACCATCTTCAGAAGACCAGCATAGGCGTAGTCTCCACAAGAAATTCACAAGTACCAGAGCAGAGGGACCCATTCTGATTTACTCTGTAATTTAACCCTGGCTTCTCCATCCCTTTTAAAGAATAGGTAATGAAACTGTGAATCTGTGTCTACTATTTTCACTTTGATCCTAAGGCTGTGGGCAAGTTCCCATGTATTGCAGACAAGGCAGCCTGCTGGTGTACAACGCCTTATTGATCCAACTGAAAGCAGGAGCAGCAAAACAAAACACAAACCTTCCCTCCATGCTTTGGTTAGCATTACATATGAATCAGGAACTTTGATTTGTCTCTCTCTGCCCTGACAAACCAGAAAAAAAAATCCAAGAACAAACCATGGGAACAATTGGGAAGTAATTCTGGGTTATCAGTGCATGGAAACCAGGCCCATGGTTAACACATAGCCTTAAATTCTGCCCTAACTTTAGTTGATCACTTACAAGCTAACCTTCCGCGAATGGCTTTCTTTACTCCCATTGTTCTTTTGATCAACTGAATTACTTGCATTACGAGAGGAAGATGACAAGGTTGAAGTCGAGGAAAAGGCAGCAGTCCCACTGGAATTGCTAGAACGAGTACGGAAGGAGTCATCTGAAAGACAAGGATTAAAGTCAAGCAGTCAGCAATAGGCTGGTGCTGTTGATGTTACCGGAGCTGTGATTTCTGGAATCTGCATACACTGGCTGTTTAAAAATCACATAGCATGCGTGCTTATTTATTTTAGTCTGAACAGAACGAAAGACAATGGGCCCTAAATGTCTACAGGCACAATGGGAAACCAATAAATGAATTGCAATACGCTGCTTACCTGCAAATGAGAACAAAGAACTCTTTCCTACTGCTGACACAGAAGTATACCCTGTTGAAGAACTTTTGCTGAAGGGATACAAAAGATGTGATGATTATAACGGGCTATCTTCCTCCCACATCCCCACCCATCCCACACCTTTAGTTTTAAAATAGGCTCAGCTAACATTAACCATTTCCCCCCTCCAAATGAAATATTATTTCTGGTCCCAGTCTGAAGTTTGATTTCCATTGCACTATCAATGGCATAATCTGGAAGGTGCCAAGGTCCAAGCACTGCTACTGAATCTTCTAAAATTACAGGAAAATCTTTTCTGTCGCCTGGTTCATGGCCATCTAAAGTAATTTATGTAGTTTAAATGGCCCTCATCTTCAGGATGTTATTATATTTGGACTACTGTGGGGGTGCCTTTGAAAACTGATGAAAAACTTCAGCTGGTCCAGAAAGCTACAGCCAGTCTAGGACTGGATACAGAGAGCACATGTATCCCCTTTTACAATGATTTCACTGGCTACTGGTTTATTCCCGGGCACAATCTGGGAAGGCCCTTCTCTTGGCACCACCACCATCAGAAATACATATGCGGGAGAGAGGGCCTGCTTGGTGGCTGCTCCCAGGCTGTGGAACTCCCTGCTGAGAGAGGCCAGGTTTGCTCCTTCTTTGCTGTCCTTCTGCCAGCAGGCAGATACATTTGTATTCAAGCAGGGCTTTGACATGTAAGGTGGACTGTTGTTGTTGTTGTTGTTGTTATTATTATTATTATATAAATCAAATACAAGCATTTAGCAACACATGTTCAGTTTTTAATCGATCCCAGGTCTGTTTTTAAGTTTGGCTGACAGCTCAAAGTTGTTTTTAGATGTTTGTTGTCTTTGTGTATGCTGTTTTATGTTTTTATGTTTTAAAATTTTGTATATCAATTCTATTTTTTTTAATGTTTTAATCTTTTGTAAACCGCCCAGAGAGCTTTGGCTATGGGGCACTATAGAAATGTAATAAATAACTGGCAATGAAGATCAAGGCAGGCTGTCCTTCCTCCATTTCCCAGGCACAATTCAAAGTGCTGGTTATGACCTAAAAAGCCTTATACGGCTTGGGACTGGGCTACCTGAAAGACCACCTTCTCCCAGATGAGCTTGCCTGGTTTTTAAGAACAATCTGGGGAGGCCCTTCTCTTGGTACCACCACCATCAGAAGTACATATGCTGGGGATGCGAGCGAGGGCCTTCTTGGTGGCTGCTCCCAGGCTGTGGAACTCCCTGCCAAGGGAGGCCAGATTTGCCCCCTCTTTGCTGTCCTGCCAGCAGGCAGATACATTTGTATTCCAGCAGGCCTTTGACATGTAAGGTGGTCTTCTGTTGTTGTTGTTGTTATTATTATTATTTACATATTTGTACTGTTCAACAGGCAAGGCCCTCTGGCCAGTTTACAATTAAAAACCATGGTATACAAAAATCAAGATTAAAACTTTAAAACTTTAAACATGTTATATAAAATCAGAATATGTTACAGTCCAGGGAAAGCTCATCTAAAAGGATATGTTTTCAGGAGGCATTTGAAGGATATTACATTTTCCACCTTCCGAACCGCATGAGGGAGGGTTTTCCAGAGGGTGGTTGCCGCTACAGAGAAAGTCAGCCATCAAGGTTCTTCATTACGGCATTCTGTTCATCTTGGAATGAGCAGGACCTCCTCTGACTATCATAAATGTTGTCTGGAAAGGCAGTCTGCTAGGAATCCTGGTCCCAAGTTGTATAGGTCTTTATAGGATAATAGTATAAACTTGTATGTGGCTTGGTAGCAAATGGGCAGCCAGTGCAGTTCTTTTAACACTGTTGGCTTGAGAGCTGCTTTATTCATTTCTTGTTGTGCGTTTTAATTGTGTTTTTATTGTATTTCCCTTATTATTGTTAACTGCTTTAAGCTTGGTGGAAAGGTGGTGTATAAATCAAATACAAGCATTTAGCAATGTATGTTGATTTTTTAATCGATCCCAGGTCTGTTTTTAGGTTTGGCCAACACTCAAAGTTGCTTTTAGATGTTTGTTGTCTTTGTGTATGCTGTTTTATGTTTTTATGTTTTTAAATTTTGTATATCGATTATATTTTTAAAAATGTTTTTATCTTTTGTAAACCACCCAGAGACCTTCGGGCTATGGGGTGCTATAGAAATGAAATGAAATGAAATGAAATAAATAAATAAATAATTATTGACATGTAAAATATTAGATTTCTCTTTAATTCATGTCTTTATTTTACAAATTAGATAAGATCTCCAAGGAGAATGGGAATGCAGCATTTATACACAAAAACCTTATTTTGATGGAAGTTGTCTTTGATTAGGCTGACCATATGAAAAGGAGGACAGGGCTCATGTAACTTTAACAGTTGTAGAGAAAAGGGAATTTCAGCCAGTGTCATTTGTATGCAATTAGTTCCTGGTGAAATTCCCTTTTCATCACAACAGTTAAAGTTGCAGGGGCCCTGCCTTCTTTTGTATATGGTTATTCTAGTATAGTACCTGCAACTTTAACTGTTGTGATGAAGATTGCATACAAATGACCCTGGCTGAAATTCCCTTCTCTCCACAACTGTTAAAGTTACATGAGCCCTGTCCTCCTTTTCATATGGTCAGCCTATCTTTGATGGACTGTTTGCACGGACTGACTGGTATTCCCAAGGATATAAAATGTGGGGCTGGTAGATGCCTTTATAGTGATTTGGATTTGGTTCTGATTGTTTTCCATATGGAACTGCAACATGGAGTTTCCAGCCACAATGCACTGACGTGGGCTTGAAGACATTAAATAGACTTGTTTGTTTCTGTAAACACTGGCCAAAAAACATCAGCGTGCTGTTACTGTAGAACAAGTTTCCAAAGTGGATCTATGAGAGTGCCATCTCTGTCACAGACACATGGAGAGGTTGTGGGTTCTCCCACATTAGAGGCATTCAAGAGGCAGCTGGACAACCAGCTGTCAGGGATACTTTAAGGTGGATTCCTGCACTGAGCAGGGGGTTGGACGCGATGGCCTTATATAGGCCCCTTCCAACTCTACCATTCTATGGTTCTATGATTACATACCTGGGACACTTGTCTATGTTGCCATATTTTGAGTGCAAGGCTTGACTACTGAAAGACTGGCTTCGCACCAATTTAGACTTCTTTACTTCTTTGCCTAAAATTAAATTAAAATATATCACCCAGTGCATATTTCTTACTTCTTTTATTTGACAGTAACACTAACATTGTTTCTCCTCCTTAGTACAATATGTAGCTGAAAATGCTGTAGCAATATAGTGTATAATTTGCTAACAGTAATCAGAGATTAATATTCGTGGGAAGGAACAGCCAGAATGGAGGCCTGGAAAAGCATGATGGAGTTCCGGCCATCTATTTTCATCAATGAATCTAGAGGTCAAACTGTACATTTGTGGGATTTCTGACAAAATTTATCACATAAAAACTTTTTTTGTGTGTGTGAATTTAACAAAACAGAACATAAAACAAATCGGGGGGGGGGGGGCGACATTACATGCATAGGATTGTCATTCCCCCCATCAAACCATTCGTAAAAATAAAATAAAATAAAAGAATAAAAAAGAGAGAATTATGCATAGGTTTCAAGAAAAGCAGACCAAATATCCATGAATTTACCACTCACAGGTGGTGTCTATATACCACCTGTTCAAATGCTGATAGTTTTGTTAAATCCTCAGTTCATTACTGCATTATGGAAGGAGAACATTTATCCTTCCAATGTAATAATATCAGTCTTTTAGCTATTACAAGGGCTCAGAAAATCCATTTGCGCTGACCATATATTAACTTCCAAGAAACCGATAGGTAGTTTAGGAGGACATGAACATCGTTCAATGCAATCTGTTCCAATACATAGTTTATCCTTATTATGACCTCCTCCCAAAAGGGGATAACTATTGGCCATTGCCAAAACATATGAATAAAAGAAGCATTAGGTGTGTTACATCCCCAACAATTATGCAAATTAGACAAACTCTTATTAAAGAGCCATTGTGAAGTCCAATAAACCCCAAACATTTTTTTTTGCTGAATAAGGCGTAACCTAAGATCAGTGGAAACATCAAATAAAAACTAATACCATTGCAAGCAACATTTACCAACATTTTCAGGACCTGATATGAGTCAAGGACATCAATTAGGACAGCTGAATCAGGTACATGGCCACAACGTTTGAGCTATTCAGCTAGGAAGAGGGGTGTAAAGGGAAGCAACATCAACAAATATCTATGGATCTTTAGGCCATGCCTTATTTAGCAAAATAAAAAAACTTGTTTCAGATTTATTTGACTCCATGAAATTTTAATAAGGGCTTGTCTAATTCACATAATTATTAGAGATGTAATGCACCTAATGCTTCTTTTATCCACGTTTTGGCAATGCCCAATAGCTGCCTCCTTTTGGGAGGAGGTCATAATATGGATAAACTTTGTATTGGAACAGACTTTAATATGGAATGATGTACATGTCCTCCTAAACTATTTACCGGTTTCTTGGAAGTGAATGTAGGGTCAGCGCAAATGGATTTTTCTAGCCCTTATGATAGCCAAAAGACTGATATTACAACATTGGAAAAATAAATGTTCATGTCCCATAATGCAAAGACTGAGGACTTAACCACACCACAAACATTTAAACAGGTAGTATATAGGCACAAGTGGATAAATATATGGAAATTTGGTCTGGCCCGATCAACCAGCTTTCAGAACGAGCACGATCTTTAAAAAAAATCATAGAAAATCGAGGGTTTGAGCAATGGCTCTGATTTTTCTTTCATAAATGACCAGCCAGGTCCCATCTTCAGTGTTCCACAAGTTTAAAGTTTTTATCTTTAAAAATGAAGCAGTTACAGTGGGGGGGGGGGCTTTTGGGGGACCCCCTATAACTTTTTAATTTGAAAAGACAGAGACATGAAACTTTTTGGACATTGCAGATTGGGTCTTGCTAGTCCTGGCTCCCCAAGTTTCATGTCATTATCATTTCAAATAAAATGTTATGCACGTGATTCCCCCAATGCAAGCCTATGGGAAAAAAGCAGACAACAAGATGACAGCACAGAGGCCTGGTCAACCAGCTGTGTCAATAAAGTTGCACGTTCTTTAATAAATTCATATAAAATCGAGGGTTGGAGGGATCGGTCTCAAATTTCATACACACATCTAGCACATGTTGCTACACATATGTACCAAATTTCAGATCAATCCCTCCACCCCTGTATTTTATATGATTTTTTTTAAGACCGTGCAACTTTTTGACAGGTCTGAATGAACACACGTGGCGAGCTGTCATTCTGACCTGTCAGAACTTAAATGTTCTTTAATATATTCATATAAAATCGAGGGTTGGAGGGATCGATCTCAAATTTCATACACATACTTAGGCATACCCCATAAGCACTGTGACCAAGTTTCAAGCCTCTAACTTTGAAAATACAGAAGTTATAGGTTTATTTATATGGCAGTCGGGTAATCCGAAAAAAAATCTGATATAATCGGGCTGAAAATGTTCGGATCGGATATTATCGGAGGTTTTTCTAGCGTATCATTATCGTTAATCGGATGTCTGATAACAACCTTATCGTATCGTTATTGGACATTTTAACGATACGATACACATCCCTAATTGATATTACTATGCATGTAACGTCTTGTTCTTTTTTTGCTTTTTACGATTTGTTTTCTGTTTTATTTTGTTAAATTCACAATGAGAAGGAAAAAGATTAATTAAAAAAATCAGCAGGCATGTTTGCCTGAAGCTCAACAGTGCCCAATTGCCTGAGGGACAAGGAAGCTGCTCAAGCAAAACCTGTCCATGGATGGGCCTGCCTGTCTCCATGCTGCCCATTGCCATGATAGGAATATGGAAGCCTCCTCCAGGTTGTGTGGGACTGCAAGGGCATACACAGGAGCCAGGGCATACAGGGCTGCTCTACTGATAATCACCTTTTCAGTATTGCACTGGGCACCAGCAGGAGAGAATAGGTCTAGAGTCCAGGGAAAGTACAGCTGTGGTACTTCCCATAGGCGCCATATAACATGTACCCTTATGCTTTACTGCTTGTCTTTTCTTACATTCAGTGTGGAGTAGTCAAGGATTTTTTTAAAGAGACTGGTTTCTTACTTGTTGAAGCACCTGAAGGATTTCCAGAAACAGACATTGGCATAGTTTTGGCCAAAGATGACGATGTTTTACTGTCTCTACCTAAAACAAAGCATTTTTTTAAGCATCGTTCTTGGATTAATTAAAAAGATAAAGTATGCACAGAACTAGTTACGGTCTTACTATCTTAAGCTACACACAGCCATATTGAAACTCTAGAATAAATCAGATGGAATAATAAATTATCCTGGGATAAAAGCTGTCACGTGTCCTATCAAAGCCATGCTTTCAACCTCAGTGAAACTGAACACACTTGCCTACAGAAACTGTAGCAGAGTGGACCACCAATTGTTGCAGATATTTTAGAGATGAGGATTTTCCTGCTACAGGGCAGGGATTGGAATAAGTGCCTCAGGTTATGTCTTTCCACTCTAAGAGGCTGATCTTTACAGTTGATGCTTGAACACTCAGTAGTGTGGATTTGGGACTACATTGAATTGGACTGGTTGCTGGTACAGCAAACTTTATTGGTCTAGTGCTGTTCTAACACTGCCCCCTCCCCCAGCAAAGCATGGTTTACAAATCTGGAAGAAACAACATCGTGTTCCTCTGGAGTGATTCCTTCCAACTTCCTTCCCAGCACTAACTATGGTTTCGCACTACTTGAGCATAAACACAACGTTTAGCGCAAGCCAGGTTCTCTCATAACTATGGCTTGGAAACTCACTTCAAACTACAATTTAAATTCCTTGTTTTCATCCAGTTTTCATTAACTGTGGTTTGCGCCAGTGAGTATGCAACAAAAAACAACAGTTAGTGCTAGTAAGGGAAAAGGGTGGGGGGTTGGGTGGGGGTACACAGGGAGAACAGGCAGGAGGTGGGGACACAGAGGACCCTATTACACATCCTAAGGACATTTTCAGCTTCCACAGATCCAAATAACCTGGGACCATCCTGCTTTGGCCTTATCTGCTGGGTGTGTTGAAGGAGGTTTCATTTGCAAGCAATAGAAAACTGGGTCTACCCCACTTGCCCAAGAAGGAATTCCATTTGACTCACACAGGCTATACTTTGCACCACCCAAGCCAAAGCATTTCACAAGGTCCAGCTGTAAGAGTGTACAATGCCATGATATATTTCTCAACGTAAATTAGTAGCAGCCAGAAAATCTCATTAACTAATACCATCATCCCCAGTCTTTCCTAATAGAACAACATTAATTTAATTTAAAAACAGTCCTTGCCACCTCCACCTCAGCACTGTCCATGCCCCATAAAGAGAAATTAAAAAGCCTTTGGAAAAAGAAACAACAAAGAAATCACTTACGCTTCTTTTCATATATTTTATCACTGATACTGGTCGACCTGCCCTCATTTTGCTGTTTCTCTTTTTCTAATTGTTCCTAGTGTGGAAACAATTGAACAACAATGGCAATGGAAAGTTGAAATCTAGATTTTGTTGGCTTCAACCTGTACACAAACATGCTCCACAACCCACTAAGCTTCAAGAGAGTGAAAGATGCAGCCTGAAATGGCATCATACCACTGGTGGTTAAACTGCTTGTTCAAAGTGCACTTCATCCAGATGTGGACTTCCCCTCCCCTAAGAAAAATAACAAATGCTTCTATGGTGGTATTATTATTATTATTATTATTATTATTATTATTATTATTACACCTTTTTCCAATACTGGAACTCAAGCCAGCTACTAGGACTCAAGACCATATTTCTCTCTCTCTCTCTCTCTCTCTCTCTCTCCATACACACACACACACAAAATCTGATCATTTAGATTTCACCTTTCCCTTTGAGATTAGCGTTATGCCTAATCAGCTGTTCCACTTTTGGACAGCAGGCATTTCTCCAAAGCTACTATGCACAACCTAAACTTGAATGTTTCACCTAGACATATAGGGCAAAATATTTGAACTCTTATAAGTGCACTGGTGTATCATAGGGGCTAAGGCTGTGAGCCAGGAACTTGCCAGTTGAAATATTGCCCCAGCCATGAACAAAGCTAATCGAGCCATGCAACAAGGTGAAACTATTCCACTGTGAGGTAGATGAGTGCAGGAACTGGTGTCTGAATAGTGAAGCAAAGTGTTGTCTGGGGTGAGGGGCATTTGGGCTCCCATGTCAGGCAGCAAAACATCCTGGGCTTGAACTGGCCATTAACTGAGGTGGCCTTTAGGCAAGACACTATTTCTCCGTTTGTAATATGGGGGTCACAATGCTTACCTACCACACAGAATTGCTGCAAGGATTACTGAGATAAAGTTATGTGAAGTGCTTCGAACGCTCAAAAAGCACTAAGCATTATTAAAAGTGATATGGATCGCAGAGCATTTCCTCCTGCCAGCAATTTGAAATATATGTACACAGTTGCAGTACTAAAAGCTCTATCCATTTCTCCTTGTACCAGGAACAACCCCCTCCCTTTCGTGACATAGTGGGCCAGTTCATATGTAACAATAACTAAGAATTGTTATTGTTGCTCAATTGCCCCCACTTGGTCTCTCCTGCCAGAATGAAGCCCAAACGGGGACCTCTGGCTTGTTCCTCTCCAAACAAGCCAATCATAAGCTTTGTTCTTGGCTTATGATTCTGGCTTGTTTGGAAAGGAACAAGCCAGAGTTCTTGGTTTGCATGGCACACTAAACAAACCGTGGGCAGAGAGTCCTTGGCTTGTTTAACCATTCCTGCTGGCAGAACGAGCCATGCAGAAGTGATTGAGCAGCTTTGCCCCAGCATGCTTGCTTCCTCAGTATAAGCCAGAATTCTAAGGAATCATATTCTAAAAAGTATAGTTCTAACTGCTCAGAATAGAATACTAAAGGATCCTGGATTATTTTTATGTGCAAATTGACATTCAATCAGCTTATTGTCTTTCATAATACACATACCATTTCCAAAAGAAGGTGCTCCTCTCTTTCCTTTTGCTGGTCCAACAGATCATTTTCATAAAACCTCTTCTGAAACTGTTTAAAGATTAAACCAAACCAACAGTCAGCGATTTTACCAATTGTTTCAACTTGCTATTTCCTGCTACTGCCTTGATAGATTATACTTACAGCATCCAAAGAGGTTTCCATTCTGTCCAGTTCTAGAACCATCTATTTAAAAGAAAACATTTAAATATTAGTTTTAGCCTGTATTAATGAATTGTAAACTGGAAATGGGGTGTTGGAGCGGGGGAGTTATTGCAAAAAGAAAGAAAGAAGTGGGGCTAGTTAGCTATTTCCTAATTCCAGTGGCCCTCACACCAGTAGTTGAGAACAGCCAATGAATGAACAAGCCAAGTTATAAGAACTGGGATTTCCACACATGGGCTGTTTATGTGGCCATCATTATTTCATAGAATCATAGAATAGTAGAGTTGGAAGGGGCCTATAAGGCCATCAAGTCCAACCCCCTGCTTAATGTGTGACTGTATCCTTTTTCTCAGGCTATGTGATGGTGCAATATTTTGTGGCTGCATATACACCCTCTACCAACAAGAAGAAGAAACAAATGGTGTATCCATGAGACAGCTGCAAGAGAACTAAACCCCAATAGGTTTGTGTGGACAACTGGATATACATACAATCCACAGTCTTTTGGACTGCATTATCATGCTGATCTTACTATTGACCAGTCTCCCATAGGAAGTAGCAGCAATTAGCTTGGGTATTGCAAAACTCCAATGTGGCTTGCAGAAAATCCTCCATTTGGAAGCACTATAACTCACCTTTGGCATGATTCACAAAGTTGACAATGACTGACTACTCAGAGAATTGAATGGACTCTCCATGTGATACAGTGTTATTTTTGCCAGCCACTCACTGAAAATTGTTCAGATGCATCTCTAAAATGGTCTCACAGTTTTGAGAAGTCTGACTAACACTTCTGGGACATTTTGCATTGTCATTCCAGCTTTCCAGAGAAGAATAACACTAAGGGAATATAGCCAGGAAGCCTAATTAATGTTCCGTCATCAACAGCATTCTGTTATGGGGAGAAAAACTACTGGCATATTAAAATACGGATGGAAAGGATTTAAAATTATTTTCTAGCACCAGTGATTTTTACCGTAATTAGTCTATCACCAGTTATTCCAAAATCGTGGTTAAAATTCCTGTAAATAAGTAACAGATATTCAAAGAGGATCATCAGACCAGGGGGATCGTGTTTCCCGACCATCACTTTGCCTTCTGCTTCACAATAGGCACAAGCAGCTTCTTCTTTCCTCATACGGGGAAGAAAGAGGAAGCAAGCAATGACCATGTGGCCCATTCAGTAGGCATTTTTATAGCGCAACCTTTCCTGCACACGGCAGGAAATAGCACCAATTAGCTTTACAGCTAGAAGAATCAGATTTTCCAGGTGGTATTTTGAAGCCGGGAAAATGACAGAAGGAGCAGGAGACATGAGGGAGAAATGTCCCACAAAGACCCATGAGTGGCCAGTCATGAACGTGCCATAAAATGCTCATCTGATGTTGCTCTAAATTCTTCCTGCTCCACGAATGATCAAGAACTTATGTAGTGGTCTTTCTCTTGACAGATTTCAAGACTATTTCGATAGCGACATATTCTAAGGGCCAATTTAGATGATCTCAGATGATAGCTGCACACTGAAGTATGGACCGATGGGAACTTGCTTGGTGTTTGGGATGGGATCCCATCACTTACATCTGAACAACTATGCATAGGACTTAGCTGCCTGTAATGCTGATGGACATTTCTTTTCTTCTTAAAAAACACACCCACATTTCAATACAGACCTAACAAAATTCAGCTGCAATTTAGCCCATGTTCATTCTTTATCCGTAACACTCTACAGTACCAGTTGCTCAGATTTACAACAAACAGAACTCTCTAAACTTCAGACTAATCCACACCAAGCAGGATATTGTAGTATGAAAGCGGTATGAAAGAGGTATATAAAAAGCAGGAGCCACACTACTGCTTTATAGAGGTACTGAAGTGCACTGACAACCGTTGGGGCTCATTGACACATACCATATACTGTTTTCATGCCACTATATCCTGCTTGGTGTGGCTTCTGTCTTTTATATTGCGCTTTCATAGTGCAATATCTTGTTTGGTGTAGATTAGGCCTTCATTTTTTTAATCTCAAGGGGAAGAACAAAACTCAAGAATCCTGCAGCTCACATTCTAATCAATAATAGCAATATGAGAAAAACATTGGCGGAGTAGTAGCAGAAACAAACAACCTTACGTACTTTTTTAACAATGTTCAAGACATCTTTGTCTTTTTCCTCACACAGAAGCTTTCTTACACACAGTTCTAGCTGCTGCAGTAAATGTTTATCTGTGGGTACCTTGAGAGTAGACTTCACTTTTGGCAATAAATAACAAAGCTTCATTCTACAGAGGGAAAAGCAAGTTTTACATTTTTAAAAAAATTTAAAGATCTGACTACAGGTTAAAAAAAAATCAAACAATATATCTGCCCTTTATTAGTAAATCTTTGGTTTATGAGCTTTTCAGATTATGCAAAACGTGAAGCAGTATGTATCATTCAAGACTACTCAAAGCATATTTGAAAATTTTAGTGGTAACTTCTTAAAGAAAAATCACCCTTAATACCTTAACATTTATACAACACTATATCCTATACATCTGGGTTAGTTCACTTCATTTTAAATGCATGTCCAACTTTGGGTCATGTCTCTGCTTTGCTTTGACATTTCCCACCCCATCCCAAACTCTTTTCAGGTCAAAGTATTCCTGAGCTCTTTCCTTGCTGCTCCTTTGCAAGTTCTGTTCCTCTCCTTCAGCATTGTCCTATCTATCTGAATTGGACGTTAGGACTTCTGGGACAAGAGCTGTCCCATTTCTGTGCAGCATGAAACACACTGTACAATAAAAAAGGTCAAGCAATAAATATGATAGGCTGTTTGAGGATGATACTGTTCTATTGCTGGATATGAACCAATTTCTTCTAGCCTGCTGTGTAACGATTCTTTGGTTTATGCTCTAAAGTGATAAAGCAGTAGCCAGGATACCAATAAAAACTGTAATGCTTGCTAAAATAGGCAAGATGAACATATTGAATATTTCAGTGTGGCCGGACATAATGTACCTAAAATTATTATTTTTTTAAATGAAGTTCCTTTCAATTGCAAGAAGTCATTTATTCGTGCTTTTATATATATATTATTTGGAAAAATGCATAGAAAACAGACTTCACTTTGTTCCATGTGAAAAAAATTCACACCTTTCTTCCATCATAACTATATGTTTTGTTTTATTTTAATTCCCCACATTAAGCAGCAAGACCAATCAACTGCCCAGCACATTGTATTTGCGGCCCTAGAAGAAGCAGAGTTCACTGTAAGTTGCAGGCACAGCAACTCAAGAGAAGCACAGGCCAAAATGAGATCAGAACATTTGGTCTTGTAAGTGCAGTCTGTATACTTTGTCCCAGAGAACTTAACAGAATCTACTGGGGTGCTTCAAGACAAGGTTTTTACTGTTCAATTGCCCTGCCTCAAATATGGAATTATCTGGGAGTCGAGACGACATCGTCTTCCACTTGCAATGCTTCCAAGTTTTCCACCACTTCTTCTGACTTTTTTCTTACCACAAAAAAACTGTGGAGGGAAAGATGGAAAAGTTGCATGATGCCTTTTGATTAGTAGCACTAGGAGCTGTCATCTGGAAGCACCCTAAGGATCAAATCTGCTCATCTCTGTATAGACGCTCCTCTTTAGCCCTTCCCTGAGTGCAGTTCCCTGCTTATGCTAGCATGTGACAAAGAGACTAAAGTCAGGAACTGGATATATAGCTACATATATACACACGTACACCGCGTTGAGAGTCCTTGAGTAAAAGGCAGCATGTTAATATATAGGAGTTTTAATACAGTAATTAAACTCAAGAAACGATTGGAAGGCTTTCCAAACAGCTTGCATTACATAAAATCAATATAAAACAACTTGAACAAGCCACACAGTTGTACAGTACCTCACGTTTGCTACTGGATCATGCATAAGCTCAAGCACTGGGAGAAAGAAGTATTCACAGAAAAATGATTTGGAAAAGAGTTCTATGATGAATTCACAGGTATCTAAAAAACGCAATCTGTTCCAGTAGCTTTTTCCTTGGCCCAGTTCTGGAAAAAATGTGTTTAAAAGAAACCCATTGTCACCATCTGTAGATTGGCTTGTTTGTTTTTTGCAGACAAAATGCATAGAAATCCAATTCTTAATTATCCCATAATTAATAATCAATAATCTCAAAGATAATGTCATGGAATGAGATACAGTCAGGCTAACCCTGAACATTTTTTTGTTTGGAATGATGTGAAAAAAGGATAGTCATAACTCCTATAAGATGCCAATCTCTTAAACAAGGGCTGCCTCTACAAGAGGCATTTAAAGCTCTTTCAAGGCGCATTAAAAAATTTACCTCTACAAGAACGGAGCGCAAATCGGGCGTAGAGGTGCGTTTTCTCTCCGATTATGCGCATTATCGAATGCACGTTAAATAGCAAGTTTTATTTTGCTCCAGCCATTAAAGCGCATTTTGACTATGTGAACAAGCGATTCTCCGCATTAACTACTTGTAAAGCGCATTTGAAACAACCGGTAAGATCACCAGTTGAGTGCTCAATTACCTCCTGCATGAAGCATTTACGATAAAACGCTTCAGCGATTATGCGCATAATCAGCTAACCAGGCGTCAAACGGAATCCATCTAGAGGAGGTCAAGGCCAAGGGCTCAGGAGAGGACCGTGGTCTCTCTCCTTCTTCCTATTTCTCTGCCATGAATCCCCTTCCCTTGTAACCAGGGTTTAACATTACACCTGTGCCAAAACTAATAATGGTTTACACTAACCAAGTTCCCTCTTAATGTCGGATGGTAAGCCAGCTTCAAACCTGGTACTGAATCCTGGCTAGAAAAGCTAACCATAGTTAGAATTAACTGTGATTGGCATTGTTATAAATGTAACATTAAATTATAGTTAAGGCATACAAGGGAAAGATGTGGGGGAAATTCATGCCAGATAGGGGATAAGGGAGGTAGAGGGAATTCATAACCTCACTCCAAACCCTTTTAAGAAATAGGCAGTGTTACCTCTGCACGGGACCAGCTTGTTTTCTGTTTGATTTGACTGCTGGAAAATTACAACTTCCAGGGCGTATAGTTAATGCTTGAAATGGAAACTGGCATATATTCCATGCCATTTACCAAGAAAATTAAAAGTGTAAACATTTAATTTCATCAAATGCCTCTCATAATTTCTGTACTCTTTTGGTAGACCTACACAAGTATGGATTGGAAAATCAGGCTGGTCAGTTATATTATTTAAATCTTCTCTCAAATATATATCAGGAACGTTAAAATTCAGCACTCTTAAACAGAAGCCTCTGGGTGTTCTACTTCTTCAAAGCTGTTGTGATTATGCAACACAGAATCTCTGCCTAAAAATAATGGATCCCAGCAGTGCAGGATAGTATTTAATAATAATAATAATAATAATAATAATAATAAATTTATTTCTTACCCGCCTCTCCGTTTAGATCGAGGCGGGGAACAACAGTAAATATAAAACATGATAAAATACATAAAACTGATTAAAAACATGGCAAACATTATTAAAATAGCAATAAAACATCATTAAAACATCCTAACATCTTGTTATGTGGGAAATTCACAACTGCTTTGCTGAGATCAATGCAGAGCTAAGCCATACACACACACACACACATCCCTTATCTATAGATTCACAACACATCTTGATGAATTATGCTGTACCAGTTCAGAGCAGGTGCAATATAATATTTTTTCACGATTTCCATCAGCTGTGAGTTGGGTCCCATAAATATCTTCTAATTGCTCTGATAGTAAGATAACTGGGTAAAGAAATATATGAAGTTGGCTTACGCTTTCAGACCATTGGTTTATCCACTGGCCCATTTCTACTCTGATTGGAAGGGGTTCCCCAAAGACTCAACAGCAGCCTTCCCCAGCTCACTATACTAAGATCCTTTAGCTGGAGGTGTGAATTACTGATGTCCCTGTTTACTTGTCTGAATCATTTCCAACTGGTCTGGGAGTAGCCCTGTCCTTCTCCAGTTACTTTAAGCTACTCAAAGTGCTTTGAGGCCATCAGGGTGGGTCTTGTTTAGGTATTGTTGGTGGGTGCAACATTTAGCTTTGAATAAGATTATTTTTGCAATTTTAAGTAAGTTTTTGTATTACTATTATTAGACCTTGGCATGAATTATTAGTGGATTGTTTAATCTTAGTGTATATTGATCAATATGAAATATTTTGATTAGTCTATTAATATTGGTATGGCTATTTGCATTTTGCCATGTCTTTTAATTCTTAGCATGCTATCTTGAAATGTTACTATATTATGTAAACTTTTCTGATGTCTGTGAGCCACTTTGAGCTGTGAGCCACTTTGAGCATGGCTTATCAGGGAAAAACAACATACAAATAGATTGATGATGATGGACCTGAGACCTTATGAATGCAAACTGTCTGCTCTAGTGCAAAGGTATGAACTTTCCCCTATTGTACAACTCTGTACACAATTGCCTTGCCTTTCATTAAATTTAAATGCTGTTGTATAGAATATAGAAAATCAAGACTTACGTTCAATCAGTTTCTGGATGATTTCATGTCTCTGCTCTTGCTTGCGATTGTAACGCAAGTACACACACAGGGTTCGAGCAGCTGCTTTTTGGACAGGTAAGACATTCTTTAAGAGAGAGAGAAAATACATTTAATCCTACAACTACCTCTACAAGTATTCATGTTAAATGAAGGGCATTAAGTGCACATAATGTCAAATGGGGAAGATGAAATAGACCACGACTTAAAGCATTGATAAGTCCAATTTCAGAAACATGAAAAATTAAATTCAAATTGAATTTCACCCTCCACATATACAATCAGTAAATAAAAAACTACTCTTTAGAACTTGAAGGACAAAGATGAAACATATTCAAAGGTGCATGTGACAGCAAATTCTCAAAGCCATTCACAGCTGATCTATTTCTGTCTGAATATGTTATATTCTGAAACTTGCTTTGTTTCCCTTATTTTATCCACAAAGCATATGCTAAAGAGTGTTCATAGTGTAACATTTTTCCTACAGGGAGACAATCCCGATCTGTGACTTTGAGGTTGATGGGAGTTTTTATTTTGCTCATGAACGCATGAGTCAGGAAGTCCGGGGAAGAAAGCAGCCTCGTTTATCTTCAAAAGTTGATCTGCCCCATCGACAGAAGTGAATAGAGCTCTGGGGGGTAGGCAAACTCTGTGTGTGTTTCTGAACCTCTAACCTGATACCTTTATCCTAAACATAGATGAGGCTTGGTTCTAAATGCCTCAATTTAGAATACTAGTGTAAACCTCTGAAAAGCTTGTAACAAAGGTTTTTTTCCCCTGTCTCTGTGCAGTTATTAGAACTTAGATTACATTCCAAGCCCATGGAAAATTCATATTCTTCTTTACTTTCAATTTTCAAAAGTTAGCATCAGCTCAGGATAGTGTGTCCTCTGAATGAATGCTTGGAAGCGGTAATGGACTGGATGAGGAAAAACAAACTGAAGCTGAATCCAGACAAGACAGAGGCCCCAACCTGGGTTTGATGGTGTGTCAACTAGTTCTGGATGGGGTTACACTCTCCCTGAAAACTGCGTTCACAGCTTGGGGGTGCTCCTGGATCCATCGCTCCAAATGACAGTTCAGATAGATGTGACAGCCAGGAGTGCCTACTAACAACTTTGGCTGATACGCCAGCTGCACCCCTTCCTAGAGTTGGAAGACCTAAAGACGGTAGTGCACACACTGGTGACTTCGAGGCTCGACTTCTGCAATGCGCTGTACATAGGACTACCTTTGTACCTAGTCCGGAAACTTCAACTAGTTCAAAATATGGCAGCCAGGTTGGTCACCAGTACACTTAGGGGTGACCATATTACACCAATTTTAAAATTACTTCATTGGCTGCCAATTACTTTCCAGGTGAAGTGCAAAGTGTTGGTCATTACCTTTAAAGCCCTACATGGTTTGGGTCCAGGTTACCTATGGGATCGCCTTCTCCCATACAATCCGCCCCACACGCTTAGGTCCTCTGGGAAGAATTTACTTCAGTCAGCAGAAACTAGGCTGACAACTGTTACCCAGAGGACCTTCTCTTCTGCTGCTCCCAGACTGTGGAATGGCCTGCAGGGAGAGATTGATCAGCTTAACAGTCTCTCTGTCTTTAAGAAAGCCATAAAGACCGATCTCTTCTGGCAGGCCTACCCAGTTGAATTTTAAGAGTTTTACTGTTATTTTAATAATGTATTAGTTTTATATGTTTTTAATCAGCTTTATGTATTTTATACTGTTTGTATTTGATGTTGTTCCCTGCCTCGATCCAGAGGAAGAGAAAGGTAAGAAATTATTATTATTATTATTATTATTATTATTATTATTATTATACTAAACAATTCAGTGATAAAATACATCTAATGCGAAACATGTTTTAATTTCCATGGCAGAAAGACATGTTTGCCATCTTGTTCCCTCCTTTTAAAAAAAACTCTCTTAAAAAGTCTTTGTTGTTTACTGTATTCTGTAATAGCAGAAATGAATATATACTATTACACCTCTAAATTCCTTCATTTCTCCTTCACTACTCTGCTTGGCTATGAGCCCTGCCCCACCTGCATCAGCATGTTTGGTTTAAAAAAATCTAGTAAAAAAAAAAAAATTGCAGGATAATAACTTGCAGGCTTCTTTACAAGGCCGGTATATATTGCTTCCATCTCTTGCTCATGATAGACTGTGCCCAAGTTACACACTATCTGCAAAACAGAAGCTTCACTCTTCCGTTCCTGCAATCCATCACCTAGGCCACCACTGATACCAATCTCCTCCGTCTTCATGATCTTGCCTCCCCTCAGCGCTACCAGCCACACAAGGAGGGCAAATGAAACCAGAGCGTCTGGGCACGGAAGGGGTCTTGCTAATCCCAGTCTCCTTCGTCTCCTCACACAGATGTGAATGCAACAATTCACTCCTATCTGAAAAGAGCAGGAAGCCGGGTTTGGCAATGTGACTGCTGCACATTACTACCATCTCACATCTTGCTGTCCAGAGGCCCTCACCCTTCTCCGAGAGCCCTTCCCGGACTATCACACTGGCTAGTAGATCTCTGTATTATATCTACAAAGGCAATCACTTATTTAAAATAAAACAATATTTGCCTCCGGGAGAAAAATCAGTATCTCGAATGCCAGCAATTGTGTAGTGAGTCTCTGAAGGCTGTTTGGCTGTGAGTTTTTTTAGATCTGGTGGGAAGGGTTCCCACAGGACAAAAGACACAAGGTAACTTCTCCAGTTCCCATTTCTCTCCAGCAACAGAAACCCAACTATATATGCAAATGGTATTAGCATTCATATCTCAGCCTTCCCTAATCCTTCAATCCCATGCAAGATCAGTTTTACACCATTGTCGAAAGTAACCAACTTCTCAACCTGCAGAACATCCATCTTGCCTCTTCTCCTTCATCCTTTAATTGTTGCTATGTTTGGAGCAATATAAAAATCCTGAACTAGCAGCCTATCTCTGCAGACCAGGATGAGAACAAGCAATTCAACCCTACTCCTCTTCGAGTGTTCATAGGTGGCCCATGTCTACTAGTTCTAAGACCAACCCATATACAAGCAGTATACATTTAGGCCATGTCTATACCATGGATTTTTCCCTGGGTCGCCCCTGTGCATCCAAGTGACACACAGGGCAGGCAGGGACGACCCCTCCATTTTCCCAGGAAAATTGGTTTCCCAGTTATCCTGATTTTTCCCGCAATCCTGGGACATTCCTGAGGACTGTGGGCAGTGTGGGCGCTGCTCCTGGCTCGTCCCACCACACCGCCGAGTCACGGGGCTCTGGAAATGGGCACAGAGCTGCACAGGGGCAGTCCATGCAATCAGGGGTGGCAGGGGAGTGGGTTTGGGGTGTTTCTTTTTCTTCTTTTTACTCACTTTTGTCAGTGGAGTGTGATTGCGCTTCGTCTCCGACGACTCAAAAAACAAATTGTGCCTGCGACGTCCCTCTTGCCTTCCGGGACGTCACACTGGCATATGTACGCTGGGGCATGATCCTGGAAACAGGAAATCCCAGGATCCTCCCCCTGCATCTCGAAAGGCCCTGTGGTGTAGAAAGGGCCTTAGAACTCAATGAGGAAATGATCCTGTGTCTGGGCAGTAATACCTTAGAATGCAGGTGGCAATTTGTATAATGGAATGCTCCTCTGTACAAACTAATGCCTGTACATAGGGATAGACATATGAAAGAAAAATATTCTAGCCTAACCCTCTCATTGATACACTGGTTTCCTATATGCAGGGATGTATTTTATTTTTTTGTATGGAGGAACACTCAATCGTATGAGGCCGCACCTGCAGTCTAAAGTGGTACAGCCTGGACACGGACTTGCCCCTTCAATGGGAATTAGGCCTTGTACTGAACCCAGAGGAAAGAAAAAATTAAAATATAGCCTATGACACTAGAGGAAGAAATACAAAACCAAAAGTGTGTGTGAGAGAAGGATCACTGGTGACTCACATTTGTCATAATGATTGTCAACATTCTGTGCAAAAAGCGATAATAAATCTGATCACTTGAGATGACATGAGGCAGGCAGGCATATTTTTGTAGTAACTTCTCATGAGTCCTCCATTTTAAAGAGGTTGCTGCTCTCTGTTCCGCTCTTGTTAATGCTGGAATCAACTCTGGGAAATTCAATAACTAAAGAAAAAGAAATACCAATTATTATTTATTGAAGGTATTTTTAGGCTGCCTTTTAGCAGCCAGCCCTCACAAGATTATGTACACAATCAAAACAGACTATATGAAGACACATTGGGTAGCATCCAAAGGGGATGCAGCGCTTCCACTGATTCCACTTATGCAATTGGGATTTGGCGCTTCATAAGGCAAGCCCCAAAACACGTTGGAGGAGCTCAAGTATGCAAGCTCTGATGACCTATCCTGGTTCCTATCCGAAGTGCTAAATCCCCATTGCACAAGCTCAGGCAGCATTGGATACTGCCCATTAATCACCAAATAATAATAATAATAAAATTGTAAGATAGAAGCTTGGAGACATACGGCTCAGTTATGCCATAAACATTTCCTTCAGACAGCTCAGAGTCCCAAAGAACCAGTAGTACAAATACACTGATTAAGGAGAGGCAACCCACAACAGATAAAAATTTAAGGCCTGAACTCTAGGGGCCATGCATAGTTCAATTGGGAGGGAGTTCCATAACTGTAGGGCCACCACTGAGGAGGCCAACCCTCATGCCCACCAACCTATTTGATTTTATTGCCAGACAAACAAACAAGGACAGAAGCTGGTTTTAAGATATGGGAGCCATCATATAGGTGAAGATGGTCCTTGAGATAATCTGGCTCCAAACTATGTAGGCCTTTAAAAGTTAACCCAGCACTCTGAATTTGGCCTAGAAATGTACTGTATCCAGTTGCAAAGTTGGGGTTCTGTGTTCTGACCTTCTAACCCCACCAACATCTAGGTACTCACATTTTGTACCAATTGAAGTTTCTGGACTGCCTCCAGGGCAGCCCCACATAAGTCCATTTCATTAGTCAATGAATGTGTAACTAATGCATGAGTATCTGAAGCCGGATCAGACAGCTCTAGACGGGGCCACACCTGGCATCTAATCTGCTAAAAGTCACTCCTGGTCACCAACACCACCTGCAACTCTACAGGTAGTAACAAACCTAGGGGAACTCCCAAGCTGTGAACTTCATCTTTTAGGCATTCTGTAAGCCCACCCAGGACCATCAGATGGACAGAGAGCCTGGAGAGAATGAGCTGGAATTCCAATAAACCACAGTACCCCACCCCCGCAGATCTCAAGTCTATTCTGGTGCTGAACTAAGTACCCCGGCAGGCAAAACCTAGAGAGACTAACTCCTCCCTACTCGCCTACCCTGGCCTTGATCATACATGCCAGATTAGAGTATTCTTCCTGGATGAGATCACCTTCCCGTAACAGATTTGGCAATCATGAATAGCACCTTCAGACATGAGGGGACTGCAGACAAGCTACCAATATTATCCAGGGTGCAGGATTGGTTGGAAGGAGAGAGAGAGCGAGAGAGCACAGATGTCTACTCCTCTCTTTGTATTTATTTATTTATTTATTACATTTATATCCCAACTTTTTTCCTCTAAGGACCCCTGGGTGGCAAACGTAATCCTCCCCCCTCTCCATTTTATCCTCACAACAACAAACCTGGAAGGTAGGTTGGGCTGAGAGTTTGTGACTGGCCCAAAGTCACCCAGTGGGTTTCCATGGCCGAGTGGGGATTAGAACCTGGATTTCCCAACTTCAAGTCCAGCCCTTTAGCCACTACACCACACTGCCTCCCACTAAACATATACCGGATTGCCCAAGTCTGCTCAGACCAAAAGACTAGTGTCGCTCTGTAACTAAGAAGTTATGCTGCTTGTTACAATAAAAAATTACACATGGTAAAAAGCAATCTCATTTTATCCCATTCTAAGGGAGGGACTAACTATAGGGATTAAAGTTCCACTCTATTTACAACTCCACCTCTATCCTCTCTCTAAATGGCCTATCCTGGCAATTTCGCTGGTCAAGTTGAAAATAGCAAACCAACACGTTTTGTATTTACACAAGCAAAATACACTCACCCTGCCACATGTGTCCTTAACATTCACTGGGGCTCCCCCACACACCGCAATTTCCACTGTAGCTGTAGAGCAAGGGGCTGCAGTTGAAAAGGAAAACCAGCAATCCCATGTGAATGAATGCCTAAGTGCCTTAAGCATTCACATGGGACTATTTGGATGTCAACCAAATTCTTAACGTCTTGTCATCTCCAAAATAGTTTAGATGGTGCAGGTTTGATACTTTTGCCATGACTTTTGAGCACCAGAAGTAATCCTACTTAATATTTAGGGGTTTTTTTTGGATTGAAAGGTAGTAGGTGCTGGTAGTTAGATGTGGGAGAAGTGGTTAGGAAACTCTTTTGCCACTCAGAATAAGGATCCTGCTACCATGTTCAACTGCCTTACCTTGCTCTCTGATCCACCGCTTTCTCCTCCTGTAGATAACAGTTCAAGGATTTCAGAAAGGTGGCCTATTAATGCATCTAACACCTAGTTAAAAAAAGGACAGATCAGTCACATTTCCAATATCCATTCCAATATTCTTCTTACACTACTGTGACAACTATGTATCATTAACTAACAGTCATGCTCTGTTCTTTAATTTAGACATCTCTGCACAACCACAGAATGAGGAAAGTATCCTGAACTAACTCCTTTCTGAAAGGCAGGAGCAGTGATGGCTGGTGAAGCACTTCACTACTTGGAACTGTCAGTCACTAAGATCGGGGGGGGGAGGAATTCCCACCCTTACCTTTGAGTGCCGGAGGCGGCGATGGAGGATAGAACTACCTGAGTTAATACCGTGCAAATCAGTGTTAGGATAGTTGACTTTGCTGCACGCTGCAAAGGTGTCTTTCCAGTTAGGAAATGCTTGCTTGCATGGTGCTGAGGCACCTTTTGCTTCTTATTGGTGTGACCAGCAGTTCCGAGTAGTGAGTCTAATCCTAACCCTCACCAGGTGTGCATCCTAACCCTCACCAGGTGTGCAGAATGCCTTATCCAGCAATGATTCCTATCTACCTTTTCTGGAAAAATCTCCAAAGGAGGAGAATCATTAACCACATACAGTGACTGGGTTCAGAAGATCGCAGTGAAGAAGCCACTGTGGCTTCTCCTCCTGCCCCTGCACATGTGACCACCATTGGCATTATTTCTAGGGCTGTGAACAGATCCGGATCCAGATCCTGAATCTGGATCGGGGTGTTCCGGACCTCCTGGATTCAGATCCGAACCAGATCGGGGGAGGTCCAGATTGTTCCGGACCGGAACAGATTGTTCCAGAGATCCAGGTCCCATTGGCCTTCCAGGTCCCTGGGTGCTGGCTGTTGCTGCTTACCTGCTGCTGCCTCCTCCTCGTCGCCGCTGCCGCCTGCCGCTGCCGTCCGCTGGCCGCCACTACTTCCGCTCTACTGAGAACCAGGCAGCCTGGTTCTCAGTAGAGCGGAAGCGGCAGCGGCCAGCAGACGGCAGCAGCAGATGGTGGCGGCAACAAGGAGGCAGCAGGTACGCAGGGAAAGTGGGGGGAGGGCGGTGAGTCCTTTTCCCCATAGAAAAGGGGGGGCTGTTCATAGCCCTAATTATTTCCTGTGCTGTGGCATGAGTTGGCGTATCATCCAAACCCTGTTCGCAGCATGGCTGGGATGGCTTCATACCTACACTACAACCTCTTTCACATGTCGTGGGTTTTAGGGTGGGTATGACGCCAGCCCCGCTATGTACTGGGTTTGGACAACATGCTGACCTGCGTTGCAACGCAGGGAATAATGCAAATGGTGGCCATGCATGCGGTACACATGGGATGGGAGAAGAAGTCACAATGGCTTCTTCCCCCGCCGCAATTCTCCAAATGCACCCAGTTGAGTCATCACAGTGACTTCTTCTA
The DNA here is from genome assembly GCA_029215795.1 of Anniella stebbinsi. Taxonomy (NCBI): domain Eukaryota; kingdom Metazoa; phylum Chordata; class Lepidosauria; order Squamata; family Anniellidae; genus Anniella; species Anniella stebbinsi. Next base: position 348,950,230 of record JARDYH010000001.1, on the reverse strand, counting down.
TTCAGTTACTGCACCTCGTCTTTTTGAGTGCTTAACTTAAATAGAAGTATGTCTGTGTGTGTGTCTGTCTGTCAGTTTATATGTTTGTATGTAAACAGTTTTTACATTATGTACAGTGTTGCATTTTTAAGTCTTTTAATTTTTGTAAATTGCCCAGAGAGCTTTGGCTATTGGCTGGGATAGAAATGAAATGAAATCTCCATCATCCTAATTCTGTGATATTCATTGGAGAACAGAAGACGAAGAGGGGATTTGATAGTGCTCCAACTCTATGATTTCTCTTCTTTCCAGCATCTTTTAAAATACTGAGAAACCATCAGCATGACTCCTTTATACTCTTATTTCTAATCTAAACATGCACAATCTCTTCAGCTTTTCCTTTTATAACTAGCCATCTACACTTCATACTCTGAGGTATTACATGATGAATTTTAAACATGATTTCTTAGCCTATCCTATAAAATATTTGCAATCCCTCTTTGCTTTGTGACTTCAAGATGAACTCATCAACGAAGGCATTGAAAGACAATGAACCCAAGACTGACCCCCCCTCCAGTTTGATGCCATTCTACTAATTACTCCTCTTTGAGTGAGTCTTCTCTAAAAAAAAAAATGTGCCTACCGTATTCTAATTCATTTGGTTCAATTCATTTTCAGCCTCTCTTGGGAAGGTGTCATATGAAGTTAAGTAAAAAGACTTCAGTCATCCTTTCCAGATAAATCTATACTGAACACCTACTGAGTCCTTTATGACTAGACCATGAAACAAATAATGATTCATTTCTTACTCTGCTTTGTTATAGTATCATTTAGGACAATTTCACATGATCTTAACGTAAGCAACAAATAGGTTATTACCTCTAATGACTCATCTTGTAACAGGGCTACCAGTTCTTTATGTATTACATACACATCAGTATTTAAAAGCTTAGCAACCTGAAAAATAAAGAACCCACAAAACACAGACATTATACCTTTTAATCTGGTCATGTTTATTTTTCAACAAGGCTTGAATAGCCAAAAGGAAACAAAGGTCTAGGTCTCTAATCCAACAATCATATTTCAAGGTTGTTGAGTCATGCTCTTTCCTTACTTCTTGCAAGCATCATGTTGCTAGAAGCATAGAAAAGGAACAGCCTGGAAGCTGCACTCCTTGGATACTAACATGGCATTTAGCTAGTTTTTATAGTCCAAATATCCTTTGAAAAATCTTCTGGACATTTTACATTCTTCTGCTGTGTAATTTCTACTAACTTAAATCATATAGCTGATGAGTTTCTAGTTGGTCATATGTACTAAATATGACTCCACAGTGAGGGTCATTTCCAATATTGACTGGCAGGGTCCAAGCAGTAATTAAGGCTTTGTTTAGGGAGGGAATGATCCTGGCTGCCTTGATAGAGGCAACTGTACCGAGACTCCCAAAGAAAGCCTTCTTGGACCTTGATGGTTATGCTATCATCTAGTCGCAAATCCTTCCTTTTTGGGCAAAGCATTTGAACGGCTGGTGGCTGTTCAGTCCGGAGCTCCTGGATGATACAGATTATCTTGATCTATTTCAACCTGGCTTCAGGCCTAACTTTGGAACTGAAACTACCTTGGCCGCTCTGCTGGAGATGAATAGAAGGAAGGAGGCTCTACTAATTCTCCTAAACCTCTCGGTGGTACTCAATATCATCAATCATGGTTATCCTTCTGAATTGTCAGTCTGGGTTCGGTATAGAGAGAGTCACGCTTTGCTGGTTCTGTTCCTTCTTGGTAGATCATTCCCAGAAGGTGATGCTGGGGGATTGTTATACTCTGCACCTTGGCATTTGGCTATGGGGTTCCATAGGGATCCATAGTGTTCCCCATGCTATTTAGAATCAAAATTAAACTGCTGGGGGGACATCTGGAATGAGGTGTCATCAATATGCTAATGATACCTAACTCTACTTTCCTTTTGGTCTATAAGGGCCTTTTCTGCTGTGGCACCCTGGCTGTGGAATGAGCTCTCGAGAGAAGTTTGCCTGGTACCTACATTGTACTCCTTTTAGCGCCAAGTGAAGACCTTTTTATTTTCCGAGTAGTTTAGCATTTTAGGATTCTTGTCTTTTAGCTCTGCTGTTTTAAATCTGTAGTTTAAATCTCTGCATTGCTGCTTGGTTTTATTCCAGTTGTACTTTTATATTGTGGTTTTAAGCTTCCATATTCTATATTATATGCTGTACCTTATGGTTTTAATTTTTGTGAACTGCCCAGTACAAAGGCACCTTTGACCCGCTATAGTTGGTCCTGGATCCCCTGCTGGGCAGAAATATAACCTCATCATGGCTGTCCTATGCCTGCTAACATTAAGATTAGATTACTGCAATGTCTTGTATGTAGAGCTGCCATTGGAAATTACTCAAGAAATTTCTCTTTCAGAGGTGTGACAGGTGGCAATTCTAGAGAAGTGTTTTTCAATGGAAGTACCCCAGTTATAGAACATCTGCCTCCAGGAGACTTGGCTGGTACTCTCGCTTGTAAGTTTCAGGCACCAGGTTAAAATTTTCTTATTTAGCAAAGACTTCTGTTGTTACTGAAGATTTTATACTGAATGGTTTTATTTCACAGTTTTATTCCACTGGTTTTTTTTATTAAGTGTGGGTTTTATCTTGCTTCTGTATTTAGTTTTTTTTAAAAAAAACTGTTTTAATCTGCTGTTTTAATTATTTTTCTGCTATAAGGAACATTGTTAAATTTGTTTTTATCATTTTTGTTATTCATTTCGGGAATTTATTTTTCAAATTGAAAAAGGAGTTAGAAATGCCTCAACAAAAGGGAGAAAAATCAACAAATAAAATATTACTTTCAGGACACGAGTACACAAATCCATATGTTACTATGGGCACAAATCTGTCATAGAAAGGTAACAGGATCATCTATATGCTAGTAAATATGTGTGTTCTTTATTTTATTTTATGTATTATTTATTATTAACATTTATTATTTTGGCTGTGATTTCATGTTGCTATTAGTAGTGAGTCTCCTTAGATGTGGTGAATTTGGTTTATAGCATCTTAACTTAGTCTTAAAATTAAGGATTACAATCTTAGAGCAGTATCCAATGTGACACTACCACTAATATGAATGATGCTGTGCTAGAGTGAACTATCTCTAGTGCAATGCCAATAGTGCTTGCTGGCGTGGTTGATTTTACAGGCAGTCTTTGCCACCGAGCGCTACTGGTGTCGCACCAGAGATCGTTCATGCTAGTGCAACATTATTTGTGTTAGCAATAGTGTCGCATAGGATACTGCCCTTAATGTTTATCTTCAACTGCAAAATGGATTGGGGGTCTAGCTCCGAATTGTGACTGGCCCAAAGTCATCCAGTGGGCTTCAATGGCCGAGTGGGGACTAGAACCCAGATCTCCCAACTCCCAGTCCAACACTTTAGTGATTACACCACACTGGCAGTGTACAGAAGACCACATTTTAAAAATATAAGAAGTAATTTTTAATTCATATGAAAAGTGATTCAGACAAAATTATTGTACACTAATGGCCAATTAAAATGCCAGGTCCCGCTGTCCCTCATATGCCAGGGGAAAGTACTGCCAAGTATTCCTCCTCTCACACCTGTGTTTAATTTCCTTTTCTCTCTGATTTGGCTCCCACTCTCCCAAATATGGCATTTCCTTCTATCTGATGACAAGGAAACAGAACTGTCTTTCAGTCCATGTTAATTTTTAAGACACCTTCTAACGTCAAAGTTATATTGTACAGTTTTTATTCAACTATGCCGCATCTGTTGTTTTCCACTTCCAGTCAACTCAAATGTCCTTCTGCTCAGAATGTTTTACATGAACAACAACTTAACTGTGTGTTTTTTTAAGCCTATGAAGATCTTTTCAGGTGATTAATTCTTTTCACTGTATGCATTCTAAGCAGTTTGCCACAAGCACATTAGTTATGTGAGAAAAATTCAGAGTGCTGATAACACAAGTCATGCTGACAATGGACTGCTCAGGGCCGCGTGCACTTTATTTATTCATAATGGGGAAAAAAGGCTTCATGGATATGAAAAAAAACAAAAAACACCAAGTCCCAGTACAGTGGTATGAATCAACCCCAAACCGCAAATACTGCAGCAAAAGCTGATCACTTATAATCACACTAACTTCAGTGAGAGAGTTTAGCAGAAACTTAAATATGCTAGAGTATGCCCAGCATTATTTTTGATAAAGCAGAGCAACAGTGAATTGATTTTAATGGAAGATTACCGGGAAAATGTTAAGTATAAAGTATGTTAGTGTGATCACGGTATATAGTTAAACAAGTTAAACCCTATTAAATTAATGGGTGTTACATGTGACCATTTAACTGAGTAACCGTGGAGGAGTGAATTAGGCTGCAATCTTAAACACACTTAATAGGGAGGAAGCCCCATTGAGCTCAATGGGATTGACTTCTTAGGACTGTACGGTTAGTGCTCTTAAATAGAATGGTTTATAATCCTGCAGTGAACCGTATTCTTGATTTAGACAAGATACATTTAATATCTGAGCAGACCTTAATGTTTGTCTTGCTCTGAATACACACTAGTAAGGTTTAATTAAACTCTTCTTTTGCTGCATTGATGCATTAGACAATATTATAGGTTCTTTGAAATATGTTACAAATGTGTCAAAGGTAAACACACAAATGGGATTCTGTACACAGAACATTTGTTAAAATTAAGCTAAAGAGTGTTTCCTCTAAGGTGTAATTACTTGACTTACTTCATAGAAGCCAATAGCCATGGTATGTCTGACTGGCACTTCAGGGTCATGGCAGAGACAGAAGAATGTAGAATACAGTTCCAAACTGAAGTTTTTTGGATCCACAAAAACCATCATGGCCTAGGAACAAAGAATGGTGAAGCATTTAATGAAGATTGGTACATCTCAGCTTTATATTAGACAACTGGAGTTCTAACACTACAACTGAAGTATCAAAAAGGCTGTTAGCTTATGTAAGAGCCTTTACTCAATCAAACAAGGGCCATTTTACACATTTATGAAGTTATGTGTGGTATAGAGAAAGTGTCTTTCTCCCTCTCAGAATACTAAAGCTTACAGTCATCCAATAAAATTGATTATGAGCAGATTCAGGATGGACAAAAGAAAGTTCTCCTTTACATAACGCATAATTAATTTATGGGATTCCTTGCCGGAAGATGTAGTGATGGCCACAAGCATAGACTCCTTTCAAATTGGATTAGACAACTTAATGGAGAATAGGTCAAGATGGCTATATAGAACCTATGACACTGAATACCAGCTGCTGGAGAGCAGCAGCGTGAGAAAGGTATTGCCTTCATGCCCTGCTTGTGGGATTCCGAGAGGCATTGGGCTGACCACTGTGGGAAAACGGGGGTCTAGACTAGATAGATCCTTGGTTTGATCCAGCAGGGATCTTCTTATTTTCTAAACATTGCCATGACCAATGATGATCGTAAAGGTGTATTAGTAAAAGGACAATGCCAGATACACAACCAACAGAGCCAAATTATTCCTAGAGTTGTGGTTGCTACCACCACATATGGAAGCTATCATCTGGCGGTAAGAGAACATTAGAGGTATCCAATTTGTTCCTTGATCAATGTCTGGTGTGATCAGGGTATGAGAAAACCCTCTTCCCATTTGTTTTCAAATGGTAACACGGAGAAGCCCAGCTTGTAATCTGGGGCAAATAAAAATGGAAACCAAGTTATTAATTAGTTACAATATTTCTAACCCACTGTACATCAAAAGATCCCAGGGCAGGATACAATCAATATAAACACTTTAACATAAAATCATAAATCCACCAGGAAAAAAATCCCAAAATCCAGTATCAAATCAGCAGAGGTAAGTCAAATCAAGCTACAGTCCCTGAGAATGAAAAGCTTGGGTGAAAAAGCCAGGTTTTGTTTTGGCACCAAAATGAAGCCCCGACGAGGCCCGCCTGACACCAACATTGTTATCTTTTTGGCGCCAGGTCAAGACTTTCCTCTTCTCTCAGGCATTTGGCAATATCTGAGGAGCCTGGGTTTGTTTTGTTTTTGTAGTTTTTTGAAGTGGTTTTTAAATGTACAGATTGTGTGTATGTTGTATGTTTTTGCTGTTTTAATTTTTGTATATTGTTTTTAATTGTTTTTAATCCTATGTAAACCGCCCAGAGAGCTTCGGCTATGGGGCGGTATACAAATGTAATAAATAAATAAATATAAATAAAGTCAGCACTGGCTGAACCTCCAGCTGAAGGTCATTCCACAACAGGCATGCCGCAGCTGAGTAGGCCCTATCTCGCATCTCCACGTAATGTACCCCTCACAACAGCGGGATGCAGAGGAGGGCCCCCAGAGCAGAACATGATACTCTGGCAAGTCTATACAGGGAATGGTGCTTCCTTAAATATCATGGACGAGTAGCAGGCAAGAGCCAGGCCCTGCTCTTCCTTTCCAACCCATCCTCTTTAAGGGATGCAGCCCTACTAGGTTCTCTTTCTGGTTTGAAAAAAAAATGTGCTCTGAGGGTATACCACCTCTTTAAAGTCGGGAGTTGTTTAACACATGATATTGTATATAAATCGTAAACAGGTACTTAAGTAAACTAGCACTTCACTCACTGGCAAATTATAAGCACAGTTCTTCCTCACTGAAATGTACTTCTTTTCCTGTTCTAGGGTTTGGAGTTGCACCTGGTTGTCATTGTGCCCGTTTTCCTGCTCTAATCCCAACGTGCAGAGCTTCTTATAGAATTCCAGGAATCGCAAGTGCTGTTCTGGTGTAAAAATGCCTTCAAAACAAATACAATTTTAGTTCAATATTTTACTTTAAACTAATGGTGCAATAACAGCCTGTCAAAAGAGCCTGGGTAGTGTTGGGACTCAGGAGAGTTGAGACCTGGCTTGAAATCTCTGCTCTGCTACACAGCTCAATGAGTCGTATTGAGCAAGTCACTCTGCATAGAGTGCCACACATAGAAAAGAAATTTATATAAACCACTTAACATGGAATTAACACCTTTGCTTCAGAAATCACAGTTCAACTCCCTCATTCATTCCTCTGTGACAACTCTCTTGGGGAAACTTTCTCTGTCAGTGTGAAGAAGCAGTAAATGCTTAAAGGAACGAAATATTTACCCATGGGGTAATATCCTTATCTCTGCATTTATGAAATATAGCATTTGCAATTCAAAGGGACACAACTAAACAAACACCTTCAGGTATACAGGTCTTGCTCACATGTAGTGGGACCTTTTCTTTCCTCTCTGCAAAGATCAGTCTTCCCTATCGCATTTCAAACAGTGATTTAAAAATTTCTCTAAGATGAAAAGCTGAGCATAATTACAACTGCACGTGATTGTAGCCATGTATTTCTTTAGACAGTGGTCATCGAGACTGTTCCAGCATTTGAGGATTTTAAGTGCTAGAAGTATATATTAACTCCTGCTTTGGGGTTCTTTGGCAACATGTTGGAAGCAGATAACTACTAACCAACCATGGATCTCACAGGGAGAGAACATTGTAGGAGTAGATTTTGGTTCATTCTAGCTTAAAGCAAACTTCTGCTAATTGTAGTTTATGATGTCTTAAGCTAGTGCTTAACACACAGACAGAGTTCACATTCGAAGACAGGAAGAACTTTGGTACACAGAGTCTTCTCCTGTAGAAGGCACCATTCAGACAAGGATTTTTTTAAACCAGAAATGACATTTTAATGCCCAAAACTCAGACCAGACTCTAGGAGGGTATCTTCATGGTACCAAGTTGTCACCGCCTTCCCCCCAAACCGTGTGCTTTCACTCTGCGGGGTTGCGGCCCATTATCCCCACACAAAGGAGCGAGTGCAGGGTTTATATGGATCATGGGAGGGGGGAGCCGTCGCCACCGCCCCTCCCTGGCTTTTTCCCCTGGGATTGAAGCCAGGGGAAGGGAGAACCTTCCTCCCAGCAAAAGAGAGACTCTTCTCCGCAAGGAGGCAATGCAGGGGCATTCTGGCTGCCATTTGACTCGCTGGCTTGCATCCTCTCACCTGCCCAGGCAGACGGCAACCAATCAGGAGTTGCCATCTGCCCAACCATGCCTACAACGCGACCCTGGAGCAGCGGCAACAGATGGCAATGCGCCATCCTCGCTACGCTCCAGACAAAAAAGTTGGAGTAAATCATATAATCAACCCCGTGCCACCGCGCACCCACCCCGGGGCTTTTGTCACATATAGATAGCCCCGAGTGCACAAATGGATTAAATAGCCACCTATTTGGCTATTTAACTGTTTATTAAAACCTTTTGGGTTTAACTGTTTATTAAAACCCTAACCCTAACCCTTTGGCCAACTCAAAGAAAATGGTTTGCATTTAAGGCTCAGATTATTAAAATCCTCCCATGAGAGGAACTGACCTCAACATTCTCTTAACTCCAAACAATAGAAACATATAGTTCTATTTTCTATTTCTCTTTGACTGTTCCCATCAGAGAAAAGGAACAGCTCAGAGACTACTCAATTCTTTTTGGTTTTAGTTTCCATGAATTTTAATAGCACATACATCATATCTTTTCTAATGCTATTGTTATGGACCCCAAGCTTTTGAGACAAATGTGGGCTGTAAATTCAAATAAATGACTAGCTAGCATGTCATGTGTTCTCGGGGGGGGGGGGGGGGGTAACAGCAAACTAGGACAGTTAATTATACAAGATATTCTCCCTGATAGTATTTCGTTTGATGTGAAGTCCCATTTATTTTAGTGGGAATTAACATGTGTTTACAAGAGTCCAACCCAAATACAAACAACCCAACACTCCTTTAAAAAAAAGTGTTAAAGACGTTTTAGTCATACCATATAGTCCATTACAAAGTTTCCCTAAATGGAAAGATAATGAAACCAGAATAGATTCATCTGCTTTGAAGGATTTTTCACAGAATGATTTCACTAACGGGAGGACAGTCTGACTTCTATCATCTGAAAAACAGAAAAGATTAGAGAGGTGAACATTGCAGCCCTTTGTGATCTCTAATCAAAAGATGAGCATTAGCTTATTGAAAACAAACACAGCTGTGACAACCATGTGCATAGGACCTGCTGCAAAAGTAGGATCACTTCCAATCTTACCTGCATCAAACATTTCCAGCAGATTTACCAGGGTCTCAAAAGCTGCAAGGCGTACACTGCTGCCTTCATCTCTTGCTAATTCTATCAGCTCAGGAAGCACTACGTTTTTGGTTAGCTCAGTCCTACAAAAAAATATCAAAACATTTAGGGGTTGGGGTGGGGAGATACAAAGGTCAGCTATTTCACTAGCCAGAAACATTCCAGAAATAGTTTGGGGACTGCAACAAGCTTGCATTTCCCTTCACAAGCACATTATGCTTATAGGGAAAAAAATCTCTGCATGGGTGTACTTAAACAATCATTGAGTGGGATCCAGTGGAAGTTAGTTACATTTTGGTCCCACTGAAATTAAATGGGGCAAGTTAGTCACGATCAAATTAAGTACCATTAATTTCAAATGGGACTAAACTGCGACTCCTTCCTCTGGATCCAACCCTGATATTAATATTGGAAAGCGCCAATTCAGATGCAATAAAACAAGGAGGGGCTTATTTTACTTGTTTATAAGAACAAAGTACCATGGGTACAATGCGTGTGTTTCTTCTAGAGAAACTGGAGCAAGTTAAGTGGGGTTACATTCTTAATATTTCATGGGTGGCATTATCTTACCCTGATCCAGAACCCTGTGTGCACGCCACTGAACACGGGGGGCTGGGGCACATGCTGTAGGAACTTTTATTATTTGCTTTGCTGTTATTATTATAGTACTGGGGCAGAGGGGGGCATGGAGGGAAGGTTAGTGAATGCTGAGGTGGGGGAGCAAGGGGGCAAGCAGGCATACACATATAGAACATTATGTCAGGGTTTAGATGTTTTGGTTTGGATGAGAACCTGATGGAGAATGATTTGGAAATATTATTTGAAGTTGCTCAAAGATGTTACTACTACTACTACTACTACTAATACTAATATATTTATTTATTTCTTACCCGCCTCTCCCTCTGGATCGAGGCGGGAAACAACATCAAACACAAATAACATAAAATACATAAAACTGATTAAAAGCTCATGAGGGCTTGTGACAACTATGTTGCTTAAGGACATTACTCATGTGACTTGGTATTGCTCAAAGATATTAATAGTATAAATTTGTGACTTATATTATATATTCTTTTTAAGGGAACTAGGTGAAGGGTCTAGGGTTAAGAACAGGTGAAGTTGTGGTTAGAAAATCCCCGTGTCCATAAGAACAGAGAAGTAAATCAGTCAGTTAACCACAAGAAAAAGGGAATTTGACCTTTCGTTGTCGTAAACAACTACGTCAGGGGAAGGGAGGTAAATTCTAAGAAGAGGATAGTCTAAATTATGACATGGACCAACCGGTTTAGCCATTGCAGAATATATTGAGAGAGAGGTCTTTGTTTTTGGAAAAAAATATTTAAGTCTAGGTAACAGGAACCAGGGGGGTCTTTCCTTTCCCTCAGGCATGACATCCAGGATGTTGCTCTGAGCCTAGCATATAGGCCTCAATGACTCCTTGGTTGCCTGGGAGAAATGGGAAGTCCTTCTGTGGAGAAAAGCTCCTTCACAGTGTTGTTATTGGGGGGGGGGGTCTATGTTTGTCTATGTTCTTAAGAAATCTGCCAGACTTGTGAGTATATTCTTTTGCTTTGCTGAATGGAGAGGTTTGTGTATTTGTTTAATTTTAACTTCCTTAAATTGTTTTAATAAATATTTTAAAGCAATAACAGTTTCATTGAGTTCGTGGGTAAAATCAATCATTCTGGGTGTTTATCTTCGTAGTGGGGAATTTGGGGAGCACTGATGCAAGGACTGCAACCTGTATTCAGTGTCCCTTACATAAAAGTCACCTGAAAAATCCCCCTACAACGCGATATACCCCCGTTCATTTCCGCAAAGAGAGCACATGAACAAAGGAGTGTATATGTAGATCTGCTTCCTTTACTGAAATTAATGGCTCAACATAGGTGAGGGAACTCTGAATGCCGGCGTTATGTGCAAACCAGGTCAATAGCATGCACGTCCCTTACACTATTTAAATTTAAGGAAAAAAGCAAAGGTACTGAAAACTGTTGACAGACTAATAAATGTTAGCAACCCGAAGAACTGTGCATGATATGCTGACAAACATTCATGTACAAACTGAAACTGCAATTTGCGTAACATTGTATTTGCGATTGGCAGAAATTCATTGTTGCTAATGAGCCTATGAAATGGAAAAAAATTTCCATGGGAAAAATAAAATCACTGAGAAACAAGAAGAAAGTAAGCTGAGCTTCAAAAGGAATGGGAGGGAGAAAGGGAGAGGGAGAAAATTAGAAAGCCAACGGATGGCAGGTCCTTAAAGAAATAAGGGAGCGTATGGTCATTTATAGGGGGCCAGAATACTTTCCAAACAAGCACCCAGGAAAGCAAAAGAAAGGAGATTAAAAACGAAAGACAGCTATATTTTAAAAAAATACTGATGAAACTATTAAACACATGCAGCTTCATATAAAGAACAATATTATGTAGTCATTTTCAGATACATTTTTGGTCCCTGAAAGAAGGCCTAAGTCTTCAGTGACCATATAGTCCTTTCCAATCCAGCAATTCTTTATGAAATGTGCATTGAAAATGTCTAAATGCTATCCCCAACATCAGGAGCTTACACATCTCCCCATGGGTGAGAGAAGTACATGGGGAGATGCAGAAATTATAGGTGAGATGGAAGGAAAAAAGATAAACATGTAAAACACTTTGCATTTCCTACTCCTCCATATTTACACATATGCATCACATCCAAAGCCAATATTATTTGCAAACTATTTTGAAAACATGATAATTATAACATCCAAAAGCAAGATTAATGGGACAAACTCTAAAACTACTGAGAATCAGTGTGGTTAAAGTGTCAGACAAGCACTGGGAAGACTCAGATTCAATTCCCCATTCAGCCATGATGATCTTGGGCTAATAACTTCCAGTCTAACAGACCTTACAGGGTTGAAGTAGGGTAAAATGGGAGAGGGTGAAATGGCTCAAAGTCACATGGTGAGCTGCATGGCTTAGTGGGAATTTGAGCCTGAATATCCCAAGACACTGTGATAATTACACCACGCTGGCCCTGACTCATAGATGAATGTGTCAGCAACCTTCACTGGACAGTATTGTGCTCGAGATGGAGTAAGGCAATAAATACATGTGTATTTTGTGGGCATCACCCTAGCACCTTGTCTAATATGTCTTTGTTCTGGGAATGGCTGCATGGGAAAAAAACTCATGGCAACAAGAAGCAAAAGGATCCTGATACTAGCTACCTGCCTCTATTGCAATTAAAGTTCAAGACTTACGTGTCCTCTACTGTAATTTAATCATTATTATTATTATTATTATTATTCCCATTTATATACCGCCCCATAGCCGAAGCTCTCTGGGCGGTTTACAAAAATTAAAAACATTGAGCATTAAAAAACTGATATACAAAATTTAAAAGCATAAAAAGCATAAAAACAAGTTATAAATACAGTATCATTTAAAACAACTATTCTGGGTCAAACAACAACAACAAAACCCTAACATATGCTGTTAAATGCCTGGGAGAAGAAGAAAATCAACAGGAGTTGCCCTCATGGGAATAGATAAACAATGGAAACTCTAGATAAATGCAAATGCCCTCCTGAGTTCCAGAACCACAAAACAGGAAGAGGCAGTCCTCACACTAAGACAAAACACACAGTAGTGGATCCCTGATGTATGGGTGTGTTTAACCACTATAGTAAACTATATATCGATATGCTACAATCATGAAAAGTTTATTATTATGTCTGATAAACAGTGTGGCTTACTAGACAATCATATGTAGTATTTAACAGTGTTATTTATTAATTCAATTGAACACTATGCAAAGATACACAATAACATACATAGATGCACACACAAGTATGCACATACACTGATGCACACACAAGTGAACATAACATGCACAGATACACACACAAGTATGCACATACACTGATGCACACACCAGTGAACAGACGGAAATACCGGTTTGTATTGAGTCGTTTCAAAATTCTTCTTCAGTGACTGTGCAATATGCCATTTATATCAATAATGATTATACAACAAGTTTTAGAAAAGATTCAGTGTCAAAACTTCACATATAGTAAAGATTTATCAATATCCAATATGCCATCAAACTTAACATGTAGCAAAGTTATATCAATGTTTCATTGTCCATATTTCAATCTGAATGGAAGTCTTTGATCCCCATTGTAGGCGGGACATCAAGCTGTGTCTATTGTTGGTGTCCTTTGAACATCAATGCGTCTATCACAATGGGGAGAAGCATGAGTTCCAGGTCACTACTACAACCAAGCAACCCTTGAAATTAATCTACAAATTGGCTGAATAATAGCCTTGGAAAATACGGTCCGTTCCTTAAGCATCCCCACCTCCAGATAGATCAGCAGGTTAAAGCACTATCTGGGTACTTTTCATACTCTCTTTTATTCTGAGAACCTCTTCCTGTTTTCTTATCAAAGTCTGGCTTTTCTCATGCAGGACCAGCCAACTGCAACTTGATCAGGAAGCCAGGAACATAAGAAGGTTTTTATTCATTCCCCAGAACCAAGCTACTGAACTCTTTATTTAGCTCTATTCTAGGTACATCCCCAAGTCATTGGGCTGGATACATGATACAAAAGCCCTTCCTGAGTTAATTAGCCCTAGAGGAGCCATGGCATGTGCTGGTCACCATTTTGAATATGCAACCACCAATCAGGGGGTGTCGTGTTGTCCAAATCTGGCTATCGGGTGATATGAGGATTAAACAATCCCCACATGACCCTACAACAATGTGTTGTTTAACCCTTGCATCACCCTCGATGGCCAGGTTCAGATAACAAGACAACCTCCGATCAGGAGTTGCATATGCAAAATGGCAGCACACCTTGGGTTAAATAATCCACGGTGACCCACAACGTGTCATGCAAACCAGGTCAATATCTCTTTTGTACTCCTAACCTCAATTCTAAAATTGCCCTTCAGTCCAAACTCTGTTTGAGGAAATAGAAAAGACCTTCCATGGAACCCAATATATCCAGACACTCTGTTGCATGGCTCTAAGATCTTCCAAGGTTTTGCCTGGCAAACTGACTGTTCTCCATTATCTATGCCTAGCATGCTTTCTCTCACACAAACACTCCTCCAGACCAGATTTTCCTCTCTTAACTTAAACCACCCTGCTGCCTCATATACCCTTAAAGAGCTTCACACTCTGTGAAGGCAAGAGCCATCTCAATGGTGCTGCCCAACCCTGGAGGAAGAGTAGCCAACTATTTGGGACCCTGGAACACCTCTGCACTGCCTAAATGACTGCAACATTGGGGCCACTGTTTTGTGTGTGTCCCTTGGGACACAGGGAGACCATGCCTTGCAGTGGAAAGAAAGCAGTGTAACTGTAAATATGCTGTCTTTAAACTCAGTGGTTTACTCTTCTGGTAGCCAAGATCCATGGTTGTTGTAATAGGTCTGGGGTCTCCAATGTGGAGCACATGGGCAGCTCTTTAGCCAGGGTGCTTGGGTGGCGGTGGTATGCTATCGGTATTTTCCTTTCTGTAAACATTTATGTTATAAACATAATTATGTGCATTAATCTGAGTCTTTGTTGGTGAGCTAATTTCCCCACTTTGTCTTGGAATAGTGCATAACCTGCCAAGTGTGCGACACACCTGTACAAAAGATCCCAAAACATCCAAGTTGGTAGAGTACATATGTTTAGATGCAGGTTCGGACGCAAATGTGAACAAGAATATATGGTAACAGGCCGAAGAACAGGTTGTAAGACTGGAGGTAGAAAGAGGATGAGGCAGACAGACCTGGCAACAGGTAAGTAGATATTTACAGTGGGTGAGAAAAAACAGTCTATGGGCAGAGTACTATACTATAATTAGTAGTTCATGCTTCTATACTACTCTTTACTACTACTAGATGTTTGTCTATATATGTGGATGCCACAATAAACCAATAAACCAGTTAAACCCTAAGGTACCATAGTATTTCTTGTTGCTATTGATTAGCACCATTATTTTCTAAAATTATTTAAACTGAACAGCAAATATACAAATTGTGCTCACCCTATCCCTTGAGCTATGAGCTCCAGTTGCCGACACATGCAGGAACGAACTTCATATTCTACATCCTGGCAGAGAGATTTTACCAGTGGAAGAATTTCTCTCTTAATGCTAAAAAAAAAGGAACAATTGTATGAATTAATAGAAAGAAAAAGCGCACTCCATTTAGTTGACACATCCCATTCAAATCCCATTTAGCTGACACATCCCATTCAAATTATGTCATATTACAATCTTGATCTTCACATCATATTTTGTACTGTCATTAATTACATTTTTCAGTTCTGGCATAACATGTAAACCACATTCAAGGGGTAATGCTACAGTTGTTACTTTTTAGGAACACATTGGATAGTCTAGCATCATATCTAAAACAATCTTTAATAATGAAATTCAGGTGAATATCAGGAAACACAAAAGTTATCATACAAATAGAAACTGAAACCTTAGTTGCTTAGAAGCAAAAGAGAAAGGAAATTTAATTTAATGTAATCTAATACTAACTTGTCTTGTATATTAATAATTTGCATTTGTTCAAACCAGATTGATCTAGTTCAGCATCCATTCAATCACTCTGAATCTTCCTATGAATCAGCATATGTACAAAGACTGAGCCAAATGTTCTAACATTAAAAAATGGTACAAAAAGGAAGGAAGCTTTTGGGGAGGACAGGTTTCTTTCCCCTTTATGAAAGGCAACTCCTTCCTGTTGCTCCCTGTTTCTTTACTGCCTGTTTATGGCCCAGCAGTGCTGACTGCGCTCCCTGAAGCTGCTCTGTGCTATTCCCTTCATCTACACCAGTGTGAGGACAGGAAGTATTGCCCTGATCTGGCTTCAAAATATCATCATACAGCCAAATTTGATGGGCTGCTTGGCATCATCATGAAGCCAAATCATAGTTCAGGGGATGCTTCCTATCCTCACTCTGGCACATATCACTGGAAAGATGGGAGGGCACTTCGCCCTTGTTTGCAGGGTACCCATCTAAAGAATCACCAAAAAGCAGCTATCTTCACAACCCATTAAGAGCCTGTTGAATTGAGAAGGCACTTTTTGGCTCATCCCTAATTCTATACTTGTTGGTGCTGTCCTATTCTCTATCAACTTCCTATGATTCAATACACAAATGTTCTAAATGATAAATAAAATTAAAGGGCAGTATCCAATTTGACACTTGCGGTAATGTAAAGAACATTGGACTAGTAGAAGTAAACTCTAGCTCAATGCCAACAGTATTTGCTTGGTGTGGCGGGTTTTCTGGGGAATCCTGTTGTGCCAGCTACCGCTACTGGCATTCCGCTAAAGGTAGCTTAGTCTAACGCAACTTACTTTATGTTAACACTCGTTTCGAATGGGTTACTGCCCAAGATCTCATTCAGAAAGATTACTAATGAAGAAAATATAGGAAATATTAACTTCACAGGATGAATGGATGCCTATTTCCAGTCTGTGTCACTTTTGCAAGTGTTCACTCATGGGTCTGTTTCACAATGCATTACAATCTCACAAAACAGAATTTCTCTGGGTGCAGTCCTATGGATGTTTAGATGGGAAAAAAGTCCTACAACTCCCACCGTGCCCCAGCCAGTGTAGGACTTTTTTCTGTCTAAACATGTACAGGATTGCACCCCAAAAGTATTTTTTTCTCAAAATACACATTTTTAAACATACATATGACATTATCCAAGTGGGCAACTGTGCAAGTGGGGGGCCAGTGCTGATTTCATTGCCCAAGCAGCGCTTACTACTTGCACATGGAGATTTAGCATTTCTTTTAGGAAGCCCTGAAACAAGAGGAAATGTTCGTTCCTGGATTGGGAGAGATCAGTGGAGCTTCCTTAGGAAAGCTTGCCTGACTTTCCCTGTGCCGGAAATGAACATTTCTGCTCATTTCTGGTATCTAGGAGAAGCGCTGAATCCCGACTGCACAAGCAGTGGGCATCACTTGCAGAACAGAATCGGGAGCGGCCCACGGTTGCACAATTGCCAACTTGGTTACTACGTTTTATCTCAAAATATGCAGTTTGAAATGCTTTTTGAGCTGAGAACTGTCTCACAACCACTGGAAAATTGCAAAGTCCAATGAGCATGCATGCTCTGCACTTTAATCTGGGAAGTGTGCATAAGGTCAGTTCATTCCTATAACACCCCTATAACAAAGAAAGATGTAACTTCAGGATTCCGACCATATAGCTTAATCCTAAACCCTCCTGCACCAGCACATAAGTATTTGGTATGGAGTATACCAATATCTGCACCAACACAGAATTGTAAAACCTGATGGTAGGTGAGCATTGTGGGTACAACAGCATCGCTTCAACCCAAATGTTTGGAACTGGGCTACTGTCTACAAAGTAAAACCACATTTGTTTGTATGCCATTGTGAATTCAGCAGGAGCAACTCATGAAAATACTAGGCCTTCACCTAACTTTTACAGGGAGATAGAGAAGCAGTTGCTTGATGGTATCCATCACAGCTGAGGACATGCCTTCAAAATCAACTTGATGTAGAACTATAATTGAGATTTGCCTAGGAGTGCAAAGCGAGCAGACACAAATTCTTGGACAGCTAGGTCTTCCAACTTTTGAGACTTGAAGGAAATGAACAAGACCACCATGAACCCAGAATGAACATGCATAAATCCCAGTACATCTATTGTGGCATATATATTATCATCCTTATTCCTCAGAAATTTGAATATAGACAAACAGATTCCAAGTACCTTAAAGGAGCAAGCAACTAGTAGATAAAAAAAATCTGAAATTGCCTTCATTCAGGGAGGGATGCCACCATTTTATGCAAACCCACAGTGGGACTGTTCAGACAACACATTAAGCCATGGTTAGGCTGCTAACCCTTTTGAAGCAAATGGCTAGTGAGCATGTTTAATTGTGTTATATATCCACCATGGTTAGGAATGATTCACACAACACACTAAGGCCCTTTCTACACCATAGCGGTGTAAATGGCTCAGGGTGAGGAATCCCGGAAGTAGCTACTTCCGGGATCAGCGCGCCCAATACAAACTAGAAATGCGACGCCCTGGGGGTTCTCCCTGGCCGTCGCAAGACGCGCCCACCATTTTTTATTATTTTTGGGAGCAGGGAAGAGCGGAGAAGAGCGCACAAGCGCTCCTGAGAAAAAGGTGAGTCCTTTAAAAAAAACAAAAAAACGCACGCATGCGGGCCCCCACCCCCCTCCCTGCCCTCCCGGGGGGGGGGGTAAAACTGGTGCCGCTCCCTTCCCTGCTGGGCACGGAGCTACGCAGTGCAGCTCTGTGCCCAGTTCGTTGCTGCGCTTACTCGTGAGTAAGCGTGGCTGCACCCAGGATGGGTGGGCACATCTTCCGCAGTACCTGGAACTTCCCAAGACCATGGAAAAAATTGGATTTATGAGGTTTCGGTAAAACTGGACAAATCCAGTGCCCGCCCTCCCCCATCCCCAGGACTCCCTGTGCGTCATTTGGACTCACAGGGAGCAGCTGGGGTCGATCCCAGACATTTTGCCTGGTGTGGAAAGGGCCTAAGTCATGCTAAGCCAACATGCTAAGCCAAAATGTTTAGCTCAAAATGCTTAACTACCATGGCTTAGCGTGTCTTCTGAACAGGGTCAGTATCTAACATGGAACACGAGAACCATCCTATGCAAAGAACAGAAACAAAACAGGAGATGGGATGTGGCCAGTAAGGGAAAATTATGGAAATAAAAATGAAATCAAACCATTTTTGAAGGGGCATTAGAAATTCATTATCAGTGCAGATGAACACTCTTTTTGGATCATGCCTAAAGTGTAAGAAAGCTCCAAGACCTTTATAATGGGTACAATTCAGGAAGTATTATTGAGTACTATTGATATACAGCCTCACACATTCATATTTGGGAGAAAAAGTTTAGCAGCACTCGGGACACCATGACTTACAAATATTACACCATATACAACAAGCAAGTTATCATCCTCTAAATGTTTTGGCCTACAATTCCTATCATCTCTCACCATTGTCTTTGCTGGTTAAGGCTGATGGGAGTTGTAGGCCGAAACATCTGTGCGGCCACAAGCTGCCAAACCTAATATGCAGTTTGTGTGCCGATATGTAAAGTTTTTAATCATTAGGGCATCTGAAACACACACAAGCTACTCACATATGAGCTTCAAACTTGTTAGCTAATTTCCCCAAGATTTTACAACTAACCAAGCGAGACTGAAGTGTTTGGGAAAGCTGTGCCTTGGAAACAAGAGGATTCAGGACCTATAGGGGGGGAAAGGAAGAAGAAATTCAAACAAATCTAGGGCTAGTTAAACAGAAGCAAAGCAATTAAAATATGCATTAAGAATGACTTCACATACTAAAACTGCTGCATCAGCTGCTCAGTCAGTATAAGTGCAGCAAAAAGCTCAAACCACACTTCAAACAATTATGGGATGCACTCTTTCACCTTCAAAGAAATGTCTTCCATATGAGAAAAAAAAATGCAATCTTGGGATGGCCCTCTGTTATGAAACTGTTGCAAAACTGTTATGAAAAATTCCAACGCGCAGACCAAATGATGTTAGCATAAAGGTAAAAGGAACTGCTCTCCAATTCCTTATGTAAGATTACAAAGAGCACAGGCCAAGGACATTTGTAATTATGTTGCATAATTAGCACTTCTCACCCTTTTTCAGGAGGTGAAGTTTTTCACAGTACAATAAGAACAGGAGAGTTAAGATCATCAAACTATTACACCATGATGTGCTTTTAACACTGTTCTTCTTGCCAGAGGTTCTGTGATGACTCCCATTCCTCCCGAATGTCTACTAACAGGGACTAACATGCTGTAGATGATTTCAGAATATCTAGGAAGATCTATCTCCTCTGCAGTAACAAGCTTTATATAAATTAAAGTCCACTTCCAACATGATAGTTTTCATTCATGGAAATGCTCCTGCAACTCATTCGGTGAGAACTGTTGGCATGGGACCCAGGTGGCCAAAAAGCCAAGCATAATTCCTCGTATATATCTCTTGCTTTCAGGGAGACAGGGATATACAGATGCATCCAGACCAACTCTCTTTACTTCATTTCAATTTGTCTCTCGCAGACTCAGTGCTAAACTTTGCACAACATATTTATTTATTTTATTACATAGCCAAAGCTCTCTGCAAACCAATGCATGTCTATTTCAAGGCACTCAGAGCCTTGGGCAAGGGACTCTTGCTGCTAGACCTAAGCATTTTCTGCCCTGCATCACCATGGCCATGCAACAGTTGACGGAGCTGCTATCCAGTGTGCTTGGCAGACGAACCAATGTACTTGGGCATCACCAAAGCAGTTGGTCAGAAAAAGGTATTGCTGCTTGGTGATTGAGAAACTATCACCAAGGACCAGAAGGGTTTCACATAGCTGTATAAAGACTCTGGTCTTGTTCCTAATGTGAGAAACATGTTTTTGGGGAAAAGGCCACGGTGCTGGGCACATTTAGCCTGGAGAAGAGAAGATTGAGGGGAGATATGATAGCACTCTTCAAATACTTGAAAGGTTGTCACACGGAGGAGGGACAGGATTTCTTCTCAATCAACCCAGAGTGCAGGACACAGAATAATGAGCTCAAGTTAAAGGAAGCTAGATTCCAGCTGGACATCAGGAAAAACGTCCTGACTGTTAGAGCAGTACGACAATGGAACCCATTACCTAGGGAGGTCGTGGGCTCTCCCACACTAGAGGCATTCAGGAGGCAGCTGGACAACCATCTGTTAGGTATGCTTTAAGGTGGATTCCTGCATTGAGCAGGGGGTTGGACGCGATGGCCTTAGAAGTCCCTTCCAACTCTGCTATTCTGTGATTCTATGCTGCATACTCCACATCCCTGGGGATCATACAGTCTCTCTCTCCAGTGTGTGCTCTACTCCATCTCTCACAGCCCATCAGTGACTATCTGCATTCTCCTTTGATTACGCCAGTCCTAGCATACATCCTAGCTGTCCTAACATGCTGGTGACTCCTTTAACAGTGCACATTGCATGCTGAACCACCGCCTTGAGGGCAAAAAAGAAAATGGTGCATTGATTTTTATTGATTCATTTTTTTTCCTTTTGCCCTCGAGATGGCAGCTGGGACCCAGCAGTTGGGATCCAGCATAGGATGAAGTGCAAAAGAGATATGCAAGCTTTATCCCTGCCTGTCTCAACATCCTTGTAATGTTGAGCACCACACAGGCACTTGAAAAGGGTATAGTGATGGAAGCAAACAGCTTCTTGGGGCATGGGATAATCGCTGGTTGACAGGAGTTGACCTTGTGGCCTCTTTGCTGAAGCCCCACCAGTTTAAACTGGAGACAGAAGTCCCCTTCATGTCTTACTCACAGCAAAGAGCACTGTGCACCTGGCAGGGAGCAGGGCCATGGCCCCACTGACTGGGCCCACTTCTAAACGTTTATACATTAGTGTTGTTCTCTGCAGTGGATCCACGTGTAGAGACTTCTTCACAGCAGACAACCCCACCAACATGTGGATGTCCTCAAACAGGGAGAGGCAGCACAGCTCCCAGGAGAGGCCACAAACATGGCTCAAGGGGGCTAACGAGAGAAGATCAGACTGACTGTATTGGCTGGAGGTAAGACTAAAATGGGGATTTTTTTTTCTTTTTGAAGCTAGTGTGGCATAGTGATTAGAGTGGTAGGGGTGGACTATATCCATTTCCATCTCACTCCTGCATATTTCCCAAACCAGGAGCATTTTTGTAGGAATGATCCTCTCAAAATCCACTGTTTATTTGAAATGCAACAGATAGATGATAGATGATAGATAGATGGATGGATGGATGGATGGATGGATGGATAGATAGATAGATAGATAGATAGATAGATAGATAGATAGATTTTAAAGTACTTATGAGATGGTCCAGGGGCTTCAAACAGCTTAGAGCAGCTAGAAAGCACAGCATTTGCCACATGAGTTGAAAATGTTTCTAAAATGCTCCAGGAACCAATGATATATAATGATGTGCTGTCCCTTCCCAAGTCATTGTGCTGAATAAAAGATGGCCACCCGTATGTACAAGTGGGGGCAGCCATCTTTATTTTCTATACGATATCCCTGGTAGCTTGAAGGATGCTAGACCACTTTGAACTGTTTGAGAGGGTTTGGGAACATACCCACATTTCTTATCCACGGCTGCATTCAGGAGCTACGGATCAGATATGTCCACTCGAAAAACAGACACCATCCAAATTCCTCAGCTTTGAGACAGTTACTGTCCCTCAGCCTAAGCTACTTCAGTGTGGATAAAATAGGGAGCTGGGGAAGAAGCAAGCTTGTCACCTTGAGCTCCTGGGAGGAAAGGTTGGATCTAAATGGAACCGATACAAAAAAATGGGGGTGGGGGGAGAGAGGCAGGGGGAAATGAGCCTTTAGGGGGTAAATTAATTGAAATGGATGTGATTGTTTTATGATGAAGAAGGGAAATTTATTAGTTGAGGTTAGGTGCTTGAGGGCTCAGACACTCTTCGGTGTTGTACTTACTTTGTGGCCTTGGGCATGTCACTCATTTTCATCTAGTCCAGCATTTTGTTTCCAATAGTGGTCAGCCAAATCCCTCTGGGAGCCTTGCAAACAGGGAACTGGGGCAACGGTATCCCTGTTATTTAATCTCAGCTAATGACTTCTAGCAACAGCTTGTTTTAGAGGCACCGTCAGTCACTGCATGCTCCCTCGCCCATGAATTGCAGACAATCCCCGATAATAAGTGCTGAATCTGTGCACTTTCATCCTACACCCATACACACCACAATAAATAGATATTTATTTCTATTACAATCCTGATGCAGTGAACCCAAAAGGTTGGATATACCATATGACAGAATTGTGGTGATGCTCATTTCCAAGACTGCAAAGTAGCTAGCTTTTAAGAAATTAATGAATGAGCACCTGCATGCAATGGTATAAATGCAGCATTTTTAAAAATATTTAAAAAGTTTTAATGGCTCTGATCATAATTGAGTATCGAACAGAACAACAACTTGAAAGAAGGACAATACAAGACTTCTATCCAGAACAATTAGTGAAAGTTTGCATCTTTTTAATGAGATACAAGCTTTTGCACAAGGAAACCCACTACTCTCAAACAGAGAGAGAGAGAGAGAGAGAGAGAGAGAGGTAACCTAATGGTATTTTTTGTAAGTGATCTCTTGAAAAAATGATACTGGTCTGGATGCACCATAAGTCGTTTCCATTTTGTTATCTTTCTTTCAAAAGTGGCTTGCGGAGAAGCTCCTATGAATGAAAAGTGTGAAATCAGAAACAAGCCTGCAAAGAAAGACTTGACATTTAGAGCAAATGAAACTCCGGAATACTTTCCTCCCTCTAATTAATTAGATTATGAAAAAGCCTATATGCCATACCAACACAAAGCTAAAAACATCTCACCAATTCTATTCTGCACAAAGTAAGTTATGAAAGTTAATATCATCTTGTTTTACAGCATTTCTAGGGAAGAAATGCAAGAAATCAATTATTATTATTTTTCTAATTGGAATTTCATTATAGGAAACCAAAAAACAACCTCTCAAAACCATTGTTTTTAGACTTTTTACGCTTTAAATACAATTTTAGAAGACAAAAACAATGGATTCTAGCCATTAATGTGTTTGCTATACAGCAAATGATTTGATTTACATTTTCCATGGTTAGTTTACAGTTTTCCTTTAGTAAGGTGGCCGCAGCAGCAGCAGCATTTATATAGTGCATTGGGGGTGTTCAAAGCATTTTGTTTATATTGTCTTTGCAGTCTTTATAACAGACCTGCATGATGTGTGACCCATGCATCTGAACAAACATTGCTCGCCAGAACAGCAGTATAGCAGCCCACCAGGGGCTCAATAAACCTGTTTTTGCTTCCTAGTTGGATCTGCAAAAGCAGGTGAGATGTCTAGTACCTAACAAACCTCAATGCAAGGGCTGCTGAGCTAAGTCGGCCACAAGTTGTCTATGCTTGCTTTACAACCAGTAGATGACACAATTAGGCTTTCCTTTCATGTGGATTAGAGTTCACTTCTGGTGCCCTTTAGATGTTTCTGCAGCTGTGTGGGAGCGGTTTATCTGTTTGTAGCTGCCGTTTGGCACAGACATATATTGTTACTCAACATGGTGATTCTGTTTACTTATTTTCACCTCTCCACGTCACTGGACCCAACCCAACCCAGGCATGGTTGTCCACATGCAAGCTGGAGACAAACATGTCGTGACCACACTGGAGAGCAAGTGCCCTAGATTGAAGGGGCAAAACCACTAGAGCAGGCTGATAACAGATGAAATTCACCTATGGATGGGATGCAACCTACAGGCCAGAGGTCCACCACCCATGTTCTAGTGAAAGCAAGCCATGATCAAACCGTGGTTTCAGTTCACTGATTTGAGTTTAAACAAACCCTGGCTCCCTGAGCTTTGATGTCATGGGCAAATGTGGTTTGCTTAAAGCTAGAAGCAAAAGATTATAAAAACTATAGTTTCCCATTATGGCTGATCCAAGCCAGTATGTGTCATTTTATTAGCCAGGTTCTATAGTATTTTACCCATTTTACAAACATGATTTATAGACTATGTGACCTGTCACCACACCTCAGCAGAAGGAATTCAGCTTGTATTTAAAACAAGTATTTGGAAATTTATTGCTCGAATGTTTCAAGATTGAAAGCTGAAAAACCTAAATGTTGTATATTTTTTATCAGTTATTATGTTTTGGCTGATGCCATCAAAAGTCTGCTAAGATTATATCCTTTTATACTTATTTACTATTAATTATTAACTGATTGTAAGAAAGGCAATGTACAATGAAAGTACAAGAACAGCAGCAGGTCAATAATTTAGCACAATATATTAAAAAGACAGTGAAGTAAATAAAACAGCAAGACTAGTTTGTAGGTTCTAGAGGCTGCTTTGAGTGTTTTTTAAAAAATGAGGAGGGGTGACACTCATATAATTTAACATAATTATATGTAATAATATACAATGTATAAAATATATGTTATAAATATATTTATACTAGCTGATATACCCGGCGTTGCTTGGGCATGCGAGGTGATCATCTTAAAGTAGTAGGCCAGTGCTAGGCCTGTGAGTTAACTTTTAAATGAACTAAATCGCCCAAGCAACTGCATTAATGGCTCTTCAGTGCCAAGTGATTTTTTTTATTTTTTTTTATTTTTTCAACATAATACAATACAACTTAAAACAACATAAAATACAATACATACCACATACCCCCCATGCTCCCCTCCCCCCAGGAGACCTTCAATTATACATTATTCTTCTTTCCAAAAGTGTAAAGACTCTTTTGAAGGTATTTGCCCCTTCCCCGTTCTTAATACATATTCCAAAAATAGACTCCATATATCTCCAAAATCATCCTTACTGGACATTCCCCTCTTTATTTTCATTTTACACGTTAGCTTATCATTAAGTGCCATATCCCATATTTCTTTATACCATTCTTCTATTGTATATATCCCTTGTCCTTTCCAGTTTTTAGCAATCATTATTCTGACGGGAGCCAGGAGGTTGTTTATTAATTCTCTCTTATTTATATTCTCATTGCCTTTATCCCATATTGCTAGTAGAGCCAGCTTTGGGCTTAATTCCAATTTACTTCCAATTATTTCACTTATTTCTTTGAACACCCTTTCCCAAAATTTTTGTACATGTTTACAGCTCCACCACATACGGAAATAAGTTCCAACCGCCTGACATCCCCGCCAAGTGATTTTTTAAAAAAAAAATTCCAAGGCCACTTGATGAGATTTTTATACTGTTTTCCCCCCTGTTCAGACAGGTTCAGGAATGACTGTATAAAGTTCATGATTTTTATGTAA
The DNA here is from genome assembly GCA_029215795.1 of Anniella stebbinsi. Taxonomy (NCBI): domain Eukaryota; kingdom Metazoa; phylum Chordata; class Lepidosauria; order Squamata; family Anniellidae; genus Anniella; species Anniella stebbinsi. The sequence continues at coordinate 348,924,211 of JARDYH010000001.1, read as the reverse complement.
AAGCCTGACTATATCATTGAAACAGAAGAGAGAATGGAGGAATGACTGACAGCTGAGGTGAGAATGGAATGGCGTGCGGGATTAGTGGCAGTTGGAGAAAGTTAGGGTTGAGAGATAGTGACTTGGTTTGCACATAGTGACCTGGTTTGATAACCCATGCTTTATTTAAAATCAGCCACTCTACATGCCAGTACTACACCTCCCAGCATGCCTCTGGCGGCACACAACTGCCCGCGTTCTCTTAGAGGTGCTTCCCTCCTCTCAATGCTGATACTGCTCCACAATACAGCCTCGACAAGTAGCAGTGCTGAGGAGGGGAGGTAAGCAGCAGTCAGTGGATGCACCCGACTCCGGCCAACTCCTTCTGTGACTACCTTGGCCTGTGCTTCTCGCCCACCAAGCGCTCCATCAGGAGCCCGTACTGAAGGGCCAGGGCCAGACCAGGGCTTGCCTCCCTTCATTGGGCCTGCTTCTGGGCATGCACAGAGTGCCTCCCCTTCCTCCCTCTTAAGGGTGAAGTCCGCGCATGTGCTTCTCCCAGATTCTGAGAAAACAGTGGTATCAGGCCTTTGAGCATGTTCAGAGTTTGGCCTCCCAAAATTACACAGTTGTATTTAGTTATGATTTTAAAACCACGCATGGTGGGCAGGAGGAGGCACCGCAAATGGACACAGCCCATTTATGTGGGTTATTTCATTTTATGTGGAATTGGGTTGACTGCTTCAAACCGACTTTTGGAGTCTAGGTTGTGAAAGGCATGCAGCAGCCCACACACTCATAATGGCTGCCAAAGGCCAATAAGTCTGGCCTCCTGCCCAAGGCATGCTGGGAGTTGTAGGTGTAAGCCTAGTTTTTTAATTAAATTCTTTAAAAATACTTAAAACCCCAAATCTCGTGACCTATCAGTGTGCCAAATTTCAAGTTTCTAACTCATATGGAAGTTGGTAAGCATTTCCGGACATACATTCCACATACATACTTTCAGCTCTATAGATAGAGATATAAAAAGTAAAATATAATTAGGTCAAGGCTAGACTGCACTACTGCTTTAAAGCAGTATTGAAGTGCATTGATAACTGTTGGGCCACATGACACATTCCTTAAACTGCTTTCATAGTGTTATTTACTGTTTTTTATTCCACGGTATCCAAAATATCACAAATGTCATTGCGTGTCCTATGAGGTATAAATGCAAGAAGGATATAGCATTACCACGATGGGATCATAATGATTTGACACAAGGTGTAGATCTGGCCCAAGTGTTAAGAATTCTATAAGGCATAATCAATCTCCCCTCCCATATTGTCTGTAATATTCAAGGGAAAACAATATTACCTCATGTCGAATGGTTTCTTTTGGCAGAGCTTCTATTGCAGCAAGAAGAGTTTCCAACCAGGCATTACTGACACCTGTGCGATACAAATGGATGCGATTGATAATGAAGGGTAGTATACAAATATTTAAAATAAATGAAGGAAAGAATGAAATATGCTTTAACCTTCTTTCGACAGGTGGGGTCAATTGCACCCTTACTGCACTGAGAAAAAATCATAAACTGTCTTCCACAGTTCCACATTCCAGGTATTTGTCAACCATAGTGAGGTGTGAATTGCCACGTGGTGGGGTTTTTTTTGGGTGGGAGGAGGTGTCCTTAATTTAGGGGTGGAAACCTCCAGCGTTTTTACTCTTAGGGCTTTGGGGCTCAATTCTACCCTTATTAAAATAATGGGACCAAATGAAAAACCATCCGCATAAGGTGCTAGGGGTCAAATGTACACATGGTGAGTAACCAATGAACAGCATTGGGGGGGGGGATATTTAGACCCCTAGTATCTTATGTGAATGGGTTGTTTTTATTATTCTGGTCATTTTGTCTGGGAAAGGATCGTAGATGGTGAAAAACATTTTTTGCCTATTTTCATAACAGACTTTCCTTAACATCACCAGAACTGGTATCAGGGATCAATAGTACCATTTTACAACCCTGAATTTCTTAAACATGTTCGCACAGTTAGAACCTTCCTTGTGACACAGCAAAACTGTTTCATCATAGTTTTAATTTTGTGAAAAGATACTAATCCAGCTTCTGGGATTAGTTTGGCCCCACCTGCAAGACTATCTGACAGTTCTTCATACAAAATAAGAATGTTACAACTGATGAACAATTAGTGCCATTCAGTGGAAGATCCCCAATAACACAGTATATGCCATCCAGACCAACCAAGTATATCATAAAATTCTGGCTGGGTAGCAATTTCAAAATATTACAGGTACATGATGCTGAAGTATATAAGGGTGCCCCAGTGACTCATGATCTACGCCAGACAAACACCGCATTTACAAGGCCCCATATGTACTATAACAATTTATAATTTTCACCAGTGTGCCCCTCCAGTCAGGGAACGTGTGCCCCTCCAGTCAGGGAACAGAAAGAAGAAGAAAAAACCCAGAAATTTCCCCAATGTTCCTTGCACACAAATCCAGATGTATGAACAGCAACATTTTGCGTTTTCAAAAAGTTTTACTCTTTTTATTATGTAACAGGAAGTTCTCCAAATAGCTTCTAGTAAATATAAAAAAAGCAGTGGCCAATGATCCCCCCTCTCCAAAATATAGTAGACCTTGCCTGCTGAAAAGCCTAAATTGTTTGAAGGCTAAATGACCCATGACACAGTGAACATCCCAAAGTAAATATCTTCCTAGAGGATCTGGGTCTAGAGTATATCAAACTTTGAGTGGAATTTAAACAAATACCTGGGACATCAAGACAGGCAGCCTCAAAACTAGTATGACTTGCAACTGCTGACACCAAGAAAAGGGGAGGGAGTCATAGAATCATCAAATAGTAGAGTTGGAAGGGGCCTATAAGGCCATCGAGTCCAACCCCCTGCTCAATGCAGAAATCCCCCTTAAAGCATCTCATCTGAGGTTGACACAATAAACATCATCAGACAAGCATTTTATTGCAGGCTTGCTACTGGCCACTCACAGTCTTTCAAGGGTCCTTTTGACGACAACTTTTGTCTCCCACCGCCTCCCACTTCTTTTAGGGGCTCACCAGAGCAACAAAAAAACCTGTTTCAATCCGACTATTCTGAGATTGCACTATAAATTGCCCACTAAAGGGCATTGCCCCCATTAAAATCCATTGAAATCTACAGGCCACATGACCTCTTCTCCATTAAAAGTGCTCGTTTTGAAAGCTGGAGAACCAGCAAGAGAGCCCGCGGTAAGGAAACAAGATTTCCTGCGATTCCCCTCCCCTAACTAATGAGTCCCAGAGTCAGAAAATTGCAGCAACGGTGTGTTTGATATAACCATGTTGCGTCTCCTACTCGCACGCTTGTGAAATGTGGTGAATGTTCATAGTATTCATATAGCGTGTGCTACAATTACAAGGACTGTGAGATTACTTCTTGCTACCAGTAATTCACAACTCATAATTACTGCACTATAATACTTCTGCAACTGTTATAATGATGTGATATGGACATTAATGGCACAATTTTTTGTTGCTTTAAAAACAGTGAGGTCAGTTAAACCCCCACATATCTCTTAAGTTAAGTTGTTGTACTTAAGTTTGTGAGATAAAGTTGGCTCAATGACTTATGTGTAAATATTTTGTTTTACTGGAACAGGGAAGAGCTCAATTTTTACTTGTAAATGGTGTCACACTGAATAACATCCACCAAATTTCTTATCAAGATGGATTTCTTCGGGAAAATTTGACCCCAATACAGGAATGGTACAGCCACTTTTTCTGTTGATGGAGTTAAATCTGCTGATCCAATTCATCACCTTTGAACCTAAGCACAATGATGAATTAAAGAGGGGGTACAGAGTAGACATACATGTCTACTCAGAAGTAAATTCCACTGACTTCAATGATGCTTACTCCCGGGTAAGTGTATATATAATTGCAGTCTAAAGGTTTCAACTTAAGGCTTTCCAAGCTCTAATGTATGTTAAATCAAGACAAATGGAAATTACAGCTAATCAACCGTATACTGCATTATCCAGTGTTGGCAAGCCCACATTGTAGCACCATTTTTTCATTATGTTTGCACTGCTTTAAATAGTATAGCACTGAGCAAAGAAAACACTAAGTGAGCTAAGATACCAGCAGCATGACATGCCTCTGACCTGCATCTCTGTGCTCCAGATTTTGTAGAATGATGTGTAGGAAGGAGTGGGAGTAGGTATGGATGGATATTGACTCCTCTTGTAGAATAGTCAAAAGTGAAACGGCAGCTGTTAACTGCATTTCCACCCCTGCAACAGGCAGGACCTCCTATGTAATCAGGAGAGAAAAAAGATTTAATCAAAGAACAATGCCTATAGATACCTATATAGATACCAAAAGCAAATTCATTACAGAAAATAAGGGCATAGTCAGGTCAAAAATTATCTGTGAAAGATAAAACTTGCACAGCAGTTTTATAAAAAAAAATAAGATTATGTAAGGCAACGTGCTAAAAAAACACACATCACATTTTTGTGTCGTTATAACAACCTCATCTTTTTGCCAAATACATATTACCTGACTAGATCCGGTGAGTTTCTTGCAAAGCAACAGAAGTTCCATCTTCTAGAATTCTTCATACGCATCTATCCCACACCACAGATATGGGGTTAACCAGGGGCATGATCAGGGGTACATTTCAGCTTACCAATGATGCCCTGAGCATACTTATTGCCCTGTATGGTCCCAGGAGTCATAAGATATAGCAGACTTCTTTCTCTGCTCACAGAGAGGGAAACCCCTGGGCAGAGCAGACCTGCCTTTGCAAGACTGTTCATTGGGGTACAAAAATCTCCACTGCCCTTGCCCCTTTACTGTTCAGGGAGGACTTCCAGCTGTGGCTCAAAAGTGGCTTTGGATGCCCCAGATCCAAAGCCCTCCTGTTTGTCCAACAAATGCAGGATAGCGAAGCAGGGGAGTATGGCAGCCTTGGAGCTGGCATACCTATTTTCCTTCCCATTGGCCCCTGCCCCTTTCCCACTTTTCATCCTGTCAATGCAGGGTATAGGAAGCGGTAGTTCATCTGCTAGGAATTCTCTCTCTCCTTCCCCCATTGGATTGCTCTGCCTGTATCATTAACTGTGGCTTTCCATACCTTCCCAGTTTACTGAGGCTTCCCCTTGCACAGCATGAATCTGTCACCACAAATCAGGTAGAACTCATCTCAGTTTATGTGTTGTGCCTCTGAGTCGGAGATATAAATACACTGCAAATCCAAAAAAACAATTCTAACAGCACAGAAAAATATTTAACTTTCCTCCCTAAGTTACTGCTATGGGGTGAATAATATAACTTTTGGGAGGGGAGGCAAGAAGCATGTGCGCGCACACACACACACACACAGAAAGAGAGAGAGAGAGGTTTATTGATACACCCAGCCTATCTATTAGATGATAATATGCTTAAACGGTGAAAAATAAGTAAATGAAATTTTAAGCAGGCACTGATTTCTGGAATATTGTCAGGAAAAAAAATCTGAGAATATAGCTGTCAAGCTCTTTCAAATCTACACAAATGAAAACGAGCTATGTTTCTACCTTCTGTGATAACTCTGATATTTAGACAGATCAGTGCCTAGGTGGAATTTTACTGCACAAAATTAAAACATTTGACGTCCAAGAGAAACATCCTGGCTGACGGTTGTTGTATGAATAGAAAATGTGCACATCATTTCCTCCATGCAAGACGAACAACCGTGACAGCTAAATAAGGAAATGTCAACCCAGACTCACACATATGTAATTATTCACCTTTAAGGAAGAAGGCTTGGGTGAGTTCACCACAGTGCCCATGTGTCTTTATACAATTTAAAGCTATATTTAGCATATTACCGGATGAGATGTATACTGCAATAATTATTTTACAATTCCTCCTCTCTTTGATTGTCATTAAAGGGTGCATACAAAGGCTTTGCTGTTGAATACCATTAAAAATCCTGGGATTCTGCCACAGAACGAGAGCAGGATCCCTTGAAATGGGAAAACAAATTGAGAGTGACAGGATATTGGACGGGGGAATAAGCAGGAGACAAGGCGCTGTCAAACAGTGGGCCGCCACACCTTGTTAAATTCTCAGAGCCTGCTGAGAGGAAGGGTCTCATAGGGATCTGTGTAAATGTTTGACACTTGGAGGAGGAATCAGATGGGATCATCCGACAAGTGCTGCACCATCACCTTGCCCCAAGAAAAGATACTGGCAGGCTTGGAATTGAGTCCCACAAGTGTGAGATTAATAAACCAAACCTCAAGTTTTGAAGGGGGGTTGGGGGGGAGGGGCTATGGTTTCACTTTGAATACTATATCTTTTATTTCACAAACCGTCAGTGCTTAATAAGATCAGGACATAGGCATGGGGGACAGGGATCAGCTTTAACCCTCGTTATGGTCCCAATCCATATCCATTCCCTGTGCCTCCTATTTGAATGCGTGGGGGGAGGTGAGAGCTCCAAATGGAGTGAATGGGAATTTTTTCCCTAATGCAAATAGCAGACGTGCGGGGGGATTATCCAGATTGGGAGACCATTTTTTTGAATGATTTCTGGCTATTTCTGCACTCAAGAGCAAACTATGCAATCAATGTAACATGCCATTTAATCCTAACTCATCTACCTTCTTTACTCATCTACCTTCCAAAGGACTAGTCAAAAGTGCAATAGCCCTTTTGTTGACCCACAAGGTGTCCAATGCATGTTTGGAGATGAGTAGTCCAAGTCCTCGGAACATAACTGAATTTTATACCCTTTATTTACAATTTGAGAGTGTGCATGTATGTGTGAATGCTTATTTCAGATTAAATCCCAGTTAAAATAATGACGTTCATGAATTTAAAACCCAATTTGTTTGTTTTAATTTCCATTACCATCTAACCATGACTGCACATCAATATGTCATCTTTGGCATACTTGAATTTTAAAACCAGTACAATTGATCCTGTTTCATTTAAATCAGTGATGAGAATTTACAAAGAAGTTCTTTTCCTTCTTGAAAATATGTACTTTTAAGGAGAATGTACCATCCTTCTGCAAAAACTGCACCCTTCCTAACACTTGGTTGTGAAACATACTATAAGCTAACTGGAATTTGGAGACTCGGCAAAGGTATTAATTCAGGCTTTGCCAGAACAAAAAAAAAACCATATCTGATTCTAAAGATAGTTACTGTATCTGCAACAGGAGCAAAGTCACATACCTCTAACCCAAGCCTTCAAATCTTGATTCACCTGTACAATCGGTATTTATCCTCTGGGCAAATAAGTTATGAGGACCACTTGCAATGCTATCGTTTAAAGACTCTGGAGCAATCCCATAAGTCACTCCTCTGCCTGAAACCATCTTGTCAGAATAGTTTACATTTAACTAGCTCATAGACAGCTGCATAAATCCCAAGATTCCGGAGGCAATCCTCTCTACATGTCCTTGTTTCAATGCACACTAAAAACTCATCCTTCCAATATTCTCCCACATACCAGCTGGCTGACTGGCAATATCAAGGAGCTCCGAATGAACAGGGCTGGCTTGCCCATTAGACAAACAAGACATTTGTCACAGGTGCCAACCTTGGAGGGAGTACCAAATAGTCAGTTCCAAGATGCTCCCATTGCTGCTGTTCCAGTAATGGCATACAAACCCTCAGACTTGGCAGTTGTTCAACTCCCTTTTCTCCGCCTCCTTCCCCTGAAAAGTCAGGCAAAGGGCTGGGAGACAAGAATGGGGTGAATGGCTCAGCTCTCTCCTTCCTACAGCTGAGATACTGTTTCCCATTCATATAGAAACATACAAGCCAGACTACGTGGGGTGGACAGATGAGCAATAAAGAGGAAGAGTGGTACATAGCGGAGGGCTTTTCCCAATGTGACCATAGTTAAAGGGCAGGACCTGAGCCTAGGAGCCTCTGTGATATCTTAGCCTCTTGCTGCTGCTGCCCCTGTCCAGCCTTTACTATTAGACCCCACAGCTCTACAGCTTAGCAACTTGGCCTCAGACAAGCATCTATGTTCCCGCTGCCACCAGTACCTTCCTCAGGTACATTTTAATGACCACACCAGCTGGATGAAATTAACAAGTTTTATTAACGTAAGAATATTGTGTGCTCAGTAAACTTATTGGTTTCCTCAGTTCGTTTGTGTAGCTGTTTCAAGTACAATGCTTATATGTTTCAAATGGTTCTCATAGCTAAACTGTTTCTTCTCACTATATTAAATCAATCTAACACTTCATCAGATACTCTTTCTCTCTCTACTTTCTCCCAAATCAACCCACAATCAACCCCTCCTCTGTCTCAGCTCAACCCTGTCAGCTCTCCCTCTGTCTGACACACATATCTATCTATCTATCTATCTATCTATCTATCTATCTATCTCATTCACTCCCCAGCTCTTCCCACTCTCACACACTCCACCAATCCAGGCACTCCAGACAACTAACCAATCAGTACTCACTTACCACTCATTCTATACTCACCCAGACCTGCAACTCCAAACAATAATAACTTTTGCAACACATTCACATCCTTAAACAGTAGAACATCACAACATCCAGTCTGGACAAGCCCTACAGCATGGCCCACCAAGCTGCCTTGCTCTGAGAATGCAGTTAGGATTGCTTTTCCCTGAAAGAGGCAGTGTAGGAATCACGTTCAGAATTGACAAAAAGCAACAGGGATTGGGGAAAAGGGATAGGCAAACGGGATAGGACGAAAAGACATTATCTCATCTGCTATGGAAAATCCTACTTGCTGCCTGGATTTTATTGCTGCATATCCTGATATTCCAGCAGACAAACAATCTTCTGGTAACACTTTTATCGTCATAACTCACTCTTGCCTTAAGTTTGATGAATGATCATGTAAGGGGGTTGGAATATTTCAATTCTTGCCTCTTGGCTTTCAGTGCTCTCTGTTTGGGCCACCCATGCCTCACATTTTCCTTGTCCACTCATTCTGAGACATGCTATGGTTCTGCATTTCTTAGGCTGAAGATAAGAACGTATCCCACATAGACACAGGTAATAATTTAACCATTTGTACATTTCTTGTTGATTGGCACTTGTAACACCTGAATAGCAAGGGAAACAGGAAGACTCACTGAGGTGAAAGACTGGGACATTTTCAGTTTCATAATAGTTATGATTTATAAAACGTGGAAAGGAGCATTCATGGGACAAGCATAACTGCTGTTCTTGCCAGCTCCCCACCCAAGCTGAAATGCAGCATCATAGAATGGTAGAGTTGGAAGGGGCCTATAAGGCCACTGAGTCCAGCCCCCTACTCAATGCCCATGACAGATGACAAAATAATGTCAACAAGAGCAGGTGAACAGCTAATTCAGTGGCATGAAATAACTAGTGCATGATTATCAAACAATCAAGCACACTCATGGCCAAACTAAAATTTATTGAGGGGGTGCATGTAAAATGCGGTATTGATACTTCAAGGCTTTCCTATTTGCATTAGTTGAGGAGAAGTAGGCCTGGAGAACTCTAAAGTTGTTATGCTTTAAGCTGTTTTGTTAAAATGGGATTCAATTTTTTTCATTTGATTAATTGCTTGCTAATCACCCTACACTTTCAAAATAGGTCAATCAGTACATTCCAATAAATAGAAATTAATAAGCAAAGAGGCATATATCTGAAAAGTCTAGGAGCCAAGTGAATTAAATAATTATTAGTATGCCTTTCCTGAGCTTTCTGCAATATAACTGATGACAGCAATGTCCCACTTGCTGGGATCAGCAATTCACAGAAATAGGAACATTATCTGTTCAAACATTACTTTGACACAATATTCTACTTGGGGGAAGATCTGAAGCAGGTTTCAGGTGTATGTTTCCTTCCCCACTCACCTCACCATGTGCAGAAGACAAAGAATGTATGAAATATTTTTGACTAAAGGGATAAACACTACCTTTTATCTGTGTTAAGGGGGATGGACAGGGTCGGGGAGCCATACCAGGAGCCTGAATCCTGTTCAGCAAACTACCAATAGCATCTGAATACGGGGAGACATGATAGAGGTGTGCAAAATTATGTATGGGATGGTGGAAGTGGATAGGGAGACATTGTTCTCCCTTTTTCATACTAGAACCCAGAAGGAGATTCAGGACTTACTTCTTCACTCAATGAATAGTTATACTATAGTACTAGCTTTTACAAGATGCAGTGATGGCCATCAACATGGATGGCTTTAAAAGGGGATTAGACAAAGTCACAGAGGCTAAGAGTACCAATAAATACTAGAGCTGTGCAAGCTTCAAGCCTCGGATATCCGAATCCGAGGCATGGAGGCGATTTTATGGTGGATCCACCATTTTATGATGGATCGGCCATTTTCTCGCATAGCCCTAGGCCCCCGTACAGCCCACAACCCCCAGCATGCAGTGCCTGGGAGGGCTGGACTTACCAGGGCCCAGGAACAGAAGGTATCTGTGTCATTGGCACTATCACTGCCTGCTCCTCGGAGCAATCACATCCTTTTTCCCGGCACCTGGCGCAATCACATCCTTCTTCTCGGCACGATCTCGCCTGGCACAATCTCACCCACTGTTCCCATGAGATCGGCCAGCCAATCTCGTGGGGACACCGGACAGGATCGCACCGGGAAGGATGTGATTGTGCCGGGAAGAAGGACACGATTGTGCCGGGTGCCGGGAAGAAGGATGCAATTGCACCAGGAAGGAGGCAGATCATGCCGGAAAGGAGGCTGATCGCACTGAGGAGCGGGCAATGGCAGTGCCAACAACACGGATGCCCTCTGTTCCTGGGTGTCTACTGCTGACACCCACATGCCACCTACACCCAGAGAACTCATGACAGGGATATCCCCTGCATCACACACCACTATAGCACACACACACACACTCCATCAGCCCCAATGGCAAAGCCAGCAACAACCTTGCCACTGTCAGTCCAGAAAGGGGTACGAATCCCCTTATGCTCCTCACAACCACTGTTTTATGAGCACAATACATATAAAGAGGGAAAAGGAGAGTCCACACAACACAGCACCCATATAGCTCCCTGGATGAGGTGCTTGCACAGACAGCCCTCCGGAGACAAAGGTTCAAGACCCAACTAGGGAGAAAAAGACATTGGACAAGGACCTAAAGGGATGGGCCAGGATATGCAAGATGCACAGCCACAGACACATACTGATGGCAGCAACCATCAACCGTTCGCTGTACAGGGGCTGGGGAGCAGGAGAGGACTCACCAAAGAGGGAGAGGGGAATATAGCCCCACTCGCCTTTCACATGACTGGCCCAAAAATGTCATGTCAGGATAAAAGGGAGCTCCCAGTAGTCGAGCCCATGCTGTAAGCTCCACAGAGCAGTTTGTAGCAACTGAACCACAGCAGTAGATAGCAATCACACACATCACAGGGCATTTGTCTTTCCCACTCTCCCTAGCATCACTACCCAGTCATAGAACCAAGTACCACAAGGGTTGTGGAAGGATAACTGGGTAGAACAGCTCATGTGTTACATGCAGGGAGCCTCAGGTTTGAATCCAGTGTATAACCCAACACTAGGAAGGGGGGGGGGGGGGGGAGAGTCACCCTCACTCAGGAATACCTGAGCCAATCAAGAGGAGCAACAGCCCAGCCTCAGAATGAGCCAAGAAGCCCTCTTGCCCCATCCCTCTCCCTGGCAACCCATACAACCAATCTACAATCATCCTGCAGTTTTGCCTGATAGGCCAGCTCTCCCAGGAAGCATCCCAGCAAGACTTATTGCCCTTAAGCCTCATTTTCACCCCCATCCCTATGCACCAGTAACTAGTTAAACATAAAAAGTAGAGAATAGGAATAATTGGTCAGTTCTCTCAGTGGACAGTAGGATCACTCAAGGTGTGTTTTAACTTGTTCATAAATTATCTAGAGTTTGGGATGAGCAGTGAGATGGCCAAGTTAGCTGATGTCACCAAATTATTTAGGGTGGCATGAGGGAGAGAAGAGTATTGTAGCAATACAGTTCAGGTATGACCCAGGATTCCTATTTGGCAAAGGGGAAGAGACATGGGAGACAGACACAGTAGTTCTACTTTGCAGCAAATGTTTCCCCTTCCATTGCTTAGCTATGTGGGATGCTCTGTCCTGGCATCCCTGGCTATTGAAATGCAGTTTGGTCTTGGGTATTTGTGTCTGCAGTCCCAAGGTGAGGTACTGAAGAACTCCTAGCAATGTGCTCACGTTCACATGTGTGTCATGAAGACAGGCTGTTTTGCTCCCTTTTTATACAAGATGCCCTTTCCCCATATTTTCCTAACACCAAAGTTTCCTCTTGTGGGCTCTAAACGTGCAAGACATGACGCCAAAAGGGTATAGTCCCTTACAGCATGCCCTATGAGTTCAGATGTGATCTCTCTGTCTGGGGTTTATATATGGGGTGTGGGGTGATGTGATTGGGTGTTGAGTTACACCATATCCTATGCTCTGTTGTGGCAACTTGAGCGGGTTGGTCATTGGTATGGGGGCAGGTATTTTTCCTCCCTCCCATTGCAATCAGTGGATGGGAAATTATTTATGCCATATCTGTGGCTGGTATAAAATTGCGCTAGTGATGGGGACATGACCATTTATTGAAGTGTGCTCCTCTCCTTTACACCATGAGTGTGCTCACTTTTTATGCTGTCCATGTCCCAGCCGCTACTCTGCCATATTTTAGATGTTCTGATGGCATGCCTTTGCTGGCAGACCAGTTCCACTGGTGTACTTTTTGTGGTGACGGCACAGCCAGCATTCTGCTGGCGTAGAAGAGCTTTCACCAAACCCTACAGCCCTCAGCTAGCAGATTTTCAGCAGAGAATTGCACCCTAAATATCCAAAGTGGCTAACAACAAAGAATACAATAAGAAAAAAAGAATATAAAAGAGTAAGAAGATGAAGAAATAGTTACAGCAGAAACATTGCTCATGCAAGAACTGGTAAAACAAGAATAAAGTAACAATAAAACAACTACAGCAAAAAATAAATTAAAAGAAATCTCATTCAAAGTAGGCCATCATTGCATTTATCTGGTGCCTAAAAGATTATGGATGGGTAATTTCACAACTGGGGTACCCTCACGAAGATGATATTACCACCAGTCACTGCCTGCCTCATGTCAGACAGCAGGGTCACCAGGAGCAAGGTCTCCAATAATGATCTTCATACTTTACAATGATCTTTATACAAACATTTCCAAGTAAGAACAGGTGCTCCATTAGGGCATGCAGATTGCATAGATGGGGCTATATAGCAAAATTCAGCATATCTACAATCTCTCTGCTACTTCAGGTATACCCAAGAGCTTGTCCATATTCAGTAGATCTTTTAGTTTTTCTTTCAATGCAGCACAGAGGACTACTGTTCAAGAACCACTTATCCAAAGCCACATTGAGTGCCCAGAGCTAGCTGCACAGCCCTTTATATCATGCCCTATATATAAAAAACATACACAAGTGAAAAAAATAGATAGAATGCTTGAGTTGGATGGAAAGAGTTCTCTTAGGGATGATTCAAGCATTCTGAGTTAATAGGAAGAAATGAGATTTTTCACAAAACTATGACAAAATTTTAAAGTTTTTAGTTTAAGAAACTCCTCCCTTTTACCAATAAACTTTAAATTGCAGGGCCTATGCAATCATAACCTGACTCTTTCTCTCTTTTGTAAAAAAAATTGTGGTTAGTTGCCCTTAGCCCTTGATAGGGCGAGCATGCTTAGAGTATTTAAACCAGAGGTAAAATGACTGGCTGGAAACAACTATCAGAAACCAACAATACTGATATCCATGGATCATGCAACAAACAAATGAATCTCACTGGGATAGCTAGCAATTTATCTTTCCATATGGTTAAATCACATAAATCCAAAGAACACACACTAATTATGAAGAGCTTCCAATTTAGAAAGTGTAAATGCATGGGCGGGGAGGCAGGGGGATTCAACCTGAATAATGTATTTTGTTTTGTTGTCTTCTTTACTGAAAATCTGATATAAAGCTATTAAAATCAATGGGAGTTTCATCATTAGCATGAATGGGATGTTGGGTGCATTAAGTATTTTAAAATGAAGGTGAAATAAAGCATTCAAAATAAGGCATGCTGCACTTACTCTAACTTTTGGCAAGACTCTCCTGAGTGTCTCTGCAGGATTCTGTCGCATCAGGACTGGAAGACTTGCAACGACGCTTGTTCCTTGGATATCCTGACCAGAACTTATATATATATATATATATAAAAAAAAAACATTTGTTTTAAAACATTTTATAGTGAGAACAATTTTAGCAAAAATAAGAAAAAATTATTGTGCAAATATGTCTACATCACTGACAACAATGGGGCTGTCCCAACATGTTTTTGGTCCAATGCATGTAGAAGGACACACACTTGATTTGGTTTTCTCGACTGGACAGGAGGATTGTGATCTGAAAGGGGGGGGAATAACATCTATTCCCTTGTCATGGTTGGATCACCTCCTATTGAGGTTTAGATTCTCAGAGGGCTTTTCCCCTCTGTAAGGGTGGGAAACCTATTCCAATTATCCGCCTCCCAGAAGCTAATGGATTCTGAGAGATTCCAGAAGGCTCTGGGTGATTTGCCTGCTGGTATGGCTAGTGCTTCTGTCAAAACCTGGTTACTGTGTAGTACATAGAGATGACATGGGTAGTTGACACAATTGCACCAAACTGAGCAAAGCCAGGGTAGCTCCCTGGTATATACCTGAGCTGAGGGCAATGAAGCAAGAGGGAAAATAGCTAGAATGCAGGTGGAGGAAGACTCATGCTAAGTCCAACCAAACTCAGGTTAGAGGTTCTACAATCTGAGCTAGGGAGAGAGATGCTGGAACCCTTGGTAGCACATTGTGAAGAGCTTGTGCGAAAATGTGTAGGTAAAGTCACTCACATTCATCCTGATGTGGACACCACTGTTAATGCAGTACACCTAATGGTTTACTTTTGTTGCATGAGTTTCGATTGTTGAGGCCTGAGGATGCAGACAAGGTGCTTGGCCAGGTGGGTCCAGGAGGTTGTCAACTCAGAGAGAGAGAAAGAGAGACGGTGGCTACTTTAAAGGAGGTGGTCATTGGACCACTCTTGAAAAAGCCTAACATGGACCCAGAAGACATGAAGAACTATAAGACAGTTGCCAACATCCTCTTCCTTAGCAAAGTGCTTGAGCAGGTGGTTGCCAGCCAACTCCAGGCACTCTTGGAAGAAACAGATTATCCAGATTTATTTTATTCCGGCTTCAGGCCTGGTTTTGGAACAGAAACTGCATTGGTCGCCCTATAGGATGAGGGTCAGAAGGACGGAGGGTGCGAACCTGTTGATCCTCTTGGATTTCTCTGTGACTTTCAATAACATTGACCATGGTATCCTTCTGGACAGACTGGGCTGGGAGTTAGGAGGTACTATGCTGCAGTGCTTCTGCTCCTACTTGGATAGTCAATACCAGAAGATGGTGCTGGGGGATTATTGCTTTGTACCACAGAGCTCTATTATATTCTCCACGCTGTTCAACTCCTACATGAAACCACTCGGGAAGATTATCTAGAGATATGGACTGAGGTGTCACCAATATGTGGATGACAGCCAGGTCTATCTCTCTTTTTTTAATCAAATCCAGGTGAGGCAGTGGGTGTTCTGAATCAATGCCTGGGAACAGTAATAGACTCGATGAGGGCCAATAAACGGACACAATCCAGGTAAGTTGAAGGCACTGTTAATGGTTGGTTCATCTGCCTGGATGAGTAATATTCAACCTGTTCTGAACAGGGTTGCACCTCGCTAAAGTATCAAGTTCGTAGTTTGTGGTGTGTTTCCGAGCCCAATTTAAATTACTGTTTTTTACACTTAAAGCCTTAAATGATTTGGGAGAAGGACTGCCTTCATCCATATCATCCTGCTCACACTTTAAGAATAGCAAGAGAGACCCTTCTCAGTTGCCCACCTGTGAGAGAAGTTAAGTTGGTGACCACACAACAGGGGATGCCATACTTCCGAATTAAGTTCTGGCAGGCATATCCAGTGGAATTTTAGAATGTTTTAAAGATGTTTTTAATGATGTTTTGTTGCTATTTTAATAATGTGTGCCATGTTTTTAATCAGTTTAATGTATTTTATAATATTTTATATTTACTGTTGTTCCCCGCCTCGATCCAAACGGAAAGGCGGGTAAGAAATAAATGTATTATTATTATTATTATTATTATTATTATTATTATTGGGGGTAAGCCTGCCCCATCATTGCAAGATTTTAAGAAGGACCTGAAAACATACTATTTTTATCTGGCATTCCCCTGATAGATTTGCTGTTTTTAATTGCTGGTGGATTTTTTATATCATTTTTAATACTGCATCATTTTTTATTATCTATTTTATTGTTGGACACTGCCTTGGAAGGGCTCCTGACCTGAAAAGTGGTAAATAAATATTTTAAATAAATAAATAAATTTGGAGAGACTCTTGGATCCAGCATGTCATTGGAGGCATAGGTGGCCTCAGTGGCATGGAGCACTTTTTTAAATTTCAGCTCAGGCTGATTTAACAGTGACGATCCTATCTGGACAAAAATAGCTTAGCTACTGTTAGCCATGCTCTGGTAACCTCTTGTTTGGATTACTGCAACGTGTTACATGTGGGGCTGCTTTTGAAATGGTCTGGTAACTTCAGCTGGTCCAAAACAAAGCAGCAAGTTTATTCACAAGGACCGGCCATTTTTTATTAGTGTTGTCTCTTTTGTAGCTCGTGGTGGTTTTTCTAGATGAACATGACGGGCTTTTCCTGGTCATGCTGTCTTTAACTGATTCAGGAATTTCCTGACAATTGAGAATATTTCAAGTATGACTGCTTTCTGGATTATTATTATTATTATAATTCCACCCCACAGCCGTTAGCTCTCTTATGCCAGTGCTTTATGATCTGCACTGGCTGCCAGTCCATTTCTGAGCCAAATTCAAAGTGCTGGTATAAATCTATAAAGTCTTAAATGTAAGGTTCATCCCATATATACCTGCCCAGACCCTAAGATTACCCCTTCTTTGGGTGCCCCAACCAAATGAGGTGGGGCAGATGGCTACTAAGAAGAGGGCCTTTCCAGTAGTGGCACTCCAGTTGTGGAATTACCTCTTCAGAGAGTCTTACCTCGTGCTCACATTGTAGTCTTTCTGGCAGCAGGTGACCTTTTTATTTTCCCAGACATTTTAGCCCTGCAGGTTTAAAAATTACACTGGTGCATTTTTAGATTCTTGCAGTGTTGTTGGCTTTTATCTCAGTTACTGATTTGGCTTTATTCTGTTTTAAATCTAACATTTTTATATTACGTTTTACTGTGCTGTTGTATTCTGAGGTTTTAAGTTTTGTTTTGTGAACTGCCCAGAGAGCTTTGGCTAATGGGCTGTATAGAAATGTTATAAAAAAATAAAAATAAAAGATGATATGGTTGATAACTTTAAGGGCACTATCCTATAGGATGCTCCTTGGCTACTCATAACCCTCCAAATTTGGAGGCTTACATGTATCTGCCTCCCGCTCTGCATTTAAGCAGGATGGGCATTTTCGCCCGTCTAGCAGAGGCTTTGAGGAGGGAGAGTGAAGGATGCTGGGAATGGCTGAGGTACCTCGTAGCCCCATGTCCTTAGTCTCTCCCCCCCCCCCCCGCTCCCAGAAACTCATCCTTTTCCCACACTCTGTTTTCTCTCCCTGTTGGCTACAAGGAGGAGGGGGAGCGCTGGTTCCTGGTTCCCAGCTCAGAGCCCGTCTATGAGCTTGGAGTCAGGAAACTGAACAATCTGTTTCCCACACACACACTTAGGGAACATAGGATTGCTCCCTTCATGATGTAAAGTAGACATTTATTGCTCTGAAACTGAAATTATTAAACACACGCAACAGAAATAATTAAATTAACCAGAATGAGCATAACAAAACGCAACAAAAATATTATCCATCGTGATGTGCTTTAAATGCATTCAATATATTTCAGCTTTTTATATTTCAAGGTCTCCTTAGAACACTGTTTTAATTAATTAACCCATCACAGAAGTAATGTGAAGCTGAGGCAAGAAACTGAAGAGAGTACTAAAGTTAGCACAATGTAGATTAATTCCCCCCAATGTCATAGGTCTACAGAAATGTTATAATTTCCAGAACATTGTTTTAATAAATTACTTCTTTTTTTTAGATTCTGTGCAGGAAAGTAGTATTTTTACATCTCATTAATTCAGTAACTGCTAACTTGAGGGGGCTTGGGAAGAAGAAAAATTCAGCCTTGAACCACAAACAATATTCTGGCAAATTAATCACTGTAATCAGTAATAACCAATTACACAGAAGGGAATACTCACTCCTAGGAGTTAAATTAATTTAGCCTGCTTTATCCAATGCCTATGTTAGCTAGCCTCTTGCCAAATACATTCTACTGGAGGATACAATCTTTAGAAAACAAATACAATTATAATATGAACAAACGTATTATTTTGTGGAAATGTATACCTGGTATTTTAAAGTTATTGTATTATTGATAATATTGAATTTTTTAAACCCTACTATGAACAAACCATCTTATTTACATGCATCTATCACAGGCAGATGCACCAAAACTGGTGTTTGACATGCTCAATCGGACCCAAGATCTCTGTTTCCACTGGGCACTCACAAACAAGATATGCTTTCCCAGTTTGCTCCCCAGGAAGAGAGATGTAGGGTGCCTCTACAAGAGGCATTTAAAGCTCTTTCAAGGCGCATTAAAAAAATTACCTCTACAAGAACGGAGCGCAAATCGGGCGTAGAGGCGCGTTATCTCCCCGATTATGCGCATTATCGAATGCGCATTAAATCGCGAGTTTTATTTTGCTCCGTCCGTTAAAGCGCATTTTGACTGTGTGAATAAGCGCTTATGCGCATTAACTACTTGTAAAGCACATTTTGGACATCTGTTAATGTGCTTCTCCGCCTCTCGCCGCCTCTCGTGCAGAGGGATTAGGCGTAAATGCGCTTCTGCAATTATGCGCATAATCGCCTAACCAGGCGCAAAAGCGAATCCTTGTAGAGGGGACCGTACTCCATTCAGTTGTTCTGTCCTAATAGTGAACTCATTTCCCCCAGTGCCTATCCTTATGTAGCCCAAAACGGCACCACTGACACGCAAGAGAAAGATATCAACAGGCCTCCAGAAGTTTGCAGAAGTATAAAACATGTTTGGGGTGCGGGGAGGGAAATCCTTGGGGAATCTGAAAACAGACCAATAAGGACTGAGCATGCTCAGAGGGCACAGAAAGTAAACTGTTGTGGAGGAATGAATGGAGTATCTTGGACGGCATGGCTGACTGGACAGCTAGATCCCTAAACAGGTGTACTAGTTTGTAGGCCCTCTGTGGATCTATCTATTCCTTTTAATAAGCCACCTAAAATAGTGGCCACCCTCCATCCTATGACTCTGAATTCCATGCTTTAACTGTGCATCATGAGAAGTATTTACTTTTGTCAGTCCTAAACTTACTCCCATCAATTTCATTGGGTGTCCCTGAGTTCTACAGGCAACCCTCACCTTTTTATATCCTTGTAAGGATGATGCAACATCCATGATGCCAACCACAAAGTGTTATTTACCATGACCACATGATTAACATAGAAACCACCTTCATTCTAACATATTGAAATTGCATTTGCTTGTAGCCTTACTAAGCACTTAGTGATATTTCAATGAATTGCTATTTAAAAATAGGATCTTCAGATATTTCAAACACAATCTTTTGCATGTTTATTCAGAAGTAAGTCACACTGCATTTAATGGAGCTTATTTACAGGTAAGGTGTACACAGGATTGCAAAGCTATTAATTAAAACTAAGAAATGACTTATTTGGGAATTATACTGTTGCATATTTAAATGGGACAATATGTACTTTAAAGTGGTGTCATGAGCAATGGAGCTGTTATTTCAAGCTCTTCTAAACCACTATTATCATTCCCTCTGTTTCCCTCTATTTCTGAAGTTCAGAGGCAAGCACTGATTTTAAGAAGCTAAATCAGCACTGTCTAAACACAAGACAGAGAGCCTATCTACACTATTGCTTTAAATGGTTTATAACAGTTTTAAACCAGTTAAAAACCATTATTGACTGGTTTAAAACTGTTATGAACCATTTTAAAGCAGTAGCGTAGATAGGCTCAGAGAGATCAACAAGCAGGAGAAAACCCAAAGGTTTGCAGAACTAAAATCTAAGTGGGAGAAGGAACCCAAAGCAGCACAATGACCCCTGACAGTGCTCAGTAGCGATAGACCCTTGACACCACTCCAAGGTCCTGATCACCCAGAGCCCCCTGAAATGGACCCCCCGAATGAGAACCTCACTGGGTGGCTTTCTCTGAAGACCCACTACCCTCACCACCAAAGAGCTCCCAGTCTTCACCTGCACTCGACAAGGATAGGTAGATATAAACTAAGCATCACCAAAGTGCAAGGAACCAGGCACAAGGGTTGCACCTTTAAGCATTTTTATCCATCCCAGAGCCTGGAAGGATATAAGGGCACAGTTGGGCTGTAGACATTGTTGAAACAAGTAGTCAGCATGGGGTTGTCCGACCTGGAACTAATGCATCTAATTTCCCCTCTTCCCCTTTTCTTTTTGGGGGGATTACCACAAACTTATTAGCACAAACTGGCAGGGTTTTGGATGTAGCAGTAGATCTGCCATATCATTCCCACTCCCAACTCTACTTAGGGTTGCTTTGTCAAGTAGGAATGCCAGTCTACTTCCTGACACAAAATTAGATTCCCCCCCCCCAGTATTAAGAAGGGCTACAGAATACTGGATTTTTTCAAATTTAGAAACCCTGTCAAACCAGATAAAATACATTTATTACATAAATGAAATAGTCAACCTCAACATTCCTTGGCCATGTTCATATGTCACTTTAAGCCAGGAATCTTGACTTATTAAACCATAATGTGAACAAGCTGCATCTTGGTGCACATGAACAGATGTTCCTGTTTTACTGTTCACGTAAGTATGTAAATAAACCAAGCACGGATAATTTAGTATTGTGTCCAAGCCTGGGATTACAATTTATTGTTATTTAAACCAATAACAAACCCTGTTTTAAAGCTGGGTCATGATCCTGGCTTGTATGGGCACAATAAATCATAATCCCAGGTTCACATGTAATGCCAATTTATACAAGCCTGGTTGCTTTACTTGCTCACATGAGCAGGAGAAACCAAGTCAAAGCGAACAGGCTGCAGGCACCAGCATGCAGCTCATGCACACTGCGGCTTACTAATTGTGGTCAATATCTTTGGATTAATCTATCATAGGTTTTAAAATCCTTATGGGATATCCAACTGGGGTCTCTTAGGAGTGGAGAAGAGAGCTCATTGCTTATTTGTATTAGGAAGGAGAGCATAATTCAGAACACGCACATTGTGTGGTCCTAAGGATCATGCCATCTCCAATTAGAAGGGGTCAGGATAGCATTTCTAGGAAATACCTGGGGCCCTGGGGATAACGTGGGCTAGATTGACCAACTATCTAACTCAGAATAAGGCAGCTTCATATGTTCATATATCTGTTAATAAATTCATATGCAAACTTAAAGGGGGCCAGGTGGGAACGTTAAGTACAATGTCAGTTGCTCAAACTATAGAAAAAGGTTGAATTGTTTCCAAAATTTGTTTTTATGGTAAATTGTCAATTCTGTACTAAATACATCATCTTCACACTGTTACTTTGTAAATATTTTATTATCTATACCTTAGCATGCTGTACTGAACCTATATGCTAAGCATTTTACTTGAAGTTATCCAGTGAAATGGAAAGGGGGGGGGGAGTAATTCATTTTGACACAATAAGGAAGCAAGCATTTGTGTAAACTGAATCATTATGCAAGAGTGGTGTGGTGATATGCATTTCTACAATTCTAAAGAAAAGGGAGGTCTTGCCTTAAAATAAATAATAAAAGCTCTGAGTAGCTGACTTGCTGCCAATTTAAAATGTGAAGCAGAGGGTTTTCAACACCTACACAAGCTGTAATTTTCCAACTGTGGAAGATTTTTCTTTTATTTCTACTGAAATAGCACATTTGGTGATCCTCTGCTTTTTAACTATTCAGAATTAAAATGATGTATCACATTGTGGTCAAACTCTGGTAGTTTTAACAATGTAAGGTACGCACACAAGATAATTATTCATTGAGGGATCGCAAAAAGTTCAGTATCATGTAGAAATTGTCATTTTATTAAAGATGGAAAAAACAGTTATATGACGTAGCCGCCAACTTGCAGCCACTGCGGGACTTTTCCTTAAAGCTGCGTTTTTAATAAGTCGAGGACTAATCCTGACTTTTTCCTTTGAAGTGAGATCATCATGGTCCTTCCACTGTGTAACCTCACTTTGTCGTAGAGCTGGGGACATTCCGGAGTGGATGACGACCACTGATAGGTTGCCGTCAGCCGGGTACAGTGGCAGGACCAACAAGCCAAATGGCTGCCGGAAAGCCAGCACTCCCTCCTCGCATGGGACTTTCCTGCCCCCACCCTGCACCAGCAATACCACAGGTTTTTACTGGGAAGGAGCAGAAAATCGGCATCATGAAGAACCCCCTTAGTCTACTTAGCTGTTCTGCCACTGGATGAGCACAGTTCAAAACAGTAACATTTATGAGGGGGAAACATAGTGTGATATTAGGAAAGCACGAAAAATAGAACCAGAAACAAAATGTGGCAGTGCGTTGTGCAACATGTGGCCCTCCAGATTTTTTGGCCTACAACTTCCATGATTCCTCATCATTAGCTATATGCCACAAGTTGATTACAACCATTCCATTTAATCCCCTTCCCAGTTTTCTATTTTCCTCCAACAGTCAGTCAGCAGTGCATGGCCATTGACTACTGTGCTATTCTCCTCCTCTCTGACATTTAGGGGGTTTTTTGTTTTTTGTTTTTTTTAAGAGATTTTTTTTTATTTTGTTCTTCTGCAAATCTTGGGAGGTACCTCAAGCCTGCTAATCTCTCCCTCTTGTGCACAGATTGTGTCATACGTATCCACACATGGAGAATGGGTTTCACTATTAGTATATAGCAAGGGTTGGCAATACGTGGCCCACAGGCCACATGAAACTCCCACCGTCTGCCACCATGGAGGTGGGAAAAAACACACAGTGATTTTGCTTAAAAATGAAGTGTGCTGGGAGCAAAATAGCTAATTTTTCCAACTGCAGCAATTTCTATGGGAAAGTCAACGAGACAGGGGTTCATGGGGTGGTAATGCCGCCCACCCCCCACCCCCAGAACATGCCCATCCCAGCATACCAGATTTTTAAAAAACCAAGTTCCTAAACCCTTTTGGCTTCCAAACTACGGTTAAACATGTGGTGGCAAAAACATTTTCGTAAAAAAATAGTAATCAAGCTCGAGATAAAAAGGAGCCCAAATTCACCACGATGATTCACTCTCAAGATTTCTCACTCATAAAATAAAATTTTCCAACAATTACCGAAAGTTCTTCACAATTAAAGGTTAACTTTTAGATACATTGGCCCCAAACTGTTTAGGGCTTTAAAGGTCAACCCCAACACTTTGAATTGGGCCTGGAAACAATCTGGACATGTGTGTAGCTGATTAAGCACTGGACTGACATGATAATACTGAGAAGTCCCAGTTAGTAGCCTACCAGCTCTATTTTGGACTAACAGAAGTTTCCAGACCATTTTCAAAGTTAGCCCAACATACAACACATTGCAGTAATCCAACCAGGTCACGAGAGAATGGATAACTATTGCTATGCTATCTGTGTCCAGGTAAGAAAAGTGGCATATCACCCAAAACTGATAAAACGTGCTCCTAACCACCAAGGCCACCCATGATTCTAGTGACAATGATGGATCCAAAGGCATTACCAGACTCTACATCTAATATTTTAGCAGGAGTGCAAAGCCTCCAGAACATGTTGAACATCACTTAACGGGGCAGACAAATCACCCACTAACAGTACCTCCATCTTGTCTGGATTGAGTTTCAGTCCATTATCTTGCTCAGGCCTGATTCAGGACATCCACTGCCTCATCTGGGTTAGATGAAAAGGAGAGGTAGAGCTGGGTTTCATATATAGATCGATAACACTTTAGAACACATCCCCAATTCCACATCCCCAATTCACTGCCTGCAGCAGTTTTATGAGAATGTTTAAATAGCATGGCGGTTAATATCTAGCACTGTGGAACCCCGTGATGGAATTGCCATTGAACAGAGCAGTAATCATCCACCACTATCTTCTAGAAACAGCCCTCCAAACAGGAACAGAACCACTATAAAACAGTGCCTCCAACTCTCTACTCAAAGAAAGGTGATCCTAAAAGATATCATGGTCAATGGTATTGAAATCTACTGAGAGGTCTAAGAGAACCAACAGTGTTGCACTCCTGTTCTCTCTTTCTCCCAAAATCTCTTTCTAGTTGAGGCATTTTCAAGAAGCATTTCTAATACTAGAAGCATCTTAGGGCTTTCTGTATGATCAAAAGCTCATAACAATCACATTTTAAGCTTTATGGAGTAAAGTTTATGCAATACCCCAAATCCCTATCTGTTAGCTGGAAGGAATTGACCTCTGAAAAAGGTCCACATTACTTTAGCGATCCAGGTTGCATTAAGGCTTTAGCTCAATTCACTGATCCTTTGATATGATTTAAAACAGAACTTCTCAAACAGTGAGGTTCCCTAGGGCAAAAAAGTCAGTTTGAGCCTCCTCGAGGGAAACAAAGAAAAGTACTCCCGTGACACTATCCACACTTGGCCTCAGCCTGTAGGCAAAGAGATTAGGGGAAAGACAGCATACTTGAAAATAGAACTCAATAGCCTAGGGAAAGCAGCCTTCTGGAAATCCCAACTCTACACAAGCTGTTGGACAAACATTCTACTTTATTTCATTCATGTGCTGCTATGCTGCTCTAGCAGCAGCCAATTAAAATGTGTTGGAATAGCACACGGCACAGTTCTTCAGGTTGCAGGTTTCCGAATGTGACTTCAATACAAACAAAAATCTGCACTGGGTAATATTTCAGCCATTCTATCTTATGCTAATCTAATTTTTATGTCGTCTTTTTAACGTGGAAAAGCAGTGAAACATGCAATTCCAAATTGCTCTTATGCTTTGAACTCCATTCCAGGACACCTATGTAGAGCCACCTCTCTTCCTCAAATTCCATCTTGAAAATTTCCCTCTGAAGCTTTTTGGCTTATTCCCCATAGGTATCCTCCTAATGAAACCAATGAAATTCAATGGAACGTACTAACTCTCTAGTTAGGTGTATTAGGACCATAGCCTTAGTGTATTTAACTGCATTTGCACAAATCCTTCCCTTTACCCTTGCATTCACCTTTCCTTCCTTCCCTCTGTCATCATCCCCTCTGTTGAAATGTAAATTACACGTTTGTTGGGGCACAGACCTGCCATTTTGTTTATGTTAAAGTGCCATGTACATGGATAATCCTGTAGTAAAAATAATAAGCTTGGAGTGGTACTATCCATGAAGGACATCAACATTTGCTATTTCTGTATGTTTGACAGCCCCAAGATAGTCATTGAGGGAGGTCAAGAAAGGACCTTCATGGCTCCAGTGCTGTAGAATGCCTTCCCCCAGGAGGCCCCATTTGTCTACATCACTTGTCTCTTTCCAGTGACAGCTGAAAAGATTGTTTTATTCCACGTGCATTTGGGAGTTAAGCTTTTAAATTGCTGGCTACTGCTGCTGCTTATTTACTTTTGCATTCTGTGAGCTTTGTTTCTTTAAAAAAAAAGTAAATCACTTCAAGAACACTGGTGTCAAAAAGCAATTTATAAATATCATACAAAAATAAAAGAAATAAAAGAAATCCAAGGCCTCCCTGGCAACTCTCCACACAGTGCTGGGAAAGTCTACCTCCCACTTCGAGAGCTAGAAGACCTTTAGAACAAAAGATCTCACCTTACTTACTTATACTGTCAGCCTCAGTTCTCTGGAACCAAAACAACTACACTCTATACCAAGCTTTTTTTGCAGCTCTTCTCATTAAGATATCTAGTTACAAACTGGCCTTTTCCTTCCATAAAGCTTGCGTCTGAATTATTTAATGGCTAATTCTACACAGGTTTCCTTCTATCACTGTTTTAAAGAAGGGAGTCTTTACATTTCAATGGTTTGTTTAATTTACCATTAGATAATCAACATGATTAGCCCACTGTTGTTTAACTATGATTAAATAAAAACAAGAATTGCCTGCATGCTACTGTAGCTACGTATCATGGTAACCTTGTTTACCAAGTTCAGCTTGCGCAATCCACGTTTCTTACTCCTTTGTTTTCCGACTGGAGAACTGCCAGCAGGAATGGAATAATTCAGACAAATGGCTATTTTGAGACTTTGCCAAACCAAGTGTACAACTGTAACCTCTTTCTTTTTCAGTGTTTATTTCAACCAAGTTCAAACATTAATTCCTGTTTGCTAACTGGGGGTGGGGGATGGGGGAAGCACAGCATGAACATTAAAGAAAATGTTACAATTATGAGCAAATCTCTCTAATCTATAAAAGGTTTAGCTTTAATTACACAATAGTACTACTAGTAGAATCCATTCCCCCAATGGAAAACTGACAGACTTATCCTAGAAGTGTTTGGAAACCATCACCACACTTGTGTGAACTTTCATTTTTCTGCTCAGGGCTGTGAAGATAGTAGCCATCAGTGAATGCACAGAGAGGAGGAGTGGGATTGCAGCCCCCATCTTTGCATGTACAACTTGTACACATATAGGCTCAAGAATCACACAAAATGCAGGATCCCCAGTTGCATGTACAAATTGTATATGTGTAGGTTCTGTTTAGACTTTCTGCTAAATGGAGGAGAGCAGGGAAGACAGGTGTGATCTCCATTCATTCAATATTCAAATAGTTGTTCTCTGAAATGTTCTAAAACTTCAAACACATCCCAGACTCTGTCACTTTGGATTGCCATTTGGGAGAATCACATGCTTTAAGCATTCTGAGAGCCAGTGGTATACTGAATAGAGTTTTGGACATGGAAGGCTGAGTTCAAATCTCCATTCAGCCATGACCTTGGGCCAATCTCTCTGCTCATCCAAACCTACTTCACAAGGTTGCTACGAGAATACAGTGGGATGCTATCTACCCTGTTGAAGCATCTATAAGCTGCTGTGCCTTTAAGCAAACTCTGCCACTTTTATTGCTTCCTGTTCCATGTGAGATTAGGAATCAATTACCCCTTAATTAGGTCAGCTTCCCCACAAAGAATGAGCTTTATTAATTGATTGTGTTTCCTTGTTTTTTTCTTTTCTGTTTTTTATCAATTTGGTTATAAAAGAAAAAAAAATTATCTCTCAGCCACCCTGAACACGAAGCGATAGAAGAGGCAGAACCTATAAGAGGAAGCTACCAATTAACATTGCAGCAAATCTTTACTGAAAAGGACTTACTTGTATAGAAGGATTGTCATGAAAGAATCATGACCATAGGGAGGAACACTGTTGGATAATAAAGCACTATATGAGATGTGGTGTAAAATCGCTGTTTTAATTCTGTTTCTAGCTTACTAAAGAAAAGCAATACCTAGGCAACATTGGGTGGGGGGGCTATTATGAAAGCAACTCTAAAGACTTTTAAAAACAAACAAACAAACAAACCAAAATGCAACTACTGACATTACCAAAAATATTAGTTTTCAAAATCGAAAAATTTCTAGAAGTAAATACACTTCAGATGAATACTATACATGCAATTGTTTACATTATATATGGATTCCTTTATCTATATCTGGCAAATATTTTCAGAAAATTAATGCTTTGTTTCATATATATATATATATATATATATTGGGGGGAGGAGGAGTTCCTCTCTGCCAAGATTATCTCTAGAAAGGATGAAACTTCCAATTAAAGAAGGCAGATTTGGTTTTCCAAATCCTTATATCATCAGGCTTATCTGTTGACTCGTACTGAATGTTGGTCTTTCCCATCTGCATCGGATCTTCTCCCCTGGTCAATTTGGGAATCTTGTCTGCTTCCTCTCTCTGAATTAGGTTCTAGACATACAAGACCACATAGCGTTCCTCCCAGAGTTTCTATTGTTAGAAATGTGTGCCGTCTAACGTCATGTCAAATACACTTTGATCCATTTTCTCATGCTAAATTGATTTTATGAGGCAATCCAGATCTAAACACTGGTTTAAAAATGTTTTTGTGGTGGACATGGACAGATAAGGCAATTTTTACTTTTGATCAACTGGTGGGTGCTGATGATGATTTTTTTTTATCATTTTCTTTTTTATCTTGCATGCCAAATATCACTTGCCAGCTATGGCCAAATGGCAATACTTGCCATTGCATCATTTGTTAGTACATGGGTTTGACCCAGCCACTTTTACATCATCAATCTCTCTGTTATTACTGGAAGTACATATTTAGGCTGGTCAGGCAAAGCGACCCATAATCCATGTCTAGAAATACTTTTTATTGGTAAATAAATATAATATACAGAGTTTTAAGCAGGAATGAAATACGGAATTGGATTATCCCATTCTACCTAATCAGTGGATCACCCTTTGGTTTCTATAGATTTTAGGATGAGTCTTATTCAACAGAAACTTTTCTTTCATGTCTATTGGACACCACAATATTTCTTTAATAAGGGATTGTCTAATTCCACTAATTGTTGGCAGTGCAATACAACTAATGCTTCTTTTAAACATATGTTTTGGCAATATCCAGTAGTTGCTTCTTTGGGGGATAAATGTTGCACTGGAACAATCTTTAATATTTTCTGATGCATGTGCTCTTTGAAATTTACCTACTTTGTGGAAATTAACCAATGGCCATCATACATGGATTCTCTGCACTCTCTTGACAGCTAGAAGACTAATATTATAAAAAGATATTGGAAAGCTAACCGCTCCCCTCCTATAATGCAATGAACTGAGAACTTTATAGTGCTTTCAACATTTGAATGGGTGGCATACAGACGCCACCTTCAAATGGATACTTATGTGGATCTGGTCTGCTTTTGCTGAAGCCTATGTATAACTGCAAGTAAGTTGCATTTTCATATATATGCATTTCATATGGATATATACAAATTTATGAATGTATATTTTAAAAATGCAAAAAAAAGTAAAAGTAAAAAGTGATTTCTAAGTGCATCTTTCCCCAGTGAATATAATATTGTCCTATATTGTCCTAATGCTCAATTAGATTTTGAACTCTGTGTAAAAAGGTTAGATATCTAATCAGAAAGGTTTTATATCTAATTATTTCTGAACCCATTTTCATCTTTTGTGATGACATTTGATCACGCTTTCACAAATGGAGCAGTTTGCAGATCAATTTGTAGGATCAAGTTGAGAGGATAACAATCTGCAAAACAGCAAGAAGTCCCAGTGACAAAGCATCTCAGCCCTAGGGACAAAGCATCAGGGTAAAAAGAAGCCTTTTAGGATACACGAGTTCAGCAGCCGTGCGAGATGTTATTTACCATGAATGTCTGTTTTGTTATTTCTTTATTAAATTCTCTCAGGTAATAATTTAAAACTCCTTTAATCTCTTCAGGGATTTATCGCCCTTTGCTGTGCCCTTGTTTTGGCGTCAGCTGATGATATATGAGTTTAAATGATTCCTGAGTGGTTGCACAGTAACTCAACCACGTTCTTAAACTAAATTCAAGTACGGAAAGAGGCAGTGAAATTATTACATAGCTCTATATTGAAAAGGGCCACTGGGCAAGCCTAGCTAGTAGAAGAGCCTGCTTATAAACAAAAAGTATGGGCTAACTTCAGTTCGGGCTCAGTGTAATCTCAGGTTTTAGGTATTATGCAGCAGCTGATAACTGAAAGTTCAGAAATATTCATCCCAAATTTGAGGGTTCCGTTTTTATTTTATTTTTTAAAAGCAGAAAAGTGATAAAAGTGCAGACTGAATTCACAATGCACCGCTGCACCACACTCAGTGACTCGGTCCCTTCCATTCCAAGGAGAGCTCAAACCATGTCCTTTCCTTAATCATGGACCCATTGTCTATTGTCCTCTCCAACCAATCCTTTGCCCTCTCCCTTGAATAGAAAATCTCCATTCCCAAGGGGCTCAACTGACCTACATTTCCACTCACTGGAAGCAAGTACAGACCAATTGAGCTACAACCTCCCTTATTTCTTAAATGAGGCCCTCTAATCAGATTGGCTGCAGTAGCACTTGGCACAAGCTAACTAGAGCTATAAAAGGAGGCAGGTTTGTGAAAGAGCCCAGCTCAACAAGCGCAGCGACAGTAACAGGGCAAGGAGGCAAAGGCAATAGACTCTTCCCTGCCTTCTCCCAATAAATAATTATAAATAATAACTATAAACAAATAACAATAAATAAAATCCCTACCTTCTCCTAGTAAATAGCTGAGTGCCATATATATGACTATCTCTCAGCAGGACAGAAGCCTTGGGTGTATATTCAGTGTAATGAGTTCCTGGTGCTCAGGGACAAGTATGTTCCCTAGAAGCCAAGGTTGCTGGCCTGGAGAAGCAGAGACAGAGGGGTTGGTAGACAAGACCTTCAGGAACTCAATAGTGATGTCCCAATCTCTGGGTGACAGCTCTTCTGCTGTTAGAGAATGGGTTTTTCAGAGAAGGAAATTCTGAGGAAGGGAACCCATTCCTCAGAAGATGAACAAATATCCTCTTGTGCTGAGGATGTGCCTTGGGGGTGGGGGCTTGTGATAGTGGGAGATCCAGCCGGGATCTGGGAATCCAGCAGGGATCTGGGAAACTACAGGCAAGTTAGCTTAATGCCTGTTCTAGTTAAACTAGTTGAAATCATTATTAAAGATAAAATTAGTCAGGAAATAAGGAAGGACAAGCCCTGCTGATAAAGAATCATCATGGTTTTCACAAAGGTCAATCTTTGAGAGTGCCTACAAACATCAGGGGTGATCCTGTAAATATTTTTTACTTTAATTTCCAAAAGGTTTTTGACAAAGTCCTGAGCAAATTTAGCAATCACAGAATAAGAGGAGAGACCCTCTTATGTATCAGTAACTGGTTAAAGAACAGAAAGCAGGGAATAGGAATAAATGGTAAATTTTACTAATGGAGGGATATAAACAATGGAGTCCCACAGGGATCTGTATTGGGACCATTGATTTTCAACTTGTTCATAAATAATCAGGAATTAGGAGTGAGCAGAGAGGTGGCCATGTCTGTTGATGACACCAAATTATTTAGGGTGATTAAAACAAAGAAGGATTCTGAAAAGTTCCGAAAGGATCTCTCCAAACTGGGAGAATGGGCGTCAAAACTGCAAATGTGGTTTTAATATAAAGAAGTGTAACGTGATGCCTGTTGGGTCAAAAACTTCACTTATAAGCTCATGGAATCTGACCTAGCAGTGAGTGACCAAGAAAGAGATCTTGGAGTTATGGTGGACAGGTCAGTGGATATGTCGACCCAGAGTGCGGCTGCTGTGAAAAAGACAAATTCCATGCTAGACATAATTAGGAAAGGAATAAAAAATAAATCCTCATTCCACCTCACAGATTTGGTCTGTTGAATGAGACATTCAGCTTTAGTGAATAACTGCACGGGGTTTATTTATTTATTTATTTTATTACATTTGTATACCACCTCATAGCTGAAGCTCTGAGTTGAGTATGTTTACTCAGAAGTAAGTTTCACTTAGTTCATTGGGACTTACTTGCTAGTACACATGCTTAGGGTTGCATCAAAGAAGTCCCAAGGACAGTTCTTCAAATAATACAGCTACCTAACAGCTACTACCCCTGTTCCCTCAGTAAATTGGGAAAACTTCGTTCAGTCATAATGTTGCCTTCTGACACTATGGAGCATTTTAAATCATCGTATGTTATGAAGATACACATTGTTCTGTGTGGAATGAGGGAAGGACATAGGGACTAGTGGCTCTTGAGTGTGTTTATCAGGATACCAGTAACAATTTAATATATTCATACACCTTGATTCTCAGCTGTGAGCATTTTCGTATACACATGGAGTTGCTGCCTGAAGACGGCAGCTCTTCACTGGAAAGCCTACTCCTCCGCTAAAGATAGGTCAAAGCTCTTCAAAAGACGGAAGCTCCAGCTAAGGCATTTAAGTTTTAATGGTGTATCTTATTTATCTTACATTGCTTAGCATAGTTTGTTACATACGTTACTACAGAAAAGATCACGTTTCAGCCATGTATAAAGTCAGATGTATGTATATAATCAGTATTGTGATGTCAAATTTCAGATAAGTATGTAATCCACAAAATTATTCCACTATGAGTGTAATAATTTTAAGAAGATGCTTTGGTTTCCTCAGCATGCACAGTAATTGTCTGACACATAGCAAACTTGTAACCGTTTAATAACATAGTAAAGTCTTTTCCCCCATTAAGCTTATACAAAGGAGAATTCTGAAAGAGGAAAAGTTGATAAGCAATTATTTGGCATCTTAAGAATAGGGGTCAAATAGATCTTTTGAATCTCATCTTTTAAAATTTGGCCCAGTATTCCAGCTTGTCTAGATCTTTTTGAATCTTGATCCTGTCTTCTATGATGTTGGCAATCACTCCTTGCCATAGAAGACAAATTTGATAAGCAGCCCCTCTATACCTTCATCTAAGTCATTTATAAAATGTTGAACAGCACAGGGCCTAGGACAGAGCCCTGAGGCACTCCACTCAAGACCTCCCTCCAGGAAGATGACAAGCCATTAGCTAACACTCATTTGAATATAGTCGCTCAACCAGTTGTGAATCCATCTAAGTGTGGTATGGTATTGTCCAACCCATGTTTTACCATCTTGCCAATAAGGTATCATGCGAAACCTTGTCAAATGCTTTGCTGAAATCACAGCATTTCCCATGATCTATCAAATCAGTAACTCTATCAAAAAAAGGAAATAAATTTGGTCTGATGTGACTTATTCCTGACATACCCATGCTGACTCCTAATAATCAATGCACTATTTTATAGAAGCCTTCAAACCAATGGATAGGGGTAAAGGATGCTGGAGAACTCCCTAATAAAATCCACTCCCCACATACCTCCTGTCCTGAACTGGTAGAGCTTTGGAAATGGTACCTCATCAGCCATTCCACTCCCCTTTCTTTCTTTCTTTCTTTCTCTCTCTCTCTCTCTCTCTCTCACACACACACACACACACACACATATGTATAGACACACATATATAATAGGGTACCTCTAGACACTCACTTTTCCCCGCAGTAGCTTCGGCGTGGCGGCAGGTGGGTTACATGACGGTGCCACCACTCCGAAGCCACTCCGGGGAAAAGCACCAACGCTCTAAAAAAAGTCGGGCATTTACCCTGACTTTTGTAGCTTGGAGCGGGCTGGGCAGGGAAGGGGTTGGACAAGCAAGCCATAAGCTCGCTGCACCGCCTCCGCAGTCCTCCCACTCCTATTTTAAAAATATATATTTTTTAAAAATCACTTACTTTGGAATAGGGGGGCTGATGCTCCCAGCCGCCCCTCCAGCTGCCGCTGGGCAGGCGTGGGTGCGGCAGTGGCGGCGGTGGCGGCAGGAAAACCCACCGTGGCACTCCTTCCGCTGTAGATGAGCAGAAGGAGCGTCAATGCGGGGGGCGCCACCTGCTGCTGCTGCTGCGCAACAGAAGTGGCACCGTGAAGAGGAGGGCATATACATACACATTATATACACACACAAACACACGCACATACACACACACACCATTGCTCTGCTCGCAAATAAATACACACATTAAAGAAAACTGTTCTACTGGGATTTTCACTACCCCAGTTATAGGCAAAAATGGAAACATGCTTTCAGAAAACAACTTTTTCCATCTTCTGACAAAGACATAACAACTTACAATTCAAAAAACACCCCTACCCACTTCCTGCCCAAAGACGAACTGATAGCACAGTTTATTATGCTATCATATTGCCCATTCTCACATTTTTTCTGGACCTTAGATAATAATAGGAATTTCAAGTTGTCTCTTGGATTCTCCCTGCCCCTCTCTACACATACACCCTACACATTATTCCAATGTTTTGAGCAGTCTCTACTATGCAGGGTCAGTTCTCAGAAGTAACAGCTACACCGTTTCCAAACAGCTGAGCTGACATTTTCTTTTTAATGAGATATTAACCATAGATCACAGGAAGTTTTCTCACAGCAAAAATGAATCATTTAAAGTGACTTGGCTTTCTTGCTACAGCTGATTCATACTCAGCTTTTAAAAAAAAGTGCTACACTTCATACATATTAATACAGGAGGGAAACAGGGTGTTTAGTGGAATAATTGAACATGTCGACAGAGGAATAATAAAACAAGGGCCAGTCCCAAACCACTGGAAAGATTTCATTTAAATCACGCCCCAAGCAAAACTTAATGAAGCCAACATATTTCCATATCTAACTCGTTCCTTTTGCATTTTATATACACATACACGCCATAAAGCAGAAACAGAGGACATTAGCTACACCTAAGTCCTGTTGAAATGAATGGAATTTGAGTTGGTTACTACTACCATATCTTTGATTTCAATGGGACTTGGGTGAAATTAATTTTCTCTGGTAAATACTTTATTATATTAAGCGGTATATAAGAATGACTAATGAATAAATAAAATATACTTAGTGAGAGATGGGAGTTGATGTGCATGGGGACATCAGAATGGGGTCAGCATGTGCAACCCTCTCCCCCTACCTAAGTTGAGCCCTCATGTGTTCAGGTGAATGCCGAAACAGGGCTACTTTGAACATTCCTAGAAGATCTTCAATGGCAACACTCTCTTAAACAGTCAAAGAGTAGGGTCAGGAGGAAGAGAATTAGGAACTCAGAGAATGGGCTGCAATTACCTCTCAGGAAGCTTGGGGGACCTGATCTTACAGTTGAAATCCGGAAAAGCATCTGGTCCCAATTTTGTTCCCCTTGAATTACTTAAGCCCCATTTTCTGTTTAGTTTTGTTAATAAAACTTACCTTGTACCCAAAATGTAACATAAGGTAATAATTATTCCTAATCATAAAAATGGGTATAAATAAGACCTGTCTAAAGACCAATAAGCCTACTGTCTGATTTTGGAAAATTATCCAGTAACTTTTAAAATACTAAATATGCAGATTGGCTTAAAATATTTTAGGCAAGGAGCAGACAGGATTGAGAAGGATCCATTCTACTACAGACCATTGTTTTATTTTAGCACCTCTAGTGGGAAAATATTAGATTTCCACCAACAAAAGGCTATGTGTAGCCTTTGTAGATCTACAATCAGCCTTTGATCTGATAACAAGCAAGCAGCTGTAGGATGCGCTGAAGGCTTCATCAATTGATAAAAGGTTGCTTTCTGTAATAAAACAATTATATCTGGAAATAGCTGTGTAAATTCAGTGCAACATAAGAGGTAATTTATCCAATTCTATTACAACATCTTTGTTTAATCTTTATTTATTCATTATTTATTTGTAACAGGGTCAGGCCTCAGTTGGTAAAACATCCAATAAGGCAATTAACAGCCTTCCACAGCTAGAAAAGGAACCATCGGTACAAGAAAATCTACAGTATAAGAGCCAACAATGACCATAAATGAATACCCAAGAGTTGAAATATATACTTAAAAAGATATGAAAACTGAAAATGTAAGCAGTCTTGGTGGATCAGACCAAAGATATACAGCAATGCAGAGCACTAGCAGAGTCCTGCTGTTCCTATTATTCATTTCTAGCCTCTGGCATTTTAACATATCAGAAGAATAAAGATATGTTGCCCTGCAATGACATAAGAGCTATATATTTACACTATACTAAAAAAAAAAAAAGTACACTTTGATCATTAGGAGAACTATAGTAAGGGGAATGCCTGTTTTTTAAAAAAATTAAACACATCACAAGGGAGTCAAGGCATCATTAAAAGGATACTTCATGTGCTTAACTGTTAATACATTTCAACCTGGGAATCAAAAATAAAGGATAAGAATTAAGCCTATTTTAAAATTATATTTTGATATATAAGAAGAAAATTCAATTTATATCCATCCAAGTATTCTTTTCCCCATTTGATCTTTTTTCGCTTGATTCAAAATACTATATATAATATATATATAGTAATAGCAAATCTTTCTCCAAGTATCAGTACTTATAGGGCCAGAATAGAACCATCCACACATAAGAGAGAGGTATCAGTAGGCTTGGGAGCAACCTTGCTGAAGTAGAAAAATGGGGAGAGGACCACAAAGTAGCCCAATGAGAACTGAGCATTCTCAGAATGCTGAATGCCTGGGGGGAGCAGGGGGGAGTAGAAAACCTGGGAGGAGGTGAAATGAGTATCCTGGAAATGGCATGGCTTGCTGACTAGGACCCTGAGCACTCCACACTGCAACAGTGTGTTGCAGGTTCCACTTGTGTGTGCGCTTTTGATGTGTCACACACACACACACACACAAAACACACTGTAAAGACATCTCACTGCACCACCTGATTGTGAAACAAATACTTAATAAAACCAATTGGAAAGATTTTACTGTTTACAATTATCAGCTGAATTTCAGGACAAGCAACAGTGAGCCAGTGACTCACCCAGTGCTTGACATCAATGCAAAGCTTCCTAATCCAAAATCAGCTACATCAGTACTAGCAGCATCTCCTCTGCCCTTCCTCCTAAAGCTAACTATTTCATCTTTATGCCTGCATGACAACATAACTAATACTTTCAGTGTATGTACAGTGCATACATATGAGTTCGTCACTCTTTCCTCCCCCTTCCTAGGTTCAAGTTTGATTGTTGTGAAGCAATGATTAATTTCTCTTCAGTGGGAAAAGTGATAATTACAGCAAACATAAAATGACCTGGTTTGCATATAACACTGGAAAATTGTGGGCTAATTAACTTGCGATTTGCCTGGTTGAATACCGCACGTGAGGCACTTGCATTTTGCATAATCGACTTCTGATAGCCCTGATCATAGGGTGTTGCATGACATGCAAGCCCAGACACTATGGATTGTTCGTCAGTTAAACAATCCAAAGTTAACCTACAATTAGCTCTTAATTAACCCACAATCTGTTGTTATTATGTGTGAACAGGACAAATGTATCTTTAAATTAAATTGCCGCACTAATGATCTCAGAAGCATAAGGCTATCCCAGACCCACTATATCCTTGGGATCTCAGAGAATCTCAGAAAAGGAGTCCCAAAACATATAGATACCGGCAACCTGATAAGAGCTGTTCACTTCTATGGATGCTGCTCAGTACACAACTACTACTTCTGTCATAAATGCCTTTCAAATACGATTCAAAGACATATTTACAAGTCCATCTATAAGTGCTACCACATTCAATGCATTTAGTACAGCATCAAGGTTACACATGTCTGGATGTCTCCTCTTTAAGACCAAATGTCCAAAATTACCGGGTTCACACAACACGACAATCCACAATAAAAAAACCCTACATGGCGGGTTGTTATGGTGGGTTGTCATGTCATGCAAACCCAGCATAAGGGATTAAGTGAGGGTTGTTAACTATGAACAACACATGCTAACAACGCTTGGCTTGTTGTTGGGTTGTTGGCTATGGGTTGTTTCAGACATTGGCTGATTTCAGACATATTAGGCAATGGAGGGGGAAATAGCGTACTGACCGTGCGTTAGGCAGGCGGTGCTCCCCAAACAACATGCTGCAGCCGGCACTGCTCGGCACTGGCAAACGCACCGGTTGCTAAGAACAGACGGCAGCCATTTTGGTTGCAGCATCT
Source organism: Anniella stebbinsi (assembly GCA_029215795.1). Taxonomy (NCBI): domain Eukaryota; kingdom Metazoa; phylum Chordata; class Lepidosauria; order Squamata; family Anniellidae; genus Anniella; species Anniella stebbinsi. The sequence continues at coordinate 348,886,454 of JARDYH010000001.1, read as the reverse complement.
CCTCCCTCCCCCTCCCTCAGTCCCCCAGCCATATCCCAGCATGCACCCTGAGTTCTGCCGGCTGTATAGAGCAGCCGGGGGTTATCGGCTGCTCTGGCCGGCAGAACTCTATCCCCAAACGGAATAGTCCATGGGGGGGGGGGGGGGGGCTCAATTCGGACGACACTTTAAACAATGGGACTTCAGGCTAAACAATGTGCAAGCCCGTTGTTTCCCTCCGTTGTTTAAATTGCCTGATTAGCATACTGTCAGTTGTGTGTGCGTGGTGTGTTACTCCCTACACGACACAATAAGCAACACAACTGACGATTGTTCCCCCCCCCTCCATTGCCTAATATGTCGTCCGAATTCAGCCATTGGCTGTCGTGACATGTGAACCCAAGACCATGGGTTGTGCATGACTTTTTCCAAAAGGCCACAGAATTGTTTGGCAAAAGCAGCAAATAAACAACTGTTCCACTTGCCTTGAGTTCTCACTAACTATTTCTCAGTTGTTGAAATTTGCCTGGCAGTAGCTGCAAGAGGGTTCAACCCACCTCCCTGCTCCCTCCTGTAGTTCAGCACTTCCCACAATAGCAGTGGGATATATTTTGTAAGCAGCCAAACTGCTCTTATCTGCACTGAGCAACCTTGGGGAAGGTGATTATGCTTCCAAGTTTAGTTGTGTCTGCATCCAAAACTGTCCCAAAACAACCCACATCTCCCCCCATGTCACACCTCTCCCCAATGTCCCATGTTCAGAAACGCCTTGTGCTGCCATCCCCACTTAGTAAACAGAACAGTAGTAGTAATCTAAGGACGAGCCCAATGCCTCCTGCTTCTCTGGGTATGGGAACCAGTGTGCTGACAGCAGCCTCCAGACATGTCCACTCCATAGCTGCTTTTACATTTCTTTCTGCTACCAGATCTAGCTAACCACGATGTCTAGGAAAACTCCACGCTCATCAGAGTCTGAATGGAAGAGGAGAAGTACTCAGCCTCGCTATTCTCACCCGCTGTTGAGCCCTTCTCACAAGCATCACAAGCCCGTTAACATCGGCCTTTTCCACACCAGGCTTGTGGCCTGTGTTGGCCCCCGGCTGGTCCCTGTGAGTCCAAATGACACACAGAGTCTCCCAGGGCTGGTGGGGGGGGGGGGGGGGGACACAGGATTTTTATGGAAAAACAAACCAGAAAAATCCCGATTCTTCTGCAGTCCCAGGAAGTTCCTGGGACTGCGGAAGATGTGCCCGCCCATCCCGGGTGCAGCCACGCTTACTCCTGAGTAAGCACGACTGTAAACTGGGCACGAAGCCGCATTGTGCGGCTCTGTGCCCAGCAGGGGAGGGGGTGGCACCAGTTTCATCACCCCCGGGAGGGCAGGGAGGGGGGGCGCAAAAATTACCTTTTCGGAGGAGTGCTTGTGCACTCTCCATCGGTAAAAAAAAAAAAAATGCCAGCTACTTCTGGGATCTCCCGCTCTCTGCCCTCTACACCCCTATGGTGTAGAAAGGGCCATGGTCCCAAACTGTTTAGGGCTTTAAAGGTCAAAACCAGCACTTTGAATTGGGCTCGGAAACACACAGGTAGCCAGTGCAGCTGGTGCAGAATAGGCGTTATATGGTCAAATCACCTCGCCCCCACCAATACTCAGGCGGCCGTATTCTGCACCAGCTGAAGTTTCTGAACCATCTTCAAAAGCAGCCCTACGTATAGCGCATTACAGTAGTCCAGCCTGGACATGACGAGTGCTTGGATAACTGAGGCCAGGTCCATCCTCTCCAGTTAGGGCCACAGTTGGCGTACCAGCCTAAGCTGATAGAATGCACTCCTGGACACCGCAGCCACCTGGGCTTACCCAGTTAGCTCAGAGTCCAAGAAGACTCCCAAACTGCATACTTGGTCTTTTAGGGGGAGTGCAACCCCATCTAAGACCAGTTGTAAACATCTATCTGAAGTAGTTGGTTTCCCCACCCACAATACCTTCGTCTTGTCTGGATTAAGTTTCAGCTTGTTCACCTTCATCCATCTCAAAACAGCCTCCAGACACTGGCTCAAGAGTTCCACAGCCTCCCTGGGATGTTCAGCTGGACACGAGAGGCAGAGCTGAGTATCATCCGCATACTGGTGACACTTCAGCCCAACCTCCTGATGACTTCTCCCAGCGGTTTCATGTAGATGTTAAAAGGCATGGGGGACAAGATAGAACCTTGAGGCACACCACAGGCTAACGACCATGGGGTGGAATAGAAGTCCCCCAGTACCACCTTCTGAGACCGTTCCTCCAGAAAGGACCAGAACCACTTTAAAGCTGTGCCTCCCAAGCCCAATCGAGACAAACAATCCAGAAGGATACCATGGTTCATGATATTGAAAGCCCCTGAAAGGTCCAGGAGAACCAATCCATTCCCCGGCGTAAGTCATCAACCAGGGCGACCAAGGCTGTTTCCATCCCATAACCAGGCCTGAAACCTGATTGGAATGGATCTAGGTAATCAGCTTCATCCAAAACAGCTTGGAGTTGTGAGGCCACCACACGCTCCATCACCTTGTCCAAGGATGGCAAATTTGAGACAGGGCAGTAGTTATCCAAAACAGTAGGATCTAAATTTGTTTTTTTTTCAATAAGGGCCTCACACAGCTTCTTTTAAGACTGTGGGGACCTCACTAGACCTCAAGAAGGCATTTACCACCTCAGAAGTCCAGATGTCCAGCCCAGCTCTGGCAGATTTCAAAAGCCAAGATGGGCAAGGGTCTAAGGGGCAAGTAGTAGGCCCCAGTCCTACCATCGGGTTAGGACTGGGGGAGAAGAGAGGTCAGAGGAACTGTCAATCAAACCTCATGATGGATTTTATTCAACCCTATGGTAGCCCACAGTCACACAATGGTGAAGTTAGAACATGATGTGTGGAGAGTACCCCCAAGAAACTCAACTGTTGAGTGGAGTTTTCACACTGCGTTGACTAACTGAGCCAACCTCTGCTCCATATACTTATATGTTAGTGGCCATGAGTGTGAAAAATTATTTCTTTTCACTTGCCTTAATCCCATGCCTATCCATTTCAGAAATTACTCTTCTATTTGGAAATAGACTGAATAACTTTGCCTTATTCACTCCCCACATCCTACTCATGCTTTATAAATCTCTGTCATATCTCAACCTCCTGCCTTTCATCACTTTCGTTTTCAAAATAAAAGGCCAAAGTGCATAAGAAACACGGCCTCTGTAGTTATAAGGCCTAAGAAAAGGAATTCCTCTATACTGCTTATAGTATTTGGATTATTTGATGCATGATATTCATGGCATGATCTTAGGTAATAAAATGTATGAATAGATGAATATCTGCTTCAGATTCTCCTTTGTTATCTTGAGTGACACTTCTAATGGCTTCTCACAAGAATAAATGAAGAACGAGCAGTGAACAGTTTCTCTCCCAATACCTCTAATAAGAATACATAATATCCCAGGAGATTTCTTTCTAAACAAAGGTTATGCTAATCTTTAAAAGTGCAAAACTTTCTTTGGTTGATTTTAGGGAGGTGAAATGCAAAAGAGAGAGAGAGAGAGAGAGAGAGAGAGAGAGAGAAGGGGAGAGAGAGAGATCTTGAGCATCAAAGCAATTATCTTGGGGCTCTCCCAAGTCAGAAGCTAAGCCCCAAAGGGCAATTGTTATTAAGGCATGTATTCCAATTATGTTGTCTGAGAGGCTAAATTGACTCTTCAAAATACATATGGAACAGGCACCTGGCAATAAGGCAAAAGAAATGAAAGTCAAATCAAATAACAAGAAAATCTTATAGCCTGTGTACTTTCTCTTATAAAAACTTCTAAACTAAAAAAAATTGTTTTAAAAGATTACCTTATCAGAAATCTACATCTTGATAACCTTAGCATTCATATATTACGTTTTATCATGTTGTATTTCCAGGGTTTAATTTTTATGAACGGTCCAGAGAGCTTTAGCTATTGAATGGTATAAAAATGTAGTAAGAAAGTAAGTAAATTCATTCATTCATGCAATCCTGTCATCACTATTTCCCTGAGTTCCTCAGACTCCCTTTCTAAAAACATCAGTTCAGGTACAGGTATTTGTCCTACCTCTTCTGCAGTGAAGACACATGAAAAGAATTCATTCAGATTTTCTACAATCTCCTTATCCTCCTCTAGTACTCCTTTAACTTTGTTATCACCCAACAGTTCAACTGCCTCTCTGCCGGTTTCCTGCTTCTGATATATTCAAAGAATGCTTTGTTGTTGGCCTTGATGTTATTAGTGATATACTCCACAACAGACTTTATTGCAAGTCTTGGTGTCTGCTTGTATTTCCTTTGTGCTTCCTTAACACTGCTCATTAACCATGCTGGTGACCTCTCAGTGCTACCCTTTCTGATCTATGGTATATGGTACTGTGGTTTTCAACAACCCTCAAACATTTTTGAGAGAATTAACCTCTCTGACTCCCCCTTTCAACTTCCTTTTTACCAGTTCCCTCATTTTGGAGATGTTTCTTCTTTTGAAGTCAAATGTCACTGTGTTGGAAATCCGTGGCAATTTTCTACTTAAATATAATTAAATTTCATAGCACTGTGGTCACTGTTTCCAACTGGTTCAACAACAAATACATTTTACACTGGGTTCTGGGCAGCACCACTTAGGATTATGTCCAGAGCCACCTTCCCTCTGGTCATTTCCTTGACTGACTGTTGTAGGGCACAGTCTTCTAGGGTATCAAGAACTCTAATCTCTTTGTCATAACTGGAAAATGCATTTATCTAGTCAATGTGAAAGTGACTGAAGACATCCATTACTATAACCCTTGTCTGGGTACCTCCCTGATTTCATTTACCATCTCAAGATCACCCTGAGCATTTTGCTCAAGAAGACTACAGTATTTTCCAAGTACAAAATAACTTTTGGGGCAGCCTGGTATTGTCACCTACAGTGATTCTGTGGAGGAATCTGCCCCTTTTAAGGTTCCTAGCTTGTTTGACACCATGCCCTCTTTGACATATATAGCAACACCACCTCCAGTATACATTGATTTTTACATATTTCACACTAAAATGTTTGGAATTTCAAAATGAAATATAGCAAGCAAAATGTGGCGATCTAGTTTTCACAAATGTAGGCTTTATTTTGCAAGGCAAATAAATACAGTTGGCAGTGAAGCTCCACTGTTCAATACAAATCCAATGTAGTGGCAGACTGTTCACTTTGAGACAGCCGGCAGCTCACACTGCACTGCAGCATTGCCAATGGTCTGGGATGCTGGATATTTCAGTCCAAAACTTCTGGAGGGCACTGGTTTGGGGAAGGCTGTTTTAGGAACATACATTTTATTATGTATAACTTGGTTTGCTCATAAAATTCGCATTGAGATTAAAATTGCCTTTAAAACTAAACTCAGTTGATAAAAAAATCGCAATTATTGTCTGAATAAACTATACTTTTAAATTTAATATACCAAACGTGGTAATTTTATAAGCAAATAAAGTTATACATAACATATTTTAGGTTCCTATTTTATGTCTGACCAGAAGGAACTTCAGCAAGTAATCCCTGAAACATATGAATCATCCTAGAAGATAGAAGCAGGAAAAACTAAAGGCAGAGGAAGGAACAGGAACAGCATCTGTTCCTGTTTGTAAGGAAGTTTAGGAAAATTTGTGAACTTGTTCATGCTTGCGAGGTAGAGTTCAGGGAAATCTGGTCTGAAGGAAGGAAAAGGAAAGGCTATTGAAATATTATTTGGCTAGGAAAGACTCAACTTAGGAATGGTAGTAACCTAATTTAATATAAGAACTTTTAAGCAATCTCAATTATCTGAAGAGTGACATTTTATTCGCTTTTGTATGACCATCTTATTTTGTGGGCTTTAGATTGAATTACATTAATTGACTGCTACAGCATTTAACCAGAAGAAGCCCAGAAACAAAGAACACTATAGAACAAAATCCAAACTGTCAAGACTGTGTATTTTCTTCCATATTATGATATGGTGATTCTACTCACATGCTGGGAAACTGAGCATGACATGAAGCATCCCTAAATATCTATCAGTAAAAGATATATCAGATCAATAATTTTAATAAGGAATGGAAGACAAAAACTATGCTGGGAATCTTACAGAGAAAATTAAAAAATATTTTTTTCTCCATGGCTTCATTATTTCCAGAACTTTTACATCTCTACTCCTTCTATAAAAGTCTTCTTATTACATAGCTTTTAGAAATCATTTGCAGGGGCTGGGTAACAATATATAAACACCTTGTCTTCAATATTTTATCCATCATTCTAAAAGAAAATATTTCATAATCCAAAACTGTATGCTTCCCCCCGAAAAAACAGGTCTTGCCAAAAAAAAAAAAACCCAACAAAAAAAGAACACAGAAAAAAGCCATTTCCCCTCCAATTTTTCCAGAGGGTTTCCAGGCCTTCTCATTTTTAGTTCTAGGCCACACTGTGAAGCACCCCATAATGAAAAAAACAGCCAAAAGGTGTGTAATAGAAATTAAAAATGCAACATGGAGAGAATCCTGCAGCAAAAAAAAAGTACACATCAGTCAATCAAGCCAACAGCATGCTGGCGATATCCAGGCAGAAATGTGACATCAGATGTTTAATTGGATATTAGCAAACTAGCAGAAAACAAAGTTTAAAAAAACAAAACAAAATATTTCTATAGGAAAAACAGATTAATTAATAATGACACAACTTAGATAAGAATATGTAATATGCAATATAAGTATTTGAAGAATTTTTATTTGTAAAGTTTATTATTTATATACGAAGAGTGATGGGGAAAATATTGCAGGCGGCTGCCACTTTGTCCCTCAGCAGGCCCACTGTGGCCAGATGATGCCAGTGGATGTGACCACAGACATCTGCATCATCATCATCTTGCTCCCCACCCAGTTTGCCTCTGTGTTGAGAGAGCCACGAAGTGCCGTACATCTCAGCACAGAGGAAGGAAAGATGGGCAGCCCTGGAAGGAGAAGCCAGCACTAAGTGCACAAATGGATTCAGCAGGGAAGAGCAGCTATCTCTCCCAGTGCCAGCCAAGTACCCTGCCGCCCCAATCCCTGGTGTTTTCTGTGATCAGACAGAAGGGATTTCCCTGCACACCACTCCCCCTCCCATTTAGGAGGGGGAGCAGCACACAGGGGAATTCTCCATTGATGCTTCATGCTCTTCTAGCAAGTGACTCCCTACTACAGAAAATTCCCCATCAATGGCTGGATCAGGAATTACACAAGGGTGTCATGACTTTTCATTTGTGTAACAGGTTAATAAACTGCATAAGTATTTCCTTGGGAAGGACCTGATGTAATGAAATTTGGAATGAGAGTATTATGGCATGCATATGCTTTTTTAAAAATTAGACATGGGGCCAGCTATCCTTGGCCGGCTTAGTTATCTCTGATCCAGAGTTACTGAAAGTTCTTATTTGGAAAGTTTGGGCAATCTACAGCAGGTATTCCACGTGCCATGGAATGTATAGCAAAAAACCTGACAAATTGGAAGGTGGGATTAACATCCTTGACTGAAAAAAGGTAATGAATTGAGGAACATATATACTTTCCAAACAGTAAGGAAAGAGTGCTAGTGCTGCTACACTGATGGTTTCTGAGGGTTCCTTTAGGTCCTGCTCAATATTACAGATATTAAAAGCTAAAATGATTAAAAATCAAATCCAAACATGTCAAGAAGAGCAAAAGGAAATAGTTGGATGAACTTGTCTTCCACTGTTATATAGGACAGTTAGATAGATATTCTCTGAACAAACTGCATGGTAGCAGAGGAAATCAATAGTTAGGAATAATACAAAATTAAACTAAAAAGCAGATGAAAGCCATACAGATGAATCTTAGTAATTCTTCAGCTATGGCAAGTTGTCAAATCATGTCATAATGAAACTCTTTCATGCTTAAAAAGTATTTGAAGCCTACACACATCCACTGGAATTGCATTTCTCCTTCTTCTCCATCAGACAGATGGCCACCTATTTTTTTCCTACAAGACATAAAGTGCAGAAACCTGCCTTGCATTCTCAGACTGTCCAAACACTAACAACAAGCTGGGGAGTGAAAAATTACTCCCACAAGTTTGGCCTCTACTACATTGATTGGTGAGCAGACATTGTTCCGATCTGTAGCAATCCAATGAATACACATAGAAATTAGATTGTATGGGTCATGAGATACCTTACAACTCCTTACGAAATTACCCATGGAACAATTACCCATGAAAATAACTACCGGGGGGGGGGGGGGGAGAATTGCTTAGAGCAACATAAATACCATAAGTTTTTATTATTTGCAGCAGCTGTTAAACTAGGCCCACAAAGGTTACTTGCATGCTAAAACACTAGTACTCTGCTAAGAGGCCTGCTAATAAGGATCAACAGATGAGGGAGGCAGTGCTCTGTTCTCCTCTGCCATTCTGTTCACTTGCCTGCTCACGTGTCTGCATAGTTACGACAATCAGGCAAATGCTTAAATATCAGGCTGATTTACAGATTGCAAGATTACAAGACCATGGGAAGAATCCAACATGATGCTTATGCTCCTATCGATTCTCTTACACCCCAACAATTCTATTGTGCGAGCAGCCCCCACTGCTTGTGCAATGGCAATTTAGCACTTCCGGAACAACCCAAAATGAGTGGAAACACCCATTTCTGGAAAAAAGCAGGTCAGCGGAGCTCACATAAGAGAGCTCCACCAACCTGCCTCCTTCCAGAAACAAGTGTTTCTGCTCATTCTAGGGCTTCCTCTAAGAAGTGCTAAGTCTCCCTTGCATAAATGGTGAATCCTACCTGTGCCACAGAATTGGTAAGACCCACCACTTCTAGAAGGGAACCAGTGGAAAGGAATAAGGGGGGCATTAAGCGCCATGCTGGATTCTCCCCTATCCATCCGAACCACATGGAGGTCATGCAGAACTTGCATATACTCAATATCTAAATAAAGAGTATAGTACTTATATATAGAAACATTGAAAAAAGGGCATGGTGAATCCAAACAAGTACTTCCAAGTAACAGTTGGGTGATGAGACACCTAAGAAAGCAAAGCTGAGATAATAGCTATTTTACTAGATAGGAACTATTACCAAATATATAACTGGCTCAAAAGGGTAACACAGAGATATTAGCAGAGTACAAATTACATTTTAAAGAATGAGACAGACACAAATGTAGCTCTTGAGAATTCTAAAAATAGCTGATCAAACTGAAAGAAATCTTACAGCTGGCACTTCAATTAGTGAGCATTGTATAAAAATACAAGTTTAAATCAAAATCCTCCAGCTCAGCACCTCCTTCAAAGATGACATCTGCATGAAAGTCAAAAGAAATCCACTTTTTGAACAATTAAAGTTCAAGACAGTTAAACTTCTGTTAAGTAAGCATTTCAAGCAAATGAGGAGGGTGATGGACAACCCTAGATATGATTGAGTATCAATAATATCCTCAGCTTTTAATCCCTCAGGCCTTACAAATCCCTATGTTCCTCCCTTTATTTTCTCTAAAGCAGACAATAAACTAAAATACTGCATAATCATAGTGGAAATTGTACTATGAATATAAAGCCAGTCAACTATTAATCTTGTTAATGCCACCACTGAGTTTGGTGATCGTTAAAATAACCAAAGCCAGATAGCTCATTAGAGGGGAGAACTATAATAGAAAGCCAATAAGTAGCCAAGCAACTGTATTTGTGTGGTGCATCACATGCCCATGAAATTGCATGCAAATTTGATGGACAGTTACTCTCACACGCTATTTTAATGTTTTTTCTATTGTGTTATTCCAACACACACAAATTAAACACATAGAGATGAAAACATTTAAATAAAAAGGTACTCTCAAAAAACTCCACAACAGTATCTGAAGGAATACCTGAGTAGATAAACAGCCCTTTCAATATCATTGAGTTCCTCATCAACTGTCAATCTCTCTATTTCTTCTGGTGTCTGTCAAATGTGAAACAGAAATTAACATTATTAACATCTCAAGTCCATGCCTTAATCTGTTAACTACTTCTATCCGGAGTTCCATAGCCAAAGCTATAAATATGCTTCAGCTGCAATGCCATACACACTTAGCTGGGAGTAACTCAGTGGGGCTGACCTCTAAGTAGAGATTCATTGTTAATCAGCAGATTCAGTGTGACTTACCCCTGAATAAGTGTGCCTGTGATGAGAGTGTTAATTATGCTTTATAGCCTGAAACACAATTTAATTTAAAGAGATGCCAGTGGAATCTGGCATCTCTTTAATTTAAAGAGATGCCAGTGGAAAATGAATTCAAGTGCTCCTGCTTAATTGGTTATGAAGCTACTTTATATGAGTCATACCACTGATCTATTTAGCCCAATACTATCTCTATTCTATACCAACTAGCAGCAGGTCTCTAAGGTCTTAGGTAAGGATCTTTGCTGGATGTGCTGAATTCCTTTGACTACAGATGACAAGGACTGAACCTAGGATTTTGTGCATATGAAACATGTGCTCTACCACTGTCCTCTTCCTCAGCTTCTGAATCAGAATGACAGGCTGTAATTTTTAAGTCACTTTCTCTGGAACAGTCTCTTGGAAGTCTATGAATTGTTCTAGGGAAGATGGCTTTGAGGCCTTTGATTTTTAATTCTCAGAATCTGATAACATTTCAAAAATTAGGCAGTTCACTATTTATTCAACAATAGAGTATTTTATCTATTAAACTCCAGCCTTACAACCATGAATGAAAAAGATCTCAAATTATATAACCATAAAATTATTCAAGGCAGAGCAGTTGGTATCTAGGATTTTTCCCTCCCCCTCTTGTATCTCAAATCCTATTTCTAAAGCATTATGCTATTGCTGAAAATTCAGTGCCTTATCTGTGCAACCCATCTTTTCAATTTAAAACAAGCTGAGACTGCAGAACAGACATTAGCATCACTTGTTTAACATAACTGATCTGAAATAACTGCAGTTTGATTTGAAAGTATTTTTGTTTTGTTTTGCTTTTTAACAGACAGACAGACAGATGTACCTTTAAGCTCCTGCGCACAGGCCTTTCGATAATTGTAAGTTCCTGCAGATCTTCTATGTAACCAAACAAATTGTTCTGGCTAAAATCCATTTTGTAGGAGAAGATGATTATCGGATGCATGTACTAGGTTAAAGCTCCAGTCCTTAGCAAACCAGGGTTGTGTGCAAGCTTCACATTGCACTGAGGCCAGAAAGGAGAGCGAGAGAGCACGCAACACCCTCCTGTCTAAAAGGATGCACTGGTGGAGGTGGGCGAGTAGAGGCTGCTTTGCTGCTGCTCTTGCTGCTTCCTCCTCCTCCTCCTCGTAGGACGCTACTGAGCCCCCACCGCCCAGGAGGAGCTTCAGCAAACACAATGCGGCACCAGCATAGCCCGCTGCTGTTGCTGCTCTTCGAGCATCACTCGCTACTTAGACCTGGCTCCGGCAGGGAAACTTTCTCTCCTGCTGCTTCACTTTCGCCTCAGTCTCTCCAGCGTTTCCAGGGAGAAAGAGACACCAACATCTCCCCTCCTTCTCCTCCTACCTACACACACGCATGCATGCACACGCCCTCCTTCTCCTTCGTTCCTGATGCAAGAGAAGGAGGGTGGGGATGGAAAGGCAGGACAGAGGGGATGGATCTGGGGCTGCAACTTCTCTTTGGCCCAAGAAAGGCGGCGTTCTTTTCGCTTCCAGGCTGCAGATCTCAAGATTCTACTCAAAGACTGGCAAGAAGGCAGATCCCACGGGAAGCTAATAATAAACCGGTGAAGGAGAGCTGGGTGGGAAGGAATGAGCAAAAACGTGGCAATTCCCTCCCCTAAAGAGTGCAAGAAGGAGGTGGGAGTCGTGTAGTTAACAAGTCACCCTACACTACGGTATAGTGGAAGGAAAATAATTTCACGTAAGGAAAAAAGGCTGGTTGTGAAGATAGAAGGGGGGAGGGGAACTGATTCGCCCCGAGAAAGGGGGTCCTTAAATTTAGGGATGAATCCCCGCGGGGGGAGATTTCCGAATGAAAGCAGATTGCCTTGTAGGACGAATGGTGGGTTGGGGATGGGGGACTAGGCATAAAAAGCAGCTAATATGGTATGTACATGTAAATGCAGTTTGGTGTTGTCGTTTTTCCGGTTCTTGTAGTTCTCCTTCCCACCCGCCTCCACTGGAAGATGACCAAGGAAAGGGGGAGGCGACGGGCTAGAATACATCGGTGGCAGGGACGGTCCTCACATCCAAGCTGCCCCCCTCAGCAGGCCGGATCCCAGCTGAGACGAAGGAGATTGGCGCTTGGGGCCACTTAGGGTCCCTCGGAAGGATTCGGCCTCATGGGCCTAGGGCGGGCTGCTCGGTCCCCGGGGACGAAATAAGCGCCCCCTCCCCCGGCGCCTGACTCCCTCCGCCCGCCCCCCGCGCTCCCCTGTGACTCGAGAAGCCTCAAAGCCGCCGTGCGAGGGACGAGGGAGTCGCAGCCACCTTCGCCTCCGCAGGTAGTGGCAGCGCGGAGCCCGTCGCCAGGACAACGAGCCGCTACAGCGGCCTCGTTGGGGCCAAAAAGGGCTGCCCGAGCGCACCAATATCAGAACGCGCTCAGGAAACTGCTGGTGGGGTGGGGTTAGGGGGCTGTCTTGCCAGGGCTGTTTTTCAGCAATGCCTCTCCAATTAATGCAGGCTTTGGGGTTAACCTGACAGCCCGTGACTCTTTCTTATTTATTTATTTTAGTATTTCATCTCCGAAGTTGTCCAAATGTCCAACTACTCAGGTAGAAATTTTCCTCAACACCATTTCTGCCGAGGAAATCTGCTCTTGAACAACTTGTGCCACTGAACTCTGGCTTGACGCAGAGGATTCGGGGAGGTTGGCGCGTCGCCCTGGGACTGCAGAGACTCGAGTTCAAATCCCCACACAGCCATGAAGTCGTCTCACTGACTGACTTTGGGTCAGTCACGGCTATCTCTCCTCCTAAGCTAATCAGCCAATCAACTACCTCTCCCAGTACAATGCCCAGCAGCTTAAGGTCGGACCAACACACAGGCGTCACGCACAGCCGTAGCAGTAAACACTGTTGCTGTGCTCCAGTTGGCCATGCAGCCCTGTCCTGCCCATGTTTACAGAGAAGTTTCACTGATTGCAATGAGGCTTTACTTCCAAGTACTGGCAAAACCTAAGCTGAAGTCTCTACTAAGCCATGAAGCTCACTTGGGCCAATGACTGTCTCTCATCTTAACCTACATCATAGAGTTGTTTTGAGGATAACATCTGGGAAGGGGGAGAACCATAAGCCGCACTTAGCTTGAAGGAAAGGAAGGGTATAAATCAGTGGAGGCTGGCGGCTCTGCCTTCGGCGGGGCTTTGAATCCATTCTGGGTTTCAGTCAGAACCAGCCAGGGCTCTAACGGAGATATCGAAGGTGCGGAACCCATTTTGGGGATAGGGTTCGGTGCTCTGGATGGGTTTCTGTCAGAACCAGCCAGAATTCTAAAAGAGCTATCCAACATGCAGAATCCATTTTGGGGTTAGGGTTCAGCACTTTGGATAGCTCCTTCAGAATTCTGGCTGGCTCTGACTGAAACCGAAAATGGATTCACAGCCCTGCTGAAATCAGAACCACCAGATTCTACTGGTATAAATGTATTAACTAAATAAAAAAGGTCTCAGCTTCCTCATCCCACATCAGCTAAGTATATCCAACAGTCCCTTGCTGAGGAATATCAATAATGGCAGGCAAGCCATCTTTCAAGGAAGTCTGTCTGCCATTACTGATCTTCTAATGGAGAAACTCCTGGTAAGGTTCCAAGGAACCCCCTGAGTGGCCCACAACACAATTTAAAGTTGTTGTTCTGCTAGCAGCAATCTTCAGGATCCAAGCTGCTGTAAACAATTAGATATAAGTTTTACTGATAACTAAAGTCCAGTTATAACCCTGTATATGCCTGTAAATTATTTAAAGGAGAGAAATCCTGTAAGTGGGTTTCCTAATGAGATGCCTCTCTATAAGAAAGAGCCTTATAATGTCATTTAAGCACACCTCCTGTTATAATGACATTAATATTATTAATAATAATGACAACAACAACAAATGGCTTTTCTCCCCTAGGATATACAAGAGTCCTGGGTCAAATGCCTGCTCAAAATATTTAACTTCCTAAAGCACAATCCAATAGGCATGTTTTGGGTTCTCTTCCAATATTGCCAAATATCCTGGAGGTGCATAATTCTTAAGAGAGTTTTGCTTCAGCATTCCCAGTGATGCGGCAAAAGATCCCAATGTCTTGGATCATACAGCACTTCATTACAACCAGGGCTGGCTCTAGCATTCAGACATGTGGGCAAGAAATCCTTCCCCTCCAGTAGGCCCTTGCTTCAGCATGGACTATTTGCTCACCCAGAAAGCCAGGCAGTGGCTCATTCTCTTCACCACTGTTTCTGCCAGCAGTTAAGTAAGGAAGCAGCTGGTAGTGGAGATGAGCAGCAGCCAGGAACTCCAGTTGGCAAGGGGACATCCTTGGGCCTCAGCAGCTGCTCAACGACACCAGCCCCTAACGCTGGCTCTGATTGTTGCTCATTGAAACATTGCAGCCTCCAAGCCCTGCTAAGATTGCTTGTGCTGTACAGAGGGGGGAAAGCTATAGCCAACCACAGGCTATAGAACTACGTCCATGTTTAAACTCCTATACAGTGGACTTGTTCACAGTAAACTTTGCTGTGCTTGTTAGACTGGGCTGAGGAGTAGAGCTTTCGTCATTTTCACACCTAAAGTGTAACGTCAGATTTTTATCTATTATTCTGCATTTCTATTCACAAAAAGTACCCACGGTGATTAACAATATATACAAAGAGGCAATACAATACAATGTAATGATTATACCAGCAGAGGCAAAAAATAAAACCTGAAGAAGAAGATTTAAAGTTCACAGTGCCCCAAATCTCCTGCCTGAAGCAACTACTCACTTTGCATCTTTACTATATGTTACATCCAACTCTGCACACAGAGAGCTGGGTCCTGCTTTTCACACTCCCAAGAAAGATGGATGAATCCCACATGCATCTTTCTGTGCAGACCTGCACAATTTCCAATATTTTGTATTTTACCTGGAAGTCTTGCGGGAAGAACCCCAGAAGCACAAGTCAATTGTGCAATCACTTTTTAATACTTCTCTGAACATGCCAAACATATCCTGAGCTGGAAGGCATCCCTCTCTGAAGTGACCGTTTCATATTATTTCATGTTCAGTTTGTGCTTAGGGGTGACTGCTTCTCAATTAGGCATTTCAAAATTCAAATTCAATAATAAGATTAAATGGAAGGCCAGGTGAAAACAACTTTACCAGTACTTTGCATTTTATTACTTTTTGGTAAGGCAGATAATTTAATTAGTCAATTCTCTCCACTATTTTTAACCAACAAAAGTCACTTAGAGAGCAATCCTATAAGCCCTAGACAGAATCTGGAGGCCATAGGATTATTTGGTTTCCTGGCTCTGAGGTAAAAAACTGGGCTGCGATTTCAGAGCCACAAAACCATGCCCCCTCCCCAGCCCCTTCCTAGGGGCAGGGAGGGTAGGAGATCAGGGTGGATGTGCTATGCTGTTTTCTATAGCTGATCTGGCATCCTTCCCTCCTCCTCCAAGGCGCAGCTGCTAGACAAAGTGAAATCACCCATCTAGCAGAAAAGCAGGGCTGCTACAGAGGCAAAAATCACCTCCGATGTCCTCCTGTCCTGCACTGGATACTCGGCAGCCTCTGAGTTTGGAGGTTACTGACTATCCACCCTTAATCCATTAGGACCAGATACTAGAGAATCCTGCTCTGTATAGGTGGGACCCTGCTCTGTATAGGTGGGAGAGAAGTCCTACCCTCTTCGGGGGACAGGGAATAATTCCTGACATGCTTCACAGGAGTATTTTGCCAGGAGTTTTCAGGTGCAGTCTCAAATTGACGACGATGTTTGGAGCGCCTGAAAAATTACACGAATAAAGCAGTGTGTTTACACAATAAAAGCCTCATCAGGGACACACACTTACAACAAGCAATTTTTCATAAGAATGGATTGCACATTTATGGTGAAAGACCCATCAATCATGTCCGATTCCATCACTGATGGCATTATTTTCAGGAGCATTACATCTGGCATTAAGACTTGCCCTTTAAATATGATTACAGACGCTCAGCCACCTTGATCCTCATAAAGACCTGGCAAGAACACAGAAAGATGTTCTACAGTTTCAGATGGATTTGGTTGATGTTAATGTCCAAGCTGTTTTGGGGGGAGGGATTAACAAGTTTGCTATTTGTGTATTTTAATTATTAACATTTACAGACCTCCTTATTTTCTAAACAGCCATCAAGGCAGTGAGTATTACAATTTTAAACATTAAAACCTGAATACAATAAAAGTTAATTTGGTTACCTGACTGCAGGCATAAGGGGGGCATTTGTGTGCATGCCCTGAGTGCAGCTAGAAAACCTCTTTGAGAACTGATCCACTGAGGAACTATTATGTGGAATGTTTTAACAAAACTGCAAAATACAAATGGGTCAGAATATGAGAACAATTCTCAAACTGTTATGTTCTCAGACTGTGTATGCACTCCCCTGCTTCCCATTCTAGACAGGAATGGTGATGTACTTCTTTTTAAAGTAATGAAAAGAAACTACAGACACAATTAAAAAACTAGAATGACAAACAGCCTGAACCAACCCCATTGGCCATTACTTTACGAATACAGATAAAGGTGAAACACTGTCCTCACAA
This sequence comes from Anniella stebbinsi, assembly GCA_029215795.1. NCBI lineage: Eukaryota > Metazoa > Chordata > Lepidosauria > Squamata > Anniellidae > Anniella > Anniella stebbinsi. The sequence goes on along the minus strand of JARDYH010000001.1, from coordinate 348,869,706 downwards.
ATCTGTGGTTCAAGCCCTGTTTGCCTAGCATTGGCAATGTAAACTAATTCAACTTAATACTGCATGTACTAAATAGAGCTCCATTGTGACTAGAACCCGTTCAGTTAGTTACACACAGATGCCCCAATGGAAGCTGACAGGAACACACTTTGCTCACAGTAACAACATTTTTAAGGCGCCCTCACAACCTCCACAGGCAGGGCTGTCCCATGACATTTTGCTCCTTGAGGTGGAGCAACAAACGGTGCCCTGTCCACCCAAGTCAAAATGCATAGTCCCTTAAACTAGCCAAGTTATTCTGACACATGAGGTAGAAAATCCCTCTCCCCATCCCTGGCAATAAAAATTAGAGCAGTGCACTGGTGGCCTCATAAAATTCTCCAAGCTACTTGAGCGTAGAGAAATTGGGGGAACAATTTCACCGAATTTCTCAAGCGGAAGGAGAAATTCTCCAACAATTTCTCTCAGGTAGGCATTAGCATTGGCAAGGATTGTAGAACAGCTTCTTTCTTTCTTTTTTTTTAATGGGGTTTTGGCTTTTCTGCACTGCCACTGCAAGGGGCAACGGCATAAACTCTGTTTGCAGCCTGACTCCCATTTTCCGACATCTACAATATCCCTTATATCTAGTATCATTCCACAGCATGGCAGAGGATGGGGAATGGAATGCAACCACCACAAAAAATAATGGTGAAGAAGAAATTTGGAGAAAACTCTGCACAGTGTTCTTTTATTTCTAAGGGTTGAGGAAAGAAAAATCTCATTTTTCCAAGAAGAATGTATTCTGAGAATTTTTGGCTCAGCTCTATTATTTACCATCTCATAAGTAAGGTCAGCGCAAGAACTCTCGACCAAACCCATGAGAATTTCTCCAAAATTTCTTATCCTTTGAATTTCTTTTCAAAAGCATTTTCTTTTCTATTTCAAATTGATGAGAAAGGTCGAAATTCTCATGGGAGAAATTTTCGGCACAACACTAACAAAAATACAATAATAACACATTAAATAACTAACAATGTGCTGCCCTTCCATGACAGCCCAAATCTGCAGCCTGAGGCAGCTGCTTCACTCTGCTTAATAGTAGGGCTGTCCCTGTCCCCAAGAGCCAGTTATTTGCTAGGGAGAACTGGAAATAGGGGTGATCCTTGGTACAATACAGAGGAATAGTTGAAGCATATGGATAGCAAGCTTATGACACTGAAGATGCATTTGGGAATGGCACGCATGCAATGGGTAAAATGGGGGGGGGGAATTCTCTGTCACTGGGATTGTTCACATAGCACAACAGCCCACCATGGATTTTTTAGAATATGCAATCCTCACTTGGGGTTTCTTCATGTTGTGCAAACTCAGTGAGTTTGGGTTATTAGGAGGTTAAACAACCTGTTGTCTGTTTTAGGGTTATGGATGGGGTTGCACCCCCCCCCCCCGAAAGACTGTGTTCGCAGCTTGGGAATACTCCTGAATCCGTCGCTCCAAATGACAGCCCAGATAGACACGATGGCCAGGAGTGCCTACTATCAGCTTCGGCTGATAAGCCAGCTGCACCCCTTCCAAGACCTAAAAATGGTAGTACACACACTGGTAACTTCAAGACTTGACTTTTGCAATGCGCTGTACATAGGGCTACCTTTGTGCCTAGTCCGGAAACTTCAACTTGTTCAAAATATGGCAGCCAGGTTGGTCACCGGTACATTTAGGGGTGACCACATTACACCAGTTTTAAAATCACTTCATTGGCTGCCAATCAGTTTCCAGGCGAAGTATAAAGTGTTGGTTATTACCTTTAAAGCCCTACATGGTTTGGGTCCAGGTTACCTGCGGAATTGCCTTCTCCCGTATAATCTGCCCCGCACACTCAGGTCCTCTGGGAAGAACTTACTCAAATCAGCCAGAACTAGGCTGACGAGTGTTACCCAGAGGACCTTCTCTTCTAATGCTCCCAGACTGTGGAATGGTCTGCCGGGGTAGATTAGACAAATTAGCAGTCTTCATAAATTTAAGAGAGCCATGAAGACTGCTCTCTTCCGGCAGGCCTATCCAGTTCAATTTTAAGATGTTTTTAATGATGTATTGGTTTTTATTGGTTTTTAATATCTCATCTATTTTGTAGTCTTTGTATTTTATATTTGTTGTTGTTCCCCACCTTGATCCGGAGGGAGAGGCAGGTTATAAATTGATGATGATGATGATGATGATGATGATGCAAGGAATATTTAACTCTCACATAACCTGTGCTTGCCAGGTTCATATGACACAACAGCCCCCAAGTGGGGGTTGGAAATTGCTGCCTGTGGGCGCCATGGCTCATCATAGGTTAAATAATCCGCAACAAGCCATGATGTGACATCCAAACCTGGTCATTCTGTGGAGAAGCCCTAAGTGTTATTGTGGAAATGGAACTGCATTGATTTCAGCAAATTTCCCCTCATGCAAATGGATTTGGGGTTGGAGCCCAAAGCTACAAGCCTCAAACTATTTTGCTCTTGCTGAAAGCTCTTTTGAAATGATTTCAATGAGCTTATGCCAGCAGAATCAGAGCAGTTTGTGGGCAAGAATATTGCCTCTCCTGTACCTCTTTTTCCCTCCATGTTGTACTGGAAGAGAACTCACTGCAAAACAGGAAATGGCAGACCAACCAACCCCACAAGGCTTGGGAAAAATTAAATTACATGGCCTGTTATTTGACTTCATGCACATTCTAATTATACTTTTATACTGAGCAGACACTAAGATACAAGGGAACAGCCAGAAATGTTTCTGCAAATGACAATAATGAAACTAGGAAGCAGCAGTTTCTTAGCAACAAACTGGAAGCTGCATTAAGTAACATTCTTATTTTTATCTTGTGTGTATTGGCAATTTGGAATATCTATTCCAGGTATTTATATGCAGGCAGATATTTCATTTTATAGAGAGAGGAGGGTGAGGCTTATGATGACAGTTAGTACTGCTACCTGTTTTCCTGACAGAAGCACTGTTAACAAGTGCTTGATATGCAGAAATTCAATCAGGGCAGTTTTTTCCTGTGAATTGAAAATCAGTAATGGGGGGCTTGGCCTGTTTTTAAAGGCTCTGCTTCTCATCACCCCATCATTAAGTAAAAGAAACTGAGACCCAAAATGACAGTATATTTAAAGTAGGAATTTCATATAAATTGCCAATTGTAAACAGGCAATTCTACTAACGCAAAAACATCCCCAAAAGTATCATCTCATCTTTTTCTTCTTCACAGAAAACACGTTATTGCTGCTGAGTTGTTTGGTTAAAATATCTATATGGCTAATTCAGATATATTCCAAAAAGAGACCAGGCCTCCTGTCCTCCTAAGCACTATGTATGTATGTGTGTATGTATTTAAACTACTTATATGCCACTTGATATTATAAGATCTATAAGTGGTTTACATAAGAAATATCTACAATAGACAATATACAAGTCAGTATTAAAACAATATAAAATAATAAATACATTAAAAACATTACAGAAATGGTAAAACAGAGCCCTGCAATTACATGTCAGGAAAGCTTGAGTAAATAGAGGCATCCAAAGTTCTCCACAGCTTTCACTTCTTGGACCACATGTGGTAGCTCATTTCAGAGGGTGGATGCCACTACCGAGAAGGCGCGCTTACAAGACTGAAAGAACTGGGCATGTTTAGACTTGAGAAGAGAAGACTGAGAGACATGATAGCATTCTTCAAGTACTTGAAAGGTTGTCACACAGAAGAGGGCCAGGATCTCTTCTTGATCAACCCAGAGTGCAGGACATGGAATAATGGGCTCAAGTTACAGGAAGCTAGATTCCAGCTGGACATCAGGAAAAACTTCCTGACTGTTAGAACAGTACAACAATGGAACCAATTACCTAGGGAGGCCGTGGACTCTCCCACACTACAGGCATTCAAGATGCAGCTGGACAACCATCTGTCAGGTATGCTTTACGGTAGAATCCTGCATTAAGCTAGGCTGACCATCTGAAAAGGAGGACAGGGCTCATGTAACTTTGAGAGTTGTAGAGAAAAGGGAATTTCAGCCCATGTCATTTGTATGCAATTAGTTCCTGGTGAAATTCCCTCTTCATCACAACAGTTAAAGTTGCAGGCACTATACAAGAATGACCATATACAAAAGAAGGCAGGGGCTCTGCAACTTTAACTGTTGTGATGAAGAGGGAATTTCACCAGGAACTAATTACATACAAATGACACTGGCTGAAATTTCCTTTTCTCTACAACTCTTAAAGTTACATGAGTCCTGTCCTCCTTTTCAGAAGGTCAGCCTAATTAAGCAGGGGGTTGGACTCGATGGCCTTATAGGCCGCTTCCAACTCTGCTATTCTGTGATTCTATGACAACACACCATCAGTTGTGGGACAACCAACAAGGCCTTCTCAGAAGATCTCAGGTGACAAGTTGGTGCATATTAGGGATGATGATTTGATAAAAGGACTACACCACATTGAGAAGTAGTCTTATTCAGAGAGCAATTATATGGTCCCTAGACAGAGTTTGGGGAGCCATAGGATAGTTCAAATTATTGGATCCATGGTTGGAGACAGCGCTCTAACCTTGAAGCCAGGAATCTGAGCTCCCCTTCCCCTCACAGCAAGTGCAGAGACAAAGAGGTCAGCTGCCTCTCTGAGCTCACAAAAGTGACCTCAGAGGAGCGAAAGGGGACACGCTAGTGGGAGTGGGGAGATTGGGAAGGCCAGCTTACAACATATCTCCAGGCCTCCCGACCCTCTTTCCCTCCCACTCCACAGAGCCCCAATTGGACTGGTGAAAAGTCAGTCTTTCTAAAATGCCTCTGCTGCTCGTCCGTCTCTGCATTGGATGGCCGTAAGTCTCCAGGTTCAGAAGCTTACAGCCATCCCTATAGCATTGTGCACTCAGTTAGACCTCCTCTACAAGAATTCGGTTTGACACCTGGTTCTCCGATTATGCGCATCTTCTCGGAAGCGCTTTATGGTTAAATGACTGTACGCAGGAGATAATTGAGCGCACAACTGGTGGCCTTACCGGTTGTTTGAAATGCGCTTTAGAAGTAGTTAATGTGGAGAATCGCTCGTTCACATTGTCAAAATGTGCTTTAACGGCCGCAGCAAAAGAAAACTCGCTATTTAACACGTGTTTGATAATGCGCATAATCAGATAGCTAACGCGCCTCAACTCCCGATTTGCACTCCGCTCATGTAGAGGTAAAATTTTTAATGAGACTTGAAAGAGCTTTAAACCTCTGGTGTAGAGGCAGCCTTATTCTTTTTCAAGTGATTAAGGGGAAGAGTTAGGTCCCAGCCACTGGCCCTATGTCTGCATCACCTTGCCCCCCCCTCCACATCTACATGTTGCATGGGGCATGTCCATAGAGGGAAGCGTTTCCTATACACATAGGGTCTCCCTGTGGTGTAAAACCCACAGGGAGTTTGTCTCATGCAATTGTTAAATTACATGAGAGGAAACAACTGAATAAGCCTAGTATTCTACAACTCTGCTGCAGAAGACACTACACAAATAGTGTAGTGTAGTAGTTTAAACTGGTCCAGGGATTTCTATTGTTGATTTTTTTTATTGCAAATTGTTTTTATATTATGTTTTATATTTGATTTTAAAGGTGTTATCTTTTGTAAACTTCTAAGAGAGCTTCGGCTATTGGGAAATGCAATAAATAAATAAATGAAAAGGTATAACACTCCAAAGAGATTGGAATTGCATTGCTGTAGCCCTAACTGGGTTCTTTGATTGCTCTGTCTTGTCCCATTCATATGTGATATGTATGGTCTAAACTGTATAGAGAACAAAATAATGGTGAAAGGGGATGGCCATATCACAAGTACTTTCCCTCATTTTGATGTTCCAATTGTTCTAACTGAATATCTCTACACTTTTTAAAAAAAAAAAAATAAAAGCAGTATATGCAACAGGTTTCCCTCACAAAAGCTTTGAGATTGTCACACAAGATCTGTGAGGAGTGCATTCTATTAAGCCTTAATAATTAAGGTCTAAAAAACCTTTCTAAAACTGCGTACATCATTCCCACCAAACCCTCATTTCGCAGAATAGATGTGCATTCATTCTCCACCTCAGATTTACATTTTCTCTATCCAATTCTATAACTTGAAAGTAGAATTGAACCAGTGTCAGTCTGAAATAGCCAAAGGCCAAGACTTAAATGTTATAGTCCCAGCCTGCACACAGTTGGTGAGAAATAATAAAGTAGTCAAGTGTTAAAGTAAATAATGTATGCAGCCAAAGAAAGCTATATTTTTTTCCAGAAGGCTGTATTCTCCAAATACCTCTCATTCCCAGACCTTCCTCATATAACTGAAGCGTTCCTCAAGCTATTGATACAAAGTTGCTCCTGGTGCTCTCCTTCCCTCAGTCTTAATTCATTCCTCAACTTACATTCTCTTCTTCCTTTCAGCATTGTTATTATAATGTGAACCTTCCAGAAAAGTCCCCCCCCCCCCGTTCTGGTTGAAGACTTTACATAGGCTGACCATATGAAAAGGAGGACAGGGCTCATGTAACTTTAACAGCTGTAGAGAAAAGGGAATTTCAGCCAGTGTCATTTGTATGCAATTAGTCCTTGGTGAAATTCCCTCTTCATCACAACAGTTAAAGTTGCAGGCACTATACTAGAGTGACCATATACAAAAGAAAGCAGGGCTCTGCAACTTTAACAGTTGTGATGAAGAGGGAATATCACCAGGAACTAATTGCATACAAATGCCACTGGCTGAAATTCCCTTTTCTCTACAACTGTTAAAGTTACATGAGCCCTGTCCTCCTTTTCATATGGTCAGCCTACTTTACATCTTCTTATGGGCCTTTTATAGGGTGACCATATGGAAAGGAGGACAGGGCTCCTATATCCTTAACAATTGTATAGAAAAGGGAATTTCAGCAGGTGTCATTTGTATGCATGCAGCACCTGGTGAAATTCCCTCTTCATCACAACAGTTAAAGCTGCAGGAGCCCTGTCCTTATTTTCATATGGTCACCCTACTTTTATATATGCAATCACTGACTCACAGCTCTCTCTATATTTATTGTTAATTTTAGGTTGCCTAATAACAAAGCTTCTCTAGGCCACTTGGATTCCAACTCTGACTTGTCTTTTCTCTGACATGTCAGAGTGCCTGGTTTGCACATCACACTAAACAATGCAGAGAGAGCACATCTATTGATTTTTTTATTCACTCCAACTTACAGTGGGAGCAATCGGCCGCATGCATCAGCATACAGCTGTGTTCACAACAGCACAAGGTTTAAAACAACAACGGCCCTAGATTGTCATTCCATGCAAACCGGACCAATGTAAAACAAAAGTTAAATTAATTAATTAATGGGAGGATGGACCCCCAGTCAAGGCTATTTATTTTAATTATTGTTATTTATTTTATTATTTTCTCCAGAGAAACTATTGTAACCACAAGCTATTAAAGGCAGTTGGAACCTGTGTTGGTGTTTTGTTTGTGTGTGGAATAAAACACGACCATTCTGTAGCAAAACTGTCTTTTTTCTTTTGTCCTCTAATTATGCTCAAACGTTGAGTAAGTTTTTCTGAGAGCACTATTTCCCATACTGTACCGTACCACTTTCTTATATTTAGTCCTTTTGCCTCCTTCTAGCATTTAGCTATCAGCATACGTGCTGCTATTAAGAGATACTCAATTTGTTTTTTGTGTAATATAGTTTGGTTTTGGCCATCAAATTTATGAAGTAATGCCAATTCTGGGTTTTTTTGTTATTGTTGTTTCCATTATGATGGATATTTCTTCAAAAATCTCCATCCTAAATCTTTGAATACGTTCACAGTCCCACTACATATGAACATGGGATTCCCCGGACCCCTTTAAAACTGCCTAATAACCAACGTTAAATAATTTGTACCATGTGTTTATACTGTTGGACTGTGTAGTATTTTCTTTCTTCTTTTTTAAAAAAGCATATGTAAACTATTATTTCTTGCTTGTATGGTTTCTGTATTATGTTAATGTTTAAGTTTTTTATATTTGCAAAGAAAAAAAGGAAAAAAGTTTAAAGATCAAAATTACAATAAAAATACAATACAGAAGCAATAAATAAAACACAACAATAGATCAAATGTAACACTTAAAACAGAGGAATAAAAACACACAGTAATGAACCAATTTTAAACATAGAAAAGGAGAGTCAAATCCACCTATACAATGCATATTTCCATACACATAACAAAAGAGAAAATCAATTGAGCAGAACTGTAGAACAAGAGGAAAGGTAAGAAGAAAAAGAAAAAAAGTGAGTGACAGAGCGTTTTCAGATGGGGGGGGTGGGGGATGGAATCACGTTTCCTTACCGTCCCTTTGCCTGCTGCTTCTCTGCCGCAATAGAGACAAACAGCTTCATCTTTCTTCACACGGGGAAGAAAGAGGAAGCAAGTGGTGACCACACAGCCCTTTCAGTGGGCGTTTTTATAGTGCAGCTTCTCCTGCACACAGCAGAAAATGGTGCCAATTATCATCAGAGGCGAGAAGAAACTGATTTTCTGGGTCTTATTTTGTAGCGCAAAAAACAACAGAAGAAGCGGGAGACGCGCAGGAGGATTGCTGTGTCGTCAAAGTGACCCACAAAGATCCGTGAGTGGCGAGTCACGCGCCTGCGATAAAACCCTTGTCTAAAGACGCTCACAGAGAGGAAAGAGGGGAAATAATTACCACATGGGAAAGAGCCCCACAGTGGAGCCCCTTTCTTTAATGAGGCACCACTATGCCAGTATTATTATTATTTTCAAATTCACTTGCTGTTCTGCAGGCACAAAACAGCATAGTTTTGACTGTGTGTATGATATGATCAAGTACCACACACCAGTTATAGCATTGTAATGTACGCCTTGGGTTCCTTGGAGGAAAAAAGGTGGGATATAAATGCAATAATAAATAAAATAAAAATAATTATGGGGCAAGTAGGAAGAGTTTCAAAGGTCATGTGCGTTTCATCAGTTATGTTTATTGGCCTGAGCACACGCCACAAGCCACACTTAGGATACTGTGTACAATTCTGGTCACTGCACCTAAAAATAAAAGGGATATTGTAGAGTTGGAAAAAAATCAGAGCGGAGAGGGGAGTCATTTGGGGAGAAACAGAATAATTTCCCCATATTTCTTTGTACCTCCTGTATTCTTGACTTTTACACAATACTTATTCCAAATAGCTAGGGTACTTAATATTTTAAAATTAATTATTAATAAATTTAAAATATTTAACCCTTATCTCCATCATAAAAGCTTCACTGTGGAAAGGCCAGTTTTCACCCTGTCCTAGGACCAGATAAATCCAGCATTCCCAATACAATACATAGTGTTGTGTTCTTCCCTGAGCAGAGAGAAGTGCTAGGAGCAACACTACAGAGTTTAGTTTCCTTTAGATGAGAGAGAGAACATGCATGCTGGAGACTTATCAAGGCTTTGTAATATTTGTTCAGTCAATAAACAAGCAGACACTGTTGGAAGCAAGCAGATTCTTAAAAGCAGGTAGCGGTTCCCCAAGTTGTTCAGCCTTCTCTACTACATTTCTGCACTCCTCCCCCCCCCCCCCAGTTTCAGCTAACTCCAGCTACAAATTTTCCATGCTCTCTTTCTCGCTCGCTCTGCCCTTGTCTCCATCCATTCCAGTCCCCTGCACTTACATCTACACCAAGCAGGATATAGCACTATGAAAGCGGTATGTATGAGGTAGGAGCCACACTACTGCTTTATAGTGGTGAAGTGCACTGACAACTGATGGGGCCCATGACATATACTGCTTTCATAGTGTTATATCCTGCTTGGTGTAGATGTGTCATGGGCCTCAAGGATATTTGGAGCAAATTTCTAATATATCTATTCATAATTAAAATGAAAGCCTTATAATGAAGTATGGATTGATTCCTGGTGCTCTTAAGCCTGCTTCTCTTAGAGCTGCAAAACAGTTACTTAAAAATAAAGAGTAGGATCTTTTACTAATCAGATGATACCTTCAAATGGTGCCTTTTTCATCATTTTACTATTTTGTTAAATTAGATTATGGCCTGCCATATTACTTTTTTGAATTACTGCTTTGAGATTCTAAACTATGCCTACAGCATATTTAGAAGGGAGCTATGCTGGAACATCCATAAACTATTGTGTATGCATTTGTAGCCAGAAAGAGGTAGAAGCCATTGCCCAGTATGTCTTGCAAATTTATCTGTATAAATTCCAATAGGAATAGGTTTCTGAAAGAGAGTCTTGTGGGAGTTTGCTTTTTGAACAGCAGAAAGAAGATGTGTGGATGATATGGATAAATATATTACATATAAGCTATCTGTGTTTGCCTTTGTAGCCTACTAGATTAAATACCAATTTATTATACAAAATGGGATTAAATGTGATGGGGATAATCTACCCTAAAATATACCTTTTAATCTGATGATGTTGCATGTTTGTTTTTACCCATGGTGCCTAGCAAATAAATTTGATTGACTGACTCCATCCATTAACACTGACGGATCATGGGAAACGTGGAAAGAAAATAACTGGTTTTCTAACCTGTTGGTAGAAGGAAAATAGGGGTGTTAGATCACTCTAGACAGAGCATTCCACTGAGTGGGTGCCATCGTAGTAAAAGGCTGTGCCGTTTGCCCTTGTTATTTTAATCTAATATCAAGGAAAGATGATACATGGAGCAAAGCTTCATAGTCAGACTTCAGCGATCAGGGTGGAACGTAATAGAAGATATTCCTTCTTAGAAACCACCCCCTTCATTTCAGATCACTCAGTGAGGCTTTGGTTCATGACCTCCCCACATTCTAGACATAAGATTTATAGGGGTATGAAATAAGCGGTTGGATTTGTAGCTGAATGCATTGTAGCGTGTAGAATGGATAATAATTTATTGTGTCTTGTAGGTGTGACTAGTTCTGTCTTGTAGGTGTGACTAGTTCTGTATATATGTGTTGTGAGATAACTATGAGTAAAAGATGATATTCTTGGAAATGGAAGGAAGCTGCCACGAATGGGTTGGTCAAGTTGTCTCAGCTTGGCAATTCCTGCTTTTACAAAGTGCTAGAAGCAGCATGTAGCTTAACTTAGCAGGAATACCTCCTGGGTGTTACTGGTATCAGCAGCAGATCTGGCTACATTGAGAAAACTAGGAATAGTAATATGACCAGCTCCAGAACTAAGGATGTAGTCATTGTCATCAAGAGGGTTTTAAAAGTCCAAGGTTTCATCAGCTTGTGAGAGAAAGAACAAAAAACCCACCACACAGGCTTAGGCTGGCTTCGCCCACCATGTCCTCCATTTAGGTAAATATGAACCTTTGATATTAACTGTGAGATTGAGAGAAAACTAGGTTTCACTATCTTATCAATATGCTTGCTACTATTTTCATTGTACTTCTAGTGATTATAACTTGTGTGTATTTAGAAATGTTTGTGATCAAATGTGTCTTTGATACCATACTTGTGTTGTCTGGCTTGAGGGAAGTTTCAGGGACACCTAACCATATACTTTAATTCTTGAAACCCAAAACACTTGGGGCGCCATCACACCAGCACTATCGCACTCTCGTCATGCTTGGTTTGTGGTTTTGCAATGCAGTACTCACACGTCACTGTCCTGCATTCATCTTGCCTCTTCCCCTCCCTTTTCCGTCTTATTTTGTAGCAGGGAAGGTCTGGTTTGTTTCCTCCATGCGGGATTAAAGCGCCCTTCCACCTCTGTGTATTGCCATCCTCACGTTTTTTCTTTTGTTGGGGGTGTGTGCTTTGAATGTGGGCTTGCTGACGAAAGAGGAGGGTGGGGCGGTTCTCCTCCTCCAGCACACCGTGTTTAACAAACTGGGCCAGTCGAACGAGCCTCCCACATCCATCACCCGACAAGAACCAATGAAGTGGAGAGGGAAGGAGAAGGGGCAGGGTGGGAGAGCAAACAAGTTAAAAGTGGGTCCACTGGTATAGCAACAATCATGAAAAGGACCAGCGCTTGCCATGCTAAAGGAAAGGAGATCAAAATCATGGGTGCATACCAGGAAAAAAAAGTAGGTATGATGGAGCTCTTGGGAAAGATTTGCAAATCTATCACTGAGTACGGTCTGTCTTTTAAAGTCGTTGTATTCTCTCTTGATCTGGTGAATCTCAGATACACCTGTTCGGGTTTGGGAAACAACCTAGCCAGATGGAATGATAAGCAGTTACTTGTCTCAAAGCTAACGGAAACATTTTGTCCAATGCGTTATTATGGCTACTACCCTTTTTATTTGTGTTTGAAATATATTGATTTTAATTGTGTTTTTATTGGAGTGGCTGCCTGGGCATAGTGCCATGCTGCAAAACAAATAAATAATAAATAAGATCCAAAGATGGTTCAACAGCTCCTCAGTTTTCCTGTGGGCTTCAGTAGGGCTCCCAATTTTTCAACTGGCCTCCATAACTGTTTCTGTAACAGAAGCTTGATCTGTAGCTACTAGAAGATGATAATGTTTGTCTCCAAGTCCTGAAAAGCTCCACCTGCTAATTCCTGCAGATCAAGTCTGTGTTAAAGACAGGTGTTAGGGGCTAATTGAAAAGTCTGCAACTCTTTTAAAGTTAAAAGCAAGGGTGGGGAACATCTTTTCTGTTGAGGGTCATATTGACCAGGTAGGTTCACACATAATGACAACCCAGGGTATGAATTGAGTTGTTGTCATTGAAACATGGCTTGTTGTTATGTGGTATGGTTTAACTATGGGGTGTTAATCACAAATAAACCAGAGTTCACAACCCAACAACAACCAACTATGGATTCTCTTCCTGGGTTATTCATGGTTAACAACCCATAGTTAAACCATAGTGCAGGGTTCAGATGTAATGACAACCCGTGATTCAACAACAGCCTACAATTTAATGACTACCCCATACTCAGGGTTGTCGTTACATGCATATCAGGCCATTCTGTCAGGGGTTATCTTTTGGGGGCCTGCGTGCTGGTGGCAAGGGGGCCATGCCAATATTCTTCTTTCCTTCTTTCTTTCTTTCCTTCCTTTCTTCCTCCCTTCTACCCCTTTTACATTTAGCCCCTTCGCCTGCCTCCCTCTCTCTCTTTGCCACCCCCTTCTCTCTCTTTTTCTAAAGAGTTGATGAAGCAAAGCAATCTCCTGATGCCTGGGCTCTCAGCTAATGTATAATAATGATTTCCAATGAGAAAGAATGGCTTTGAGGTGCTTTTTCTTTGGCCTCCTTTTGCTAAATACTGATGCAGTGATCAGCAATTCCTGAGCACTTTGGCCTATTTAAAATGGCCGAGAAGCAACTGTGGATACAGTAGAGATGAAACATGCTAATTATTGCAGTAATTGTATTCTACTGTCTGGCCCAGACCTCTCCCTTCCAGAAACCTCCTGTTTGCTGTCTCTGTCTATGTGTCACATTGCAACAGAAACTGTTCCAGCCATCTGTCTGTCTTTGTGCATAACCCAAAATCCTCAATTTTCCTAGTGTATAATTTCATCTGTACTTTTTTTTCTATGCCAAGACCAACTTGCAAATAGCTTTCGATCACACAGGGGGAAATAACACGCTATGGCTTCTTGTGGTGCACTTTCCACCTACAGCTACTTGGAACTCCCCACCCCCACCCCAAATCATATTACTCTGCACATGCCACTTCTCTCAGTGAAAAACTTGGGGGTGAGGGCGGGAGGAACAGAACAATAGGAAAAGTAAGAGAAAATAACATGTTCTTATTTAGGTGAAGCTTGAGGTGACATTTAAATTCATACAGCTATTGTATTAAGATCATTAACAGTCTTGCTGGGTCAGAATAGCAGATACTTAAAGAGAAATGATATAAGTGCACCAAAGGAACACTCCAGTCCCTTTTCATTAATTTTAACAGCATGATGTTATCAACAAGAGCTTTATTTTAAGGTGATGGCGCAATGGAAGATGGGGCTCCTCCTCTATCGATAAGTGTTGGGCAGAAAAAGAAATTTCACAGATGCATCTCCTTCACATCATAGAGTTGCAGGGATGAGAAAAACTGTACCCAGCACACACCCCTCATTTGTTCACCCAATGCCTGTGAACAAGTTTATACAGGAAAAGGGCAACTAAAATGATCAAGGGGCTGGAGCATCTCCCCTATGAGGGAAGGTTACAACAGCTGGGATTGTTCTGCTTGGAAAAAAGCAGGCTAACAAGAGACATGTTAGAGGTGCACAAAATTATGCGTGGTGTGGAGAATGTGGTTAGCAAGACATTTCTCTGTCTCTCAAAATACTAGAACCTGGGGACATCCTATGAAGCTGTTTGGTAGAAGATTCAGGACTGATAGGAAGTACTTCTTCACACAGCAAATAGTTAAACTAAGAATGGCCAAAATTGGCATGCACTCACCCCGCAGCTGTTGCAACCCAGCCCCAGCGAACTGGGCCGTGCACGCCCTCGCTGAACACTCATGAGGCTCATGAGCACTTGGCAGTTGCCCGCTCTAGCTTCTGGCCCTTTCCTAACACAGCGAGGAAAATGTGTGATTACTGGCTGCCATTAGAAGGGGAAAATGCACACTTTCCTGAACCTCCAGGAATCCCCCCATGACAACAAGGGCCTTAAAGATCCTATTAAGGCAAGGGGGGGAGGCTCCGGAAAGTGTGCATTTCCCCCTTCCACTCCAAAAAGCATGTGCCCCTTTGCGACAATGGGGGCCTTAAAGGCCCTATTAATGCAAGGGTGCCCTTGCATTGGCACAGGGGGTAACCCTTACTTTCTGGATGCTCCAGAAAGTGCACATTTTCCCCACATGCCGAAGGGATCTTAAAGACCCAATTAATGCAAGGGTAAAGATTTACCCTTGTGTTAATAGGGACTTTAAAGCCCTCACATGCACGTGGGGGGGGGAGGTGCACTTTCCGGAGGCTCTGGAAAGTGCACATTTCTCCTTGCTACGTTAATGGTGGCTGTCATTAACCCAGCGTGGGGGAAAGGCCGGAAGCCAAGGTGGACCCATGTCCAAGCACCTGTGAGGGTGGGGGGCTCGCAAGCGTCCAGGAACAGATCTGCACTCACAATGAGTGTGTCCAGCTGGATCCTAGTTAAACTATGGAATTCACTGCCACAAAATGTAGTGATGGCCACCAATTTGGAAGGCTTTAAAAGTGGGTTGGATAAATTTCTGGAGAAGGCTATCAAGGGCTACTAGTCTTAATGGCTATGTGCTACCTCCAGTAGCAGAGGCAGTAAGTCTATGTACACCAGTTGAAGAACATGGGTGGGAGGGTGCTGTTGCACCGTGTCCTGATCCAGCATGGCTCTTCATATGTTCTTATGGAAGCTGCAGGGGCTAATCTCACTCCTGCTGCTGATCTGCTAGTCACCCCATACTCCATCAGCCCTGCTGTAACTGTGAGAAGAAGCCCTGCACACATAGTGGGGATGGGGAATCCTGGGCCAATTAGTCTCCCCCCCCCCCCCAATCTGGAGAAGTTCCCTGCATGCACATCGGTAGATAAATGTAGGGGCCTTTCTCGTCGGTACATACATGGGGGGCACGTTCCACACCTGGTTGGCAGAACATGTAAGAAAGTGCCAAAATATACACAAGCCAAAGCATTTTGGAAAACAACATTTCCTTCCTCACAAACAGTTTCATGTAATGAGAAAGGCAAGGAGATGGCAATTACCCACTACACTTCTGCCTCCTATTTAGTTTCTGGTTCCTTTTGCCACTTCCACTGGCAGAAGGATGAAATCATGATCAGCCAGCTTCAATGGCCACCAGTTTGGATGGCATTAAAAGGGGATTAGGCAAATTCCTGGTGGAGAAAGCTATTCATGGCTTCAGGTCCTGATACCTCTAGGCTCCTTCCAGTATCAGAGGCAGTAAGCATACACCAGTTGCTGAGGAACATGGGTGGGAGGGTGCTGTTGCACTCATATCCTGCTTGTGGGCTTCCATTGAGCAGCTGTTTGACCACTGTGTGAACAGAATGCTGGACTAGATGTATACCTAACAAGAGAGGGAAGAACGCAGTGGAGGGTGGTGGCTCAACTTTTGGCGGGGCTGTGAATCCTTTCTGGGTTTCACCCAGAAATCTAAAGCAGCTATCCAAGCTGCTGAACTCATTTTGGGGTCAGAGTTCGGCACTTTGGATAGTTCCTTTAGAATTCTGGCTAGCTCTGACTGAAACCCAGGATGAATCCACAGTCCTACTGAAATCAGAGCCACCAGCCTCCACTGGAAGAAATGCAGATCCTTTACTAAAGTAAAAGCGGCCGCCCACTCCTTATAAGGGTTTGACTCATCTGGGCGCAGGAGAATGACGTCAGCGTGCTATGTCCGCCCCCAGCAGATTCCCCACGTGGTAGGGATTCCAGGAAGCGTCGCAGAAGAGTCAGGTGGAATCTTCGCGGGAGGCTTGTCGGTCGGTACAGACAAGGCTTGATCGGCTATTAGACTCCGAATCGGGCTGGAATAAAGGGGGGCAAGGACTGTTGTCCCAGCGACTGTATAGATGAGGGCTGGGAAGGAGAGGATTGCAAAGAGAGGAAGGCGGTTGTAACCGAGAGGACGAGGGGCTCAGTAGATGACTCCCTTCCCCCCCCCCCCCATCCCAATCGCCCTTAGGGAATCTGTTTTCCTTGTTTTATTTAGCCGTTTGTAGGGCTGCAGGTCTAAAGGTGCAATCCTATGCATGTTTAGAGGGCGAAAAAGTCCTACAATTCCCAGCATGCCCCAGCCAGTATGGCTGGCTGGGGCATGCTGGGAGTTGTAGGACTTTTCTGTCTAAACATGTATAGGATTGTTCTTTACGTCTACTTATTTATTGTTTTTAAACTTGTATTTATATACCATCTTTCTCCCAGGTGCTCGGAGCAGCACACATAGTTCTTCCCCGCCTTTCCTTTATCCTCGCAACAACCTTGTAAGGTGTGTTAGCCTGGGATAAGGTTTCAGATTCATGGCTGAGTGGGGATAGAACCTACACCTCCCCAGTGTTTGAAAGTGAAGCCCCATTGAAATCAATAAAACTTCTGAGTAAACACTGGTGAGGAAAGGGCTTTTACACGTGGATGCTGGTTTGATTGAAGCACACATGGTAATATTTCTCCTACATTCTCCTGCTGGGTGTGGGGAAGGGTACTGTTGTGCAGATTTGGCATTATATTGCTGCTGATACGATATATTATTGGGAGGTCATTGACTGATAGTGATTGAAAAGTCTCCCATTATTTTTCTCCCGCTAAAGAAAAAAATGTTTTTTTTTCTTTTACCATATGATACCTTAGGTATCAGAGGCAATATGCCTATGTGCACCAGTTGCTGCGGAGCATGGATGGGAGGCTGCTGTTGCACTTACGCCCTGCTTGTTGGTTTCCCATGAGCAGCTGTTTGGCCACTGTGTGAAAAGAATGCAGGACAAGGTGAACCCTTGGTTTGATCCAGCATGGCTCTTCCTGTGATCTTATTTCTGTTTTTGTGATTCCTTATGCTCTTCTGTTAAGTCATTGTCTGTTTCCTGGTTGGCTGGAGGGGAGCAGAATGCCTCCGTTTTGTGTTGTGAATCGATTCCCGTTAACAAATGCGTGACAGATGGATTCAACACGTGCCCACACTCTATCACTGCTTGTACATGATGGTGAAAGATTTATCTGTTGAATTTTAGCCTGTTGTGCAGCTGTCAAAGGTTGATACTTTGCTGGTGGGAAAGTACACCCCCACCTAAACAGCTGCATGTTTCAAACTGGATGCAATATCAAATTGTGACACTGAATTTCCAAGCTCTGTAATTTAGAATCAACGTTAGAGTGCTGATCAGATTTTTCAAGAAAGACAGTTTGTGTCTGTGTGGAAGCTTATCTTCTTTTCTTTCTTTCTTAAAACATTTGTATCCCACCCTATATCACTAGGATCTGAGGGTGGCGTACAGGTAATGGCATTACTTGTTAGTAAAACAGATTTAGAGCATAACAAAGTTACTCCCCTTAGCTACCTGTTATAACTGCAGGCACCTCTAAGCAGTAGCAGAAGCAGTCAAGAGTGCCAAAGGTCACTGCCTAGTGGGTAGAGTGTCAGATTAGATCAGGGAGAACGAGATTCAAACCTTCACTCAGCCATGAAGCTCATTAAGGGTGCAGTCTTACTCATGTTAAGACATAAAAGGGTTATATAACTCCCAGCATGCCTCAGCCAGCCATGCTCTCTAGGGGAATCTGGGAGTTGTTGGATTTTTTTTTCTGGGTAAACATGTATTGGATTGCGCCCTAAGTGATGTTCATAAAATTATAGAATAGTACAGTTGGAAGGGGCATGCATAAGATGAAGTGGGCTATAGTCCACAAAAGCCTATGCCAGAATAAATTTGTTAGTCTTTGAGATACCACAACACTCCTCATTGTTTTGCCATCTCAGTAGTTACTTTGTCATTAGCTCAAAAGTCAAACCTGTTGATGACTATAACATTGTTCTCATAGACCCCTTCTACAAGAATTCGGTTTGATGCCTGGTTCTCCGATTATGCGCATCTTCTCGGAAGTGCTTTATGGTAAATGACTGTACGCAGGAGGTAATTGAGCGCACAACTGGTGGCCTTACCAGTTGTTTGAAATGTGCTTTAGAAGTAGTTAATGCGGAGAATCGCTTGTTCACATAGTCAAAATGCTCTTTAACGGCCGCAGCAAAATAAAACTTGCTATTTAACACGCATTCGATAATGCGCATACTCGAATAGCTAACGCGCCTCAACTCCCAATTCGCGCTCCGCTCATGTAGAGGTAAAAATTTTAATGAGACTTGAAAGAGCTTTAAGCCTCTCATGTAGAGGCAGCCATAGTATAGTACTTGAAGAATATTTGGCCATGATTTGACAAGTCAAATGCCCAATCCTATCGAGATATTTTTTTAAGTTTAGATCTTTTATAAGGAGGAGGTGTACTCAAGACCCCCTTCCTTCCATATTTTCTTCGATGTGCAAATCTAAGAAGCAAATATCGTACACTAACTTAATTGTAATACTTTTTGAGTTCATAGATCCCAGTGTGGCAGTTCCCAGTTGTAATGTAAATTGAACGTGCTTGCTGCTTGAAGTAAAAAAATAAATAAAAAATAATAATAATACAATTAATACCAAATTTGAGAGGATTGCTGTTCAGAACAAAATATGTGGTACCAAATGTTCAAAAACTAGGAAGAGAACAAAAGCATATGAAGAGCATTTTGAAGCAGGTTGCAGTAGGAGTTGCTCAGAAGTGAGTATTTTAACTCGTTCTTCCCCAGGAGAAATGTTAAATATAAAGTTGTAGTAGCTCATGTCACCTTTTATATAAATGGACTAAACAGGCTAAGGAGGAGTATCCATGGGAGAATGTCTCCTCGGCAGGATCTACATTACTGCTTTAAAATGGTTTATAACAGTAGTGACAACTGTTGGGGCCCAGAACAGACTCCATATACAGCTTTTAAACCATTGTTAAAGTGTCATATCCTGCTTGGTGTAGATCGGTCCCAAGTGTACTGATAATATATGTATGTATTATCAAGAGCCATTCTAGCTACTAGCTGTCCTCTCTTTCCTCAATGTTTGTTCCTTTGGAATAAGAGAGCCTCATAAGATGCCCACTTCATTTGTTCTGTATTCATATCCTTGCACAAAAACGTGTATATTTTGCTCCTTTTCTTTCCACTCTGTCACTCTCCAATTAAGGGTGCAATCCTATGAGATCCCCCCTCCCCTTGATGCTCATAAACTTCCAAACACGAAGGCTGACGAGCATCCATTGCAGAGCAGGAGGCATAGTGAATCGTTGCCTCTACTAAACCTCCCACTCTGCATTTTAGCTTTTTCACCCGTCTAGCTGGGGTGCGTCGGAAGGGGAGAAAAGGAGACTGGAGAGGCATGAGGATACTGCATAAGCCAGCCTCTTCAGTACCCTCCCTTCCCTGCCCACTGAAACACACCTTTTACCCCCTCTCTAAGGTCGCTTTTGCAACCTTGGAAAGTCAGCTGGCATGGTTCCCTCTGCGCTGACTGTGAGGTGGAGGGGGCAGGGAGCACTAATTCCTGGGCCCGAGGTCAGAGCACTATCTCCAATCTCAGATCCGGGAATCCAAAGTATCCTATGCACCCCCACACCTCAAGCCGTAGGATTTTTCCTTAATTGAATTCAGTAATGTAATATTGATGCAGTTGCGTTTTTTTTCCAGAATGCTTTCCTAAATCTACCAGTTCTTCTGTTTAAGTAGACCATACAAGTCACCAGGAAACATTAAAACAGTTCAAAATGGATTCCTAATGGCCATTAACCTGCTAAAAATGCTCTGTTCTTGTTCATTTACCAGTAAGGCAATCTATAGGCTTAACTTCAGAATATTTTTTAAAAAATATATAAAAATACTGAGATATTTATATTAACTGCTTGATCTTGACTATTGACCAAATAACGTCTGAGGTCAACGTTAGAGGCCCTGCTTGTGTGCCCAACTGTCAAAGCCATTAGGCTTTCTCTCTGGTGGTCCCTCACTTGTGGAACTCTGTTCCAATAGATGTCTTCGAGGGCCCATCATTACAGGTATTACAGGCCATAAAGACTTAATTATGATTTTTTAAAATCATTACCTATAATTGATCACTCCTTCCATTGATTGGTTGCCATTGTATATATGGTAGGGTGACCATATGGACAGGAGGACAGGGCTCCTGTGTCTTTGACAGTTGTAGAGAAAAGGGAATTTCAGCAGGTGCCATTTGTATGCATGCAGCACCCAGTGAAATTCTCTCTTAATCACAACAGTTAAAGTTGCAGGAACCCTGCCCTCTTGACCAGATACAAAAAGAGCAGGGCTCCTGCAGCTTTAACTGTTGTGCTTAAGAGGGATTTTCGCCAGATACTGCATGCATACAAGTGATCCCTGCTGAAATTCCCTTTTCTCTACAACTATTAAAGATATAGGAGCCCTGTCCTCATTTCCATATGGTCACCCTAATATGTGGTCTTAGCTGGTCTTAACTGTAAATTCTGGTGTTATAGTTAATTTTGATTGGATTATTGTTTCATTATTATTTCTTATCAGTTGTCTTATTGTGTTTTATGTTTTTGAATTTTGTATGTGCCCTTGGGAGGGATTTCCCTAAAAACTGGCTGATAAATCTTTGAAATAAATTAATAAAACAATGTAATGGACATAGGGATTTTTTGAGTTATGGTGAATGTGCGATCAGAATAGGCAGGAAGGTCTAGGGAAGTATGGGTAGGGAATTCAGGGGTTAAGAAAGGAAAAAGCAGGCATCTGAGAAGATAATAGAGAATGTTTGACAAAGGTGGGTGGGAGTGGTCCAGAGCCATGGGAGGAAGAGGGAGCATTCTTAGAGACAAAGTAAAGTAGAACACTGAATAGACAGAGGAGAAATGCACATAACCAGAAGCTGCAGAGACAAAGAAATGCATATTGATCTGTAAGAACCAAATCATCTACTCTATCTAGGGAGGCTCGGAGAGTGGCAGCCAGGGAGAGGGCCTTCTCAGTGGTGGTCCCCTGATTATGGAACAAGCTCCTCACTGGGGCCTGTCTGGCACCAACACTTTCATCTTTTTGGCACCATGTTAAGACCATTTAATGGAATATGATGGGGCATTTACATTAGTCTAAGTAGGTCTGCTATTTTATTGGAGTGGTTTTAGCTATCTGAGTTGTTTCTGATTTTGTGTGTTTAAATTTTTATGCTGTATTCTACGCTGCATTTTTATGTTGTAATTTATTATATTATAAATTGTTGTAAACTGTCCAGAGAGCTTTGGCTATTGGGCAGTTTAGAAATTAAACAAATCACCATCTAGTCAACCTCCTAAATTAATAGCCTCATTTACAATATGTTCTCTCTTTTCTTCTTTGAAGCCCAGTCATGAAGCTCAAACGAGGGAATACGTTTAAGACACCATCCAAATTTAAGCGAAAGGGCATCGAAGTAACCGGAAAATGGAAACCCATCGAGATTGACCCAAATCTCTTTGCTGATGAGCAGCTTGGAGGCTTAGTGTGTTTCGAGGAACTTACAGATTATAAATTGGTGTCTTCCTCGAAAGCTGGAGAAGGTAAAGTCAAGAAGAGAAAATCCATTAGGTACAAAGAAGAGGAAGAGCCTGAGGAAGAACCTGGTACTATTCCCAAAAAAAAGAGGAAGAAAGAGAAAAATCTGGAACATAAAGCAAGGAGCGAGGATGAACTTCAAGTGGAGGAAGTGGAAATGGATCGCGAGGCCAAGGGCGAAGAGATCCTTGTTAGCCAAGAACAAGATGAGAGTGAGGCAGGGGATGCTACCGGCCTGGAAAGAAAACCAGTGAAGAAAAAGAGGAAGAGAGAACGGAAGAAGAAAACACCTTCTTCCCAAGATGTCCTTGAACAGGATAGATCTTCTAAAAAGGCTAAAAACTGGACGGCACAAGTCTTGTCTGCGTCTTTGGATCGGAAAGTAGACGTTTCTGCATGGAAAGGCCTCTTTGTTCCTCAGCCCATTCTTCGGGCACTGAGCGAATTGGGGTTCAGCGCGCCAACACCCATTCAGGCTTTTGCTCTGCCTTCTGCAATTCGAGATGGCATGGATATCCTTGGGGCTGCGGAAACAGGTATAACTTAATTCTACAACTGTGTCTTGCATGCACCAGTTTTCCACAGTCCAAGATGTCTGTATTCTTTACATCACAGCTGTTGAACCTTTTTCAGCCTGAGGGCCGAATTCCATTTTGGAGCACCTCTCAGGGGCCACATTCCAGTGGTGGGTGAGGCCAAAAGCAAGAGGGGTGGACCCCAAAATAGCAGCACATGATACCTTCAAGTTCTTACTGCCAGTAACTAAGCCTTAGGAGAGCATTTCAACCTTTCAGAATGGGAAAAACCTGTGCAAAAGCCATGAAACCACCAAGCAATCAGTGGAAGGATGGGGCAAGGGAAAAGGGTGAAGGGGAACCCCAGGGGGGGTGCAGATTTGGGTCCCCCGGGAGTGTGTGCAGATTGGGATATGGGAGGATCGGATCTTCCCCCACCCCGATGTGCATCACTTTACACTCTTTTAACTGCATTTTGTAGCTGGTTCATCCAGTTCAGAAAGATTGTTTGAGAAGTCTTTGCAATTCTGTTTTGTTTGTTGTACCACCATGAAACATTTGGTGTCATCTGCAAACTTGGCCGTGGCAGTGTTCACAGCCAACTCATTCATAATCAGGCTAAAATGTACAAGTCCCAACACATCTGTCTCTGTATAAGGCAGCTCCGTATTTTTATTGGGAGAGAGCTCAGTCCCATTGCTCCGTGGTAGAGCACATTGTTCTAGGTCAAGAAGATCTCAAGTTCTTTCCCTGACCTCTGCAGCTAAAAGGATCAGCTGCACCCCTTCCTAGAGTTGAAAGACCTAAAGACAGTAGTACACTCGCTGTTAACTTCAAGGCTCGACTTCTGCAATGTGCTGTATATAGGGCTACCTCTGTGCCTAGTCCGGAAACTTCAACTAGTTCAAAATATGGCAGCCAGGTTGGTCACCGGTACACCTAGGGGTGACCATATTACGTCAACTTTAAAATCGCTTCACTGGCTGCCAATTAGTTTCTGGGCGAAGTACAAAGTGTTGGTCATTACCTTTAAAGCCCTACATGGTTTGGGTCCAGGTTACCTGTGGGATCGCCTTCTCCCATACAATCTGCCCCACACGCTTAGGTCCTCTGGGAGGAACTTACTACAGTTGGCCAAGACTAGGCTGACAACTGTTACCCAGAGGACCTTTTTTTCCGCCGCTCCCAGACTGTGGAATGGCCTGCCGGAGGAGACTCATCAACTTACCAGTCTTCTAGAATTTAAGAAAGCTATAAAGACTGTTCTCTTCCAGCAGGCATATCCAGTGGAATTTTAGAATGTTTTTAGGATGTTTTAATAATGTGTGCCATGTTTTAATCAGTTTTATGTATTTTATCATATTGTTGTTCCCCGCCTTGATCCAAACAGAGAGGTGGGTAAGAAATAAATTATTATTATTATTATTATTATTATTATTATTATTATTATCATCTTAAAAGACCCCTTGCCTGAATCCTTGAGTTCTGCTGCCAGTCAGAATAGACAATACTGGGCTAGGTGGGCAAACAGTCTGATGGAGGGGTCCCCAGCCTGGCGCCCTCAGATGCCATAGCGTTCACAGCACCTCTAATGGCACCCATGAAGCGCCCACAGGCACCGCAAATCTTTTTAAAAGATTTTATTTTCATTTTTTCCTGGGTTTTTTAACGTACGTGCATGAATTTGTATATATCCATAGCAATGAATACATATGAAATGCACACCACGTTCCAGCAATTATACATAAACTTCAACAAAAGCAGACCATTTATCCACACAAGTATCCATTTGAAGGTGGTGTCTATATGCCACCCGTTCACATACTGAAAGCACTGTAATGCCTTCAATCTATTGCATTATAGGACATGAATGTTTATCCTTCCAACATTGTGATATCAGTCTTTTAGCTGTCAAAACGGTGCAGAGAATTTATCTGTGCTGACCGTTTGTACGTTTCCATGAAGCGGGTAAATAATGTAAAATAATGTGTTCATCAGTGAATCTTAAAGGCTGTTCCAGTACAAAATTTGTCTGTGTCATAACCTCCTCCCGAAAAGCAGCAACTACTGGACATTGCCAAACATATGTTTAAAGGAAGCATTAGCTGGATTGTGCTGCCAGCAATAAGATAAAATTAGACAATGCCATATTATAGAGACATTGTGGTGTCCAATAGACACAAAGCAAGTTTTTGTTGAATAAGGCACAGCCTAAGATTATAAATAAGACACGTAGCAGTGATCCACTGATTAGGCATTTTGTGGTGGTACCCAGAACAATTTCTCAAGTTTCTAAATGTGCCCACGGGTCCAGAAAGGTTAGGAATCACTAGTCTGATGTGGCATAAATTCTCTTCCTATGTTTCTAACTTCCCTTTTCATTCTCTATGTGTGTGTTTTTAGGAAGCGGAAAGACACTTGCTTTTGCCATACCAATGATCCATTCCATTCTGCAATGGTACAAATCAAAAGATTTGGCAAGTGGAAGTGACAGCCTGCTAGAAGGAGGAGCAGAGAGCGAGGACAACATGCCAAGGCAGGAAGTGAGCGAAGAAACAGGAGGCCAGAACTCTGATGGGGATGAAGCCATTGATGCTGTGGACAATGGCAAAG
Source organism: Anniella stebbinsi (assembly GCA_029215795.1). Taxonomy (NCBI): domain Eukaryota; kingdom Metazoa; phylum Chordata; class Lepidosauria; order Squamata; family Anniellidae; genus Anniella; species Anniella stebbinsi. The sequence goes on along the minus strand of JARDYH010000001.1, from coordinate 348,844,519 downwards.
CTCTGGCAACAGGCTGTGTGAAGGTGTTGGAGGATGCGGAGTTTGATTTGGGTGCCGCAAAACACAATGAACATGCATATAAAAGCAATCCTCTCTTGGGTCTAGTCTTAACTCCTACAAGGGAACTGGCCGTCCAAGTAAAGCATCATATAGACGCAGTGACCAAGTTCACAGGTATGTCCGTTTCTGGTGCCCCGGCGGTGTATGAATGGCAGGCTTCCATTGCTCACTTTGCTTCTGGCTCAGTCTTCATAATATGGAACCCTTTCTTCAGAAAATATTTCCTCCAGTTTTCTTCCCTGCAAGTTTCTAGCTCTCCTTGCCGTCAAGGTATGCTTGGGAGTGTGTGTGCATGGTCTGTTGAAATTGCAGAAGCCAGAGAGGTATCTGAATAAGGAGTTCAGTTGCAGGCAATGGAACTTCAGTACCTTTCTTGGTTCCTCTCCTGCTCATAACTAGCAAAAAGTTAAATAAATTATCCAAAATAAGAATGGTTGTTATTTTGCATAATTCAGTAGTTTCTATAGGTTGAGAATATTACTTTTCTTGGCATAGGATTGCATGGGTATAAGTTGTTTTAAGAGACGTTTACACAGACTTGAATATGGATGCTGTTTTGTGTGTTTGGAGATGCAGCTTGTCTACACATGTTATATTAGAAAGAGATTCAATTCTGCATCTAGCTAATTGCTGGATGACTTCCCCTGATGGAAGGCAACCAAAACATACTGGGAATTATTTATTAAGCTGCAGTTAAAATTTATCAGCTTTGCCTCTTACATTCTTGGTGCATCCGTCTTCCTGCATGTGATCTGTATGAGATTTTTACCTTTAGGAGGGAATGACTGAGTTCACACAACATGATAACCCACTCACAAGGTTGAGTATGGATTGAATGTGGGTAATTGTTGAAATGTGGGTTATTGTTGAAATGTAGGTTGTTGTGTAATCTGAACCCAGCTGCGCTAACAAACCATGCTTTCTTAACCACAAACAACCCATGAAGAGAACCTATGGTTTATTGTTATGGGCTGTTTGTAGTTAACAAACCATGGTTTCTTAGCACAGCTGGGTTCAGACAACACGATTACCCACGTTTCAACAACAACTCACAGGTCACTGACAACCATGGGTTATAATGTTGTGTGAATCCAGTTACCATGATTGCCATCCTACAAATAATTTTTAATAGATTATAATTATCCTATAATTACATTTCTTGCAGTGAGCAGGGAACAAAATAGATCTCTTTTTCTGTCTTCTAATTACAATAAACATCTAACCAGAAGCCCTGTCTTGGTGACTTAGATTGAAAAGAAGCTGCCTTATACTTGGTCAGACTGTTTGTCAATCCAGCCCTGTATTTTCTAGTCCAATCGGCAATTGCTCTAGTCCAGTCAGTAGTTGCACACAGTGAAGAGTTAAACTGTGGAATTCACTACAACAAGATGCAGTGATGGACACCAATTTGGATGGCTTTAAAAGGAGGTTGGATAAATTCCTGGAGGAGAAGGCTGTCAATGGCTACTAGTCCTGATGGCTATGTGCTACCTCCAGTATCAGAGGCAGCAAGCCTATATCCACAAGTTGCTGAGAAACATGAGCAGGAGGGTGTTGTTGCACCCACGTCCTGCTTGTGAGTTCCTTGCCGACAACTAGTTGGCCACTGAGTGAACAGAGTGCTGGGCTAGATGGTCACCTTGGTCTGATCCAGCAGGGCTCTTCTCCAGGTTCCCAGCCAGGGGGTCTTTCATATCAACTCCTAGCTGAACTTTTTAAACTAGATATGCCAGGGATTCAACCAGGGACCTTCTGAATGCAAAGCATGTGCTCTACTGCTGAGCTCAGGTCCCTCTCCAGGAAACAAATAAATATGAATGGAGCAATTCATGGCTGATGCAGTGGAACATAACGACAAGGGAGTGGGCCAGTGATTTTTCACAAAGGTGGTGAAGCGTGTCATTACTTCGCTTTTTTATGCTGGAAATGCCATGCACGGGGATGTGCTGCAACTGAAGCAGTGATTCCGCTCCTTAATGCCTTGTCCATTGTTGCCTTCCAGGCATTAAAACAGCCATTCTGGTGGGAGGAATGGCTCCTCAGAAACAGCAGCGGATCTTGAAAAGGAAACCAGAGATCATAATCGCGACCCCGGGGCGCCTGTGGGAGCTCATTCAGGAGAAGCATCCGCATCTCTCAACTCTACGGCAGCTCAGGTACTGAGAGCATTTTCAGAAGAAAAGGAAGGGGGGGGGGAATCAGCCTTACCTAAAGGAGCAAAGGCTCTTTAATCGTTTCTAAATGCTTCTAGTACTAACGGACTTGCTACTTAATCAGTATTGACTGTGCAGGATGATTGGGACTCTTCCTTGAGCTTGCGGCTTGAAGAATGCTTACAAATGCTTGTATGTTTGTTGTTGTTCTCATGATTGCTCTGCTGCCACCGGCTGCCTTCCACCTCCTGGCTTGGCCCACGTTTCAAAGAAAATTTCCAGGGAGTGGTGACCACAGTCTTACTACCTATCTGTTGCCCTTGCTAGAGCAGCCTTCCCCACCTTATGCCCTCGAGATTCAACTCCCTCACCTCTAGCCAATGGGAGTTGTAATCCAAAACCCCTGGGGGACACCAGCTTGAGCGGGATTGTGCGAGAGCATTCAAATGAATGATCACCATGTCAAAACCTGGTCCTGAGGTGGATCAGCCCCACTGAGCTGTCAGGAGTCTGAAACAACCCTGAGAGCCGATGGTGGCTATGGATAGTCAAGTACAAAATAAGACACTCAGTGGTGTAAGGGAACCAGGGTATGCAAGGATGCAGCATTGGAGGGGGGAGTTATTAGCAGGGTTTTTAATATCCTCTGCCACCCCCTTCAGAATCCCCTGCTCCCTTTGAGCTTACCTGCAATCCTTACAGTAGTATTTTTTTATTTTTTTTATTACATTTATATCCCACCTTTTTCCCTCCAAGGAACCCAATGTGGAGTACATAATCCACTTCCTCTGCATTTTATCCTTACAACAGGAACCCTGTGAGGTAGGCTGCGCTGAGAGTTTGACTGGCCCAAAATCACCCAGTGAGCTTCCATAGCCAAGTGGGGACTAGAACCCTGATCTCCCGACTCCCAGTCCAACACTCTAACCACTACACCACACTTGGCTCTCCGTTAGCTGGCGTGAAATGAATTTGGTCCACAACAATATATTCCTTGTTGCAATGTAAAGTATGTTGGGGTAGCGCCATCTCAGACAGGCAGGCAAGACGCTTTAGCTTTACAAAAGATCTGTTCTTGGGGAAGATAAAACTGCTAGAACTGGTTTGTTGATATGGGTCAACACAGCTGCCCAAATGTTTGGACTCTGCTTAGGGGCATGGCTCTGGTGGCTGTCATGATGAGTGCCTGCACTTCAAAATTTACCACTACAGTACTGAATAAGGCTCATCAAGTCTGACGGACCCATGCTGTTTTAGGGTATTTTAAGAAGTGCTGTGCCAAAATTTTTGATTCTTCCATTTTTGGCATTTCGTGGGGTGAATGAGGGAAAAACGAAAGCTCTGGCGAAAGAGGCTGAGAGAGCTGAGAATATTGGAGAATTTTCTCATTGAGGACAAGGCTTCCACATAACTTTTAAGTGTAGGTAGTTGTTGAGGGTTATTCTTTCTATTTTTATTTAAAACACACACACACACAAACACTGGCACTTGTGGGAGCCCAGGAGTTCATCCTGAATGCCTTTTGGAGAGGGCAAGGTCACATGGTCTCCAATAGGCATTCAGGAAGAACTGCTGGGCTCCCCCAAGTGCTGGGGAAGAAGAAGAAGAAGAAGAAGAAGAAGAAGAAGAAGAAGAAGAAGAAGACACCTCAGCAACTGCCTACACTTAAAAAGGTATGTGGAAACCCTGTCCCATTCCCCAAAGAGAAAATCCTCCAAAATTCTCCCCTCCTGCAAAAGAGTCAATAAAAACAATGCCTCTTTCGCAGGGAGAGAAAAAGTTCCGGAAAATAAGGGAGCAGGATTCGGCACAGCACTAATTTTCAGGGACATGGGTGGCATGTGCCATCAGTTGGCAAAACATAAGTGAACCCCATTGTGTCAGACCAAGGGCCTCTCTCCTGAAGCGTATCGGATTTCCATCTATCTTGAATCAAAGCCCTTCAGACTGTCTCTTCCTTGTGCCTGACAGGTGCCTGGTGATCGACGAAGCAGACCGGATGGTGGAAAAGGGACATTTCTTAGAGCTCTCTCAGTTGCTGGAAATGTTGAGCGATTCTCAATATAACCCAAAACGTCAGACCTTTGTCTTCTCTGCCACCCTGACTTTGATCCATCAGGCTCCCATTAGAGTTCTCCAGAAGAAAAACGCCACCAGAATAGACAAGAAGACCAAGCTGGAGATGCTGATGCAGAAAGTGGGTATCAAGGGCAAGCCCAAAGTGATAGACTTGACGAGAAAAGAGGCCACTGTGGAGACTCTCACGGAGACCAGAATCCACTGCGACACGGAAGAGAAGGACTATTACCTCTATTACTTTCTGCTTCAGTACCCGGGCAGAACCATGGTTTTTGCAAACAGCATCGATTGCATCAAACGGCTCACTGCCCTCCTCACTATATTGGACTGCAACCCTCTGCCTCTTCACGCAAACATGCACCAGAAGCAAAGGTTAAAAAACCTGGAGAGGTTCGCCGAACGCAACAGGTCAGTTTATGTATTTGTTTATTTGATTGCTGCTTTTTTCCGTCCCCCAAAACGGCCCATGTGAAATGGCGAAAATGCAGTTAAAATCAGGACAGAGGAAAGCATCACAGTGTAATCACCTAGGAGCCACAGTTGCTGGGGAACATGGGTGGGAGGATGCTGTTGCACTCAAGTCCCACTTGTGGATTTCCTGTACACAGCTGCTTGGCTACTGTGTGAACAGAATGCTGGATTAGATGGACCGTTGGTCTTGAACCAGTATGGCTCTTCTTATGTTCTTATGGATGTGTTATCTTCTGTTTGCCCCACTTTTTCATTTAGTTTTCCTTCTCTTCATTGTACTCGTTGTTTTGTATTACGAACGTTATTTTGCTGGTGTTCAATTTGTCTAGCCATCTGGTCACACCAAATTCAGTTTAAATGCCTTCTAAGGAGTGTGTTGAGCTTTGCTTGATAACCATTGTCCCCACTTCTGCCATTTCAGCTGCGCCCTCTTGACAACAGATGTTGCCGCTCGGGGACTCGACATCCCTCATGTGCAACACGTCATACATTATCAGGTACCAAAGCAAAATCCACTTGCGGCGATACCCCCATTTCTGTATCCTTAGGTATGTCTAGATTAGTGTGTTTGGAGATTGCGGAATGTTGGACTGAGTGGGTGTGGCTGATGATGCTGGGAAAGGGAGGGGGAGGAGTATATATTGTGTGAGGGAGTGGTTTGGCAGTTAGTGTGTTGGTTGGGAGGAGGGTAGTTAGGTAGGAGATGTGTTAGCTGTGTGTTCTTGTCAGGAGTGTGTGAAGAGTAAATAAATTTGAGATTTTAAAGACTTAAGATTATTATTATTATTAAGATTATTAGAAGTATTAAGAATAGGCAGGTTTTTAAATTGATTTTGGAAGAACTGTAAACAACAACAAACATTTTATTTTATTTTTGCTACCACAAACCACGTGTCAGCTTGGCTTTGTAACCTGCTCTATTAGTTTAATTCAAAAACCAATAGCATTAAACCTTTCAGCCAATATAATCACAGGAGAACCTTTTCAAATCCTCAGTACCTTTTCCCTTTGCTCTAAGGGAAATGTGGTGTATCTTTTACTCTTCCCTCAGGTGTTTAAGTGGTGGTGCTTAGCCTGAGAGGGGTGTGCTCATCTAGGCCTAGTATTTGAGGCTGGCGGCACACCACTCTGATTCTCTGTTTGCAGATTTTGTGAATAACACTAGGCCTGTGCACTGCTTCAGCTCCAAATCCAAATTATGAGCCTTAAGTGGGCTGATTTGGACTGAATCAGTCAAAAAACAAAGCGGTTTGGCTCTGGGCTGATTGGTCTGAAGTGCTTCAGACCGATCAAGAACTCCGCTGTACCAGCTCATTTTTAAGATGCCGACTCCCTTGCAGAGGCCTTTACAGCTGCGGGTGCTCACAGCGGGTCTAGGCACGGAGCTTGCATTGTGGGGCACTTGCTTGGCAGATGCCCATTAAAGAATTGTTCAGACATCCGAATCTTGATCCAGAACCTCTGAAGCGGGTGGGGTGGGTCTGTACACAGCCCGAAATAGCATGAATGGTTTCAAAAGCAAGGAGGGTTTTATATCCAATTGGAGTCCAAAAGGTTCCATGGTGGCCTCTGTGGATTGAACCCAGATAGACAAAAGGAGGTGTGATGCAGTGAGAACCTGGCTTAGGATCCGGGCTTGTTAGGAGATGGACAAGCTAGAGTTCCCAGTTTGAAAGTCATTCTAAACAAACCACAGGTGGAAAGTCCCCGGCTTGTTTAGCTGGTCCTCCTGGCAGGAGGAGCCAACCAGGGGCCAAATGTGCTTGCTCATTCACAGTAAGCCAGAACTCAAAAGAGTTCTGGCTTACTGTGACATGCGAACCAGGTGTGCTTGCCGAACATGGTCACATGCCGTTCTTTCTTTCTGTGTTCTGCCTTGTCCCCACGAAAGCGTTTAATCCCATGTGCCATTTCAGGTTCCGCGTACCTCTGAGATTTACGTGCACAGAAGTGGCAGGACTGCCAGAGCTGCCAACGAGGGCTTGAGCTTGCTGCTGATTGGCCCAAGCGACATGATGAATTTTAAAAGGATTTATAAGACGTTGGAGAAGGATGAAGAGCTTCCTTTTTTTCCTGTGGAAACAAAATGTATGACAGCCATCAAGGTAAAATATATCTTCCTTTTGAAACTCTTTGTGTTTTGTTGAGTGCACCACTTTCCATGGTCACTCAAGACTTCAGAAGAAATTATCATTTTTTCACACCTGGTATAGGTACCTGATCAGAGAATGTGTCTGTGAACCATAGAGGTGGTGAATGTGTCTGTGAACCATAGAGGTGGTTTCACCTAATGACTGCTTCCTTGGATGGCCTTGCTGTGACTTTTGGGGTTGTCTTTGTAATGCTTCCTGTGGGCTGCAAGGCGTTCTGAGAACTTTAGGGTGTAAAATCAAAACAAAGAAGTGTGTGTGTGTGGGGGGGTATGTTTGTATGTAATCCTGCCCTTCCTCCAAGTTGCTCAGGGAAACCAAAGAACCCATTTTGTAATCCTTTTCTAAGACCTCCTTCTTCCTGAGTTAATTTCATCCTTTTGATAGGAAGACATGGGGGCTCTCCAAAAGCCATTTCTGAAGATGAGATTTGCAAGGATAAAGAAGAAGAGGTTAAAGATAAAGTACTTTGTGGCACTGATGCATCCTTCGTGGGATCTGGTGCCACAGCCCTTTGCCTCTTGCTGCTTCTTGTGGCTACTAGTCACGATGGCTATATTCTACCCCCAGTATCACAGGCAGTATGCCTATGTACACCAGTTGCTGGGGAACATGGGCGGGAGGTGCTGTTGCACTCATGTCCTACTTGTGGGTTTCCCACAGGCAGTTGGTTGCCCACTGTGTGAACAGAATGCTGGACTAGATGGATGGTTTTAAAAAGAGATTTGACAAATTCATGGAAGATATTAGGGGTGGGCGAACTTACCCTCGCCTGCCTCAGCAGACGCTCTCTGCCCCCACTTGCCAGGTCATGACAGTCTTTTCTGAAGCTCGGCTCAGTGAGCGTTTGGCAGCTGCCCACCCTGTCTGCTGAAATTGTGCACTTCCCCCTCTGCGTAATAGCATCTGCCATTAACGCAGTGGGGGGAAGTGTGCAATTTCTGGAGTAAAGTCCCCTTGTGTTAATGGGACTTTACTCTTGCGTTAATGGGGCCTTTATGGCCGCCACTGATGCAGCAAGGGGAAGTGTGTGATTTCTGGAGGTTCCAGAAATTGTGCACTTCCCCGCCCTGCATTAATGGCAGCTGCCATTAACTCAGGGAGGAAGTCCGCAATTTTGGCAGCCAAGCACTCGAGGGGCTTTGAAACGCTTGAGCATGGGCCCACGCTTGTACTGAATGCACCCGACTGGGTCTGGGGTTGTGAACGTGGTGTGTGTGTGTGCATTGGACTAATGGACTCAGTCAGGCAGTTGCAACCTACCTAATAATGGCTACTAGTCCTGATGGCTCTATGCTACCTCCAGTATCAGAGGCAGTATGCCTATGTGCATTAGTTGCTGGGGGACATGGGTTGGAGGGTTCTGTTGCACTTATGTCCTGCTTGTGGGTTTCCCACAGGCAGCTGGTTGGCCACTGTGTGAACAGAATGCTGGACTAGATGGACTCTTGGTCTGATCCAGCATGGCTCTTCTTATGTTGTGCTGCTATTGAAGGACATCTTAATTCTAATTCAGCTGGAATTTGGTGACATTAGAATTCTGTAATAGAGCTAGTCTGGATGTACTGCTGATAAAGGTTGTAACTTTGACCTCAGTTTGGACATCCGGAAGGTAAAATCTTTGTCTGTGCAGTGTCCTACTTCTATAAGAAATGAGCATGTACAAAGTCACATGTGGCCAGTACAACTTGGTGAAGTGATATGTAGTCATGCTTTTTGACCTACTGCAAGTTGGTTCAGACCTTTCGTTTCATCAAACATAAGAGCCCTTCTGGATTAGGCCAAAGGCTTAACTAGGCCAGCATCCTGTTTCGCATAGTGGCCAACTAGATGCCCGTGGGAAGCAGGACCAGAGTGCAATTGCATCCTCCCATTATCCCAGGAACTGGCGTTCAGTGGTACACATCTCTTGAGTTCTTTGGAGCAGAGCTACTGTGCTCTAGCAGAGCTGAGGTCCAGTTCTTCCGGTGCACATCTCTTCTTGGCAGCAGAAAGTCATGCATTATGCAGGCGCTAGCCTGGAAGAGACAAGCAGAGGAATGCAGGAATTATGTGGAGATGTTAAAATTAAAAGTGTTTTTAATGAGCTCGGATTTAAGCAGTTGATTGCAGGTAATGAATGATTTTTAAGATTAATTTTTCATTTCTTTGGCTTCTTAAGAATTTCCAGTCCCTCACTACCCTGCTGTCATTTCTACTGCTTTAATAATGTAATCCGTTACGGTGGGTTACAGGAGTCGATAAATCGGCATGTCCAATAGACAGCCTTGTGTGATCGCTTTTGGGGAGTGTATGCTCTAAAACAGGGGTGCAGAACCAATCTTCAATGGGGGGGGTCCAAATTGCACTCCACCAGGCCTACCGTGCCCCAGATGACCTCGCCTTGTCACACTCCGCCCATGCCATCGCCCTGCCTGTTTTCACTTTCTTTATGCAGAGGAGAGGCTCCTCCCATCACCGGTGCAATTGGGTGCCTCCTCCATGTGTTACTCGCTGTCCCCCATTGGTGGTGGCAAGATACATGCAAAGGAAGATTCGGCTACTGCTGAGAAGAGTGGTTGCCCTTCACAACATCAGCCAAGTTCCCAGCCACCCACATCCCTGCTGTTACCTCAGATCAGAGATATTAGCAGGGATTATAGAGGCTGGGGATTTGTAGGCTAAGCCCCTCCCCCTGAGGAACCCAAGGAGGCTCCGCTGGCCAGATTATACCCATGGGCTGGGAGTTCTGCACATCTGCTGTAAGCTGTTAATGTCTTTTAGACATCTTTATTTTTCATCTAAAATGTTAATGTAGCTGGGATGGTTAATACAGGTCTTGAACAGTTAGGGCAAAAGGCTTTACAAATTGGGTTGATGACTCTGACTTTTTTAAAAAAACCTCTTATGTCTTTCCTCACATCGCAGCACAGGTAGCAGTTTGTACAATGGTGAACGGTTTAATGATGGAAAGCTCAGAGCTTCTCTTCCCATCTCTGCTACCATCCTAATATATAGCCTTGATCAAGTCCCCCATCTTGTTTCTCTAAAAACTGTCCCTGTTTTAAATGCTAAGTAATGTGAAGCAGGGTCTGTTTGTTTTATGTATGTCTGTTTTGCGGTGATGGTTTGCGCCATTCCAAACCTTCAGGATTAAACTAAGCAGCTATAACCTAAAAAAAAAAGAGAAAGAATGGGATACTATGGTATTATAATGAAACTGAAGTCCATTTAAACCACCAAAAATAAGAAATAATTATAAGCACAGGGTTCTCTTGGCTGAGTTGTGCTGGGCCCAAACTATTTAAGGCAGGCTTATAAATCGCCTCAATGCCCATGGGAAATAAGGAATTGCTGTCCGATGAGTAAGAAGGAAAGTTGTTCTGTATTGGAAGAGTTGGCTTTCCTGAGATTATGGGAAAGAGACTAAATATAAGTGTCAGGATCAGGCTTATTTTCCCTAGTGTGGGGAAAGGGGTTTCAGGAGGTCAGTCAGAATCAGAAAAATCAGGAGGAGAAGGAGAAGGAGGAGGACTAGAAATTTACCAGCCAAGACAGGAAGTGAGGATGGAGATCCTCCAAAATCTGCCCAGGAGTTTATCAGAGAGAACACTAATGACTCAGAGCCCATCCTCCCATGGTCCCTGAGAGCTCAGCCACTGTCGGAGGGGGAGAGGACTTTGGCTTTGACAGATCCCAGAGTCCGCCGCAGGGTCAAGTGGGTGGCATTGCGAGCAGGTGAGAGGCAGTCTTCTCGAGGAATACTCTCCCTGAGCTAAAGTGGCTCTTGGATTGAGTGGGAAACTGCCTAGTTTAGTTAGCCTAATTAAGCTTAGAGGAAAGCTCTTAGCATTCTCACTTCCTTCAGGGGTGAAGAGATGTTTATTTGCTGAATAAAGCTTTGTGGATTTCACAGCAGACCTGTTTATTGTCTCGCATCTTAGTGGGAGGACTTGGAATCACGACAATAAGTTTGATACAAAGAAGAATTATAAAGAAAACTTCTAGGCAACCCACGGACTCCACATATATTTTGGTCTGTAAAGCAAAGCGAAAAATATGAATAGAGGTTAAATGAACCACCCTCTGTCCAATAATTTGATTTAAATTCAATGTATTTATTATCATTTATTTACTTCTTTTATTTTTCACTAGCTGATATACCCAGCGTTGCTCAGGCCCCCTAAAATATATGTCTGTGAGGTAAAGTAGTAGGCCGGTGCTAGGCCTGTGAGTTAACTTTTAGTCAAATTACATGGATTTCTTTTTTTTTCATCTCTCACCCTCACGACAACCCTGCAAGGTAGGCTGATGCTAGGCCTCTGAGGTAACTTTAAAGTGAATTAAATTTGTTTCTTTTCTCGCTCTTTCTCTTTATCTCCTAGTTGATTTTGTTTTGAATAATTAATACATGTGTTTTTTTTAAAAAAAGGAAAGGTTGGTTTCCTTCTCCCCCACCCTCTTTGCATATGTTCAAAGTGGTTTACAAAAGATCTGTCAAATGCAATCTGAATATACCTCTACCAGATCTCCATCCAGCTATCTTTATCTGTTCACAATATAGATAATTGCAAGAATGGGACCAGCAAAGCCTGTGCAGTCCACAGGGCTTTCATACCTCTTAAAATAGTGCAAAAAATGTACCTGCTGGCTGTCCATGCTACTACTTCAACCCATTTCTAGTAGGTTTTCAGGGCTGTGTTCCTTCCTGTGCTGATTTGAGTGCCCAAATTCTGTCCCTGCAATGTAATAAATAAATAAGGCTGGCCCTTGTGTTTTGTTGCAGGAGCGAGTGAATTTGGCGAGACAAATTGAGAAGGTGGAATATTTCAACAGCCGAGCAAAGCACCATAACTCTTGGCTCCAGCAAGCTGCAGAAGCGCTTGAGCTTGATCTGGATGATGACGAGCTAATAGGCAAGTCATAGGGTTTGTGGGTTTCAAAGGGAGGAACCATCCAAGAAGGTGCAACAAGAGTCATATCTCCTGGTCAAAAAGAGGAATGCTGCACCCATACATCTGGGAGTCATGGTCATGGTTTCTATCTTTGTTTGAAATACATTTTGACCCAAAGTAGGTGTGTGTGTGTAAGGGTCGTGTGGGTGTGAGGATGCGGGGCAGGGGAGAGGTTAAGCCACAAACTCAGCAACAGTGTTTACATCTTAGTGCCGGTTTAGACATGTGCTAAGCGTAGTGTGCAGTTTAGACATTCAGAAAAAGCACATGATTCAAACTTTGCCTTAGAATACAGGCAGGCAATCTCATCTCTGGATGCTTCCCAAAGGAAGGGACTGTCAGGTTCAAGCAGAGCATGCACAGCCAACTGCAAGAGTTCAAGATCCTTGGAGCTCCAAAACTGGAAGTGATTGCACTTGAAATCTGGGGCCTACTGGCTTGTGTGTGATTCTGTCCCAAAGGTCCTTACGTCCTACTGCCTTACAATGACTGGGTTTGCACGACACAACAATTTGCCATAGGCAGCCAGTCATATTGTCCATACCTGACTCATTTTCCTCAGGGTGGCTTATTTTTCTCAAGCAAGCCACCCTGAGAACCCATGGCTTGTTCATACCCATGGAAGGTTGCTGTGTTGTCCAAACCTGGGAGAGCGATTTTATCGGGGGATGCTGAGATCATCTACAGAGCCAATCTCACTAGTGCTGCCTCTAGCCCCCCTCGCCAATGACTACCCCTCAACCAGTGCTCAAACTTTGGAAGGACCATCACTTGTTCGCCATCTTTTTTTAAAAAAAATTAAGGCTTCGGGAGCACTCAAATGGATATTGCCTCCTCCGCACCCCATTTTCGCAGCACGAACAATCCACAGTTCACAGCCTTGCAACCAATCATGGGTTCTCTTCATGGGCTGTTTATGGTTAACAAACTGGTTTGTTAGCACAGCTGGGTTCAGACAACACGATAACTCACATTTCAACAACAACCCATTGTTCAACAACTCGCACTCAACCCTTGACTGTGGGCTATCATGTTATCTGAACTCAGTCCAACTCTTCGTCCATCTAGCCCAGCACTGTCTGCTCTGACTGGCAGCAACTCCCTAAGGTCTTGGACAGTGGGCTACCCCAGTGAGCTTCCCCAAGGTCCTTGGGAACTGGAGACACTGAAGCTGAACTAGGACCTTCTGCATACAGCATGTGCTCTACCACTAAGTAAGATGAAGGAGGGAACTGCTCAGAAGTAACATTTGATCCAGCTTTGAGACTCTTTCTAACGAGATGTAGGGAATTGAACTGAGGGTATTCTTGCAGCATACGCACTAGGTGCTTGCAATGAAAAATCTGAGAATGTTGCCTAAGCGATAAAACTTTGCTACTCCTTTTGATGTTTTGTGCTGTTGTTCTGTGTGTGTCTACAGGAGGCCGGCCCAGCGAGCAAGAAGAGAGCGAGAAACAGAAGATGCTGAAGGGGATGAAGAAGCATCTGAAACGTTTGCTCTCTCAGCCAATATTTAAAAACCTCATGAAAACCAAATACCCAACCCAGTCTGGAAAACTGCTCGTGTCTTATAATACGGGGGAGCGTTCCCAGTCTGCATTGGGCGTGATGTCAACTGCGCAAGTGAAGAAGCTGAAGAAGAAGAAAAAGCAAATTGTAGAGAAGTGAAGTAATTGAGAGGACATGTGAGGTTGCAAGAGAAAGAGCCTCCATTTCTCTTCTTCCAAGCCTTCGAGTGCTTAGACCCCCCTCTTATGTTCCATATCTGTTCCAGAATCCTCTGTTGTTGTTGCTCCCATGCCAGTCTGGGTATGCGTGAAGACCTCTGCCCACATGGTTCTTCCAGGCACAAATGTTACCTTACGTACAAGTGATGCTCAACTTTGTGTGTGTTCTACATGTCTTCTACATGTCATCAAGAAGAATCAGGTGGCTAGTAGTTTATACGTGTAATTTGTTTGATGTAGCAGCAACTGCAGAGACAGGAGCAGCCCGGTACCTTCCAGTGCCATTGAATGGGATTCCCCATAGGGGCAGCCATCATTTTTTTCCCCATACAATGACCCTGACATACGCATCTCTTTGCTCCTGGGAACATTTGTACCCCCGTTTTTAACAAGCAGTAGCTGCACATTCTGGCCACTTGAAGTGGTTATTTGACCGTTCGGGTTTGTTTAAAGAAAAAGATATGGAAAAGATAAGGGCATCCCTCAGAAATGTAGCTAATTGAATAAAACAGAGCAGGAGTTTGGGTCATGTGAAATCCAGAGAACAACTGTGTTCTGATCCACACATTGGTCCTAGTGGTGCAGATCAAGTCAGTTTGCTTTAAAATGTGGAGCAAACAAATTCAATGACCATTCCTAAGCTCAGGTGTGCATAAATGTGTGTATGTCTCTCAGCTACCGGATGATACAGAAATGTAATAAATAAATATTACTCATTTAAGTTATGGGGAGTTGCATTTAAATTTCTTATATAAAACTTATTTTATGTTTGCATTTGTTTATATTTACAGGTTTATAGGTTTAGAATGCTGCAGCAATGGGGTTCTCTTTTGGAGAGAGGGGAAACTTAAAATGTCCTAGGGTGGAGGAGAAAACTGAGTTTACCTTAAGTAAAATAGAGGATGTACTTCTTCTTTTGACTTGTGAAGTGGAAGACTTTATGAAAATATTTTGAAATATTTTTTAGCATTTTATTTATTATGAGACATAAATGCTGCAAGGTCGATGCCATCTTGGTTTTGTAATAATGGCAACTTTTATTCAGCCTTCCAGTACTTTGCAACACTCTGTTGCCCCATGTGGCAGCCTCAGAGAATGCACCCTTGGCTCTTTCTATATGCTGCAACCTGGAGATCTCCTGCCTTAAGAATTGTTGTTATTTTGAGTGAGATGCCCTGAAGCCTCTGTGAAGCTGTTCAGTGGAATATCAACTCTTAAAATGAATTATTATTTTAAGATTATTATTTTAAGATGTGGAATGAATTCGTTATTTGCAAAGATTTAAAGGCTACTAGCCACTAATAGCCCTGGTCTGTTTATGCACAGACGGGGGGAAATAGATACATTTGCCAAAGCAGGAAAAAACTAGGGACTGTCCTCAAAAGAAGATATAAAAGAGGGAATGGTTAAGGGCAGCTTTGCATGTTATAAAAACCACTCCTGTAGAAAATATGGTGCAGTGCAACTCATGGATTTCTCATTTCCATGGACATAAGCTGTATATATAACTCTGTGGCTGAGCACAGTGAAGATTGTACCAATTCACACCTGCATTTTCCAGGTCACCTCCTGGGCCTATTTTGTGTTAGTGTGTTGTCTGAACACAGTGGCTCAATTCAGACGACACGATAGTCAATGATGAGGTAATAATCAACTTTACAGTTGTTCAACTAGGGGGTACTCCCCACACAACATGGTAATAAATAATCAACTGTGGTGTGGATTAGGATCAGCGCTGAGTTGACTATGGCAGCATTCGGATGACACAATAGTCAAAACTGACGATTGTTTCCCCTACACCAGTTGTTTGTTGTACGGGATCGCCTTCTCCCATACAATCCGCCCCGCACGCTCAGGTCCTCTGGGAAGAATTTACTACAGTCAACAAGAACTAGACTGACAACTGTTACCCAGAGGACCTTCTCTTCTGCCGCTCCCAGATTGTGGAATGACCTGCCGGGAAAGATTCGCCAACTCACTAGTCTTCAAGAATTTAAAAGATCTATAAAGACTGATATCTTCCGGCAGGCCTACCCAGATGAATTTTAAAGTGTTTTATTGGTGTTTTATTGGTATTTTAATGATGTATTGGTTTTATGTGCTTTTAATCAGTTTTGTATTTTGTGTTTAATGCTGTTCCCCGCCTCGATCCGTTGGGAGAGGCGGGTAATAATATTATTATTATTATTATTGTGTCGTCCAAATTGAGCCAGTGTGTTTTCTGCACAGTGGGTTATCATGTTGTCTGAATGCAACACATTTTCTGCAGGGTGGCTTGTTAAACATGCAGTGTGACTTATTTTCTTGAACAAGTTGCCTTAAGAACCCGTGTTTTGTATTGGGTTCTTAATGTAGCTTGTTAACAGGCCACCCTGGTTGCACCCAGACAACACAATAATCCATGGTTCAACAAACCACCCACAGTTCAAAACAACCCACACTTAATCCCTGAGCCTGTTCACATGTAATGCTAAGTGACTGTGGTTAGCACTTGGAAGCGTGGGGGAAGAAAAATCGACAATGATGGCTAATTAACCACCCCTGCTAACCACTCCCTTCCTATGGGATTAAGAGGCCCTGTGTGGTTTACCATGTCATCTGTTAGGCTCTTCATGGTTAAAAACAGCCATTCTGCACAAAAATGTGACCATAGAGTCAACAGTCTACAGCATCTGCCACTTCTGGTGACTCTCTAGGTATCATGGCCAGATTCTATTATTGCCATTGCATAGCAACGGATAGAGCAGCTGGCGTGTGTCTTCCTGGCATGGTGAGCGCTAAGATTACCAGTGGCAGTGGTGGGAGGCCAGGGGACTAACTACAATGTGGGTAACTGTAAGTAAACTGTGCTGCGCAATTTCCGGTTGTGTGACAGGTGTGTGCATCGTGGTTTTGCTAACTCCCTGGTCTGTAGTTTTCCTAATCACCCTTCCCCCAGTCGCGTCTGAATAGGGCCACTGAGTGCATTAGCATGCTGTATGAGCAGCACCTATGTCTGTACATTAGCTTTTGTATTTGAACAGAGGTCTATGTGTATAAAGCTGCCTGGGTGTAAGCCCAGTTACTATCCTTCAACACTGGAGATGGGGGTGGGCAATGATTATTGCACAGATGGTGCCTATGGACTCCAGGTATGTAGCCCCCCTATTTTAACCTGGCATCCAACATGCCAGTACCAGCTGTGCATGGGGGTGAGGGCTGCTGTAATCTCCCTATTCTGTCTAGGTTCCATGCAGGCTAATCTCTACATCTTTGCTTTCTATATCTGCATATAGCTATAGTGTATGGATGAGAATGGGCTGCATATGCAAGTCTTCCTCTGCATGCTGGGAAGCTATGTTTGGCTGCAGCTTCCCACTATGTGGCAGAAAACATGCATGTGCAACCATTTCTCATAGCAATGGGTTGTAAGGTAGCAGTGTGTCCCACTTTGCAGAGGAGAGTCCTCTATTTGAATGGTTGTCCAGTCCAAGACAAGATAAAGAACCGTAAGAAGGAAGAACAGAGGCTTTAAAGTTGTCCATCAATAGTTCCTGGGCAGCAGATTAAGCAAGGCATCATCATTATTATCATCATCCCCTTCTCGCTCGTGGCAATTTTTCTAGACGGACATGAAGGGCTTTGCCAAGACATGCTGTCTCTGACAGATTCAGGAATTTCCTGACTAGTGAATGCGTTTTGAGTATGCCTGCTTTCTGGATGTTGGTGTGGATGTATTTTGGCAGGCCCAATTTCTGAAGGTTTTCTGTATAATTTTTTGATGTGATGCCAGTGACTGATGTGACTAATGGACTAAAAGACTGTTGTTGTTGATGTTTTTTCAATTTATACCCCATCTATATACAAAATACCTAGGGGCATGCAGGACACCTGGTCACAGTCTTCCACACTATGGTGAGGTGTACTGTCTTTCTATTTAAATTATTGTACTTATTTCCAAATTTGCATCTGTAGATACAAATTAGCATATGCAACTCTTTATCCTCTTTTCCCCTTTTTTTGATGATACATAAACATCCATCCTAGCTGTATAGTGTTTTCTATGCATCAATGCCTTTTATCCAGGAATTTATCATGTGAAGTAGTCCTTAGAGAACGGGATTAAGGGATTACATCCTGATCTGATGCTTTGTTGTGCTGTAGTGAAAGTAAGGCTGGTGTCAGTCTGCCTTCTGGACTACATTGAATTAATTTGTATGTATGCTCCACCTTAGGTGAGCAATGCAATTTTTGTTGGAATATGCCACATCACTCCAATCATGAAGGTGACCCAACCCCTTGATTCTCATAATGCTGAAGGGGCTCTTGGTTGCTAATATTCTTTAAATAGTTCTTGCTATTGGTGAACTAGGCTCATTGATCTCTAAAATACCTAGGATCACCACCCTTTTCCTGCCAGCGCTTCTATGCCTTTAACAGCTAAAATTCACTGTTTCCAATCCAGAAAAAGCTGCACCTGTTGGATTTTTTGTTGATATGCTAATGTTGAAAGTACCAAAGCCCTGCCAAGAAAGGAAGGGGGAAATAGCAACACTAAGATGGTACACTGCACTGGTTGTGTAAATATTTGGTTTTGCTTGACACTTCCAAGAAAAGCAGCTAAGGAGCTCTAAGGAGTGTAAGGTGACTTAGAGAACAATTATTTTCTAGGCCATTTATAATTTCAAATTAGAATTGTTCCTAATATAGCTGTACCCAAGGACTATTCTATGAAGACCTATACAACACATAGGCACAAGCCCTGCTTTAATAAACTTTGGCACCTTCACACTTTTGATTGCTGTTTTTGCATAGTGGTTGAATGTAGAGTTGCCAACAATTTTCTTCACTTGGCTCCTCCGTCTCTAACAGCAACATAATCTGCAGCCATTTTGAGGTAATATTCTGAGGTGGAGAGTACACCCCTAGTATATTCTAAACATAAACATATATATTATGAGAAATGCCTTCAGGAGCACTGCTCTCTATATCAGCCTGCTGGTGACCTAAGACAGCTGGGGAAGGCCCTTCTCCAAGTACGTCTCCTGTCAACATGGGAGAGAGCCTTCTCAGTTGTGGCTTCCTGACTAAGAAATGCCCTCCCCATGGAGGTACAAAATAAATAGTACAAGTTCTTCTCTTACTTCCTTCAAATTCACCCTTTCTTTGCAGCTTTTGCCTCAGCCCTTAGTTTCCATGCCCTACCTACTACAACTAAGGGTAAAATCCAACATACTTCGAGTAGACCCATTGAAATGAATGATGAACTTAAATCCCATTCATTTCAATGGGTCTACACTAAGTAGGACTTATGTTGGACTTTACCCTAAGTTTGTAAGCAAGCCTAACAATGAAACAATCTCATACTCTTTCACTGTCTACTCTACCTCCCCTTTCCTCATCCTGTGTTGTTTCCTTTTTGTCACATTTTAGACTGTAAGCCTGTTGTCTTGTAATCTGTAAAGTGCAATGCACTTCAATTGGATAATGATAAATATTCATAAAATTGAAATAATTAAACAGTTCACCTTTTCAAGCTGACAATGTTGACCTGTATGACCAGCATTACATTAACGTTGGGGGAGAGGTGTTTACAGCAACAGTGCCCATTCAACAAACAGTGTGCTTGTGAGTGATTGTTAGTAACTGTGATTAAATCCATGCATGCAAGTCAGAACCAGCCCAAAATGTCTTTTAATCTGAGGTGAAGGATAAGATGGTGAGTCCTCCCTAATTCCATGTACAATTGAATCTTATTTCAACATTCCTAATGGCATAGCATCCTCCCCTGTATCTGAGGCAGCAGGCTAGTTTACGGGGCCCTGGGCAGTTACATATAACTCTGTCCACCATCGGAGCAGTGTGGCTAGGGGGCTCAGGAGGAACAGTCAGGGGACTCCCACCAACATTACCCTCCCTCCAAGTAACTGCTGACTGAGGTGACCACCTCACAATGCCTAACGATAGGGCCGGCTGTGATGCAAATTTACCATCTCATATGATGGAGATGCATAATGCGCACATATGTTCCATCACTGCCATAAAATGGACTGCACATGTAATTTTAAAAATACATTGAAATGTGGAATGAAAAGAGGGAGGCTCAGAAGATGCTCCTCATCAATTGGTCTAAAGTTGGCCCTGATCTTACCATCCTGAATAATTGGCTGCAGTTGCAGTTACAACTCTAGAACATTTAAGTTCAATAGGGCCAGACCTGGAGAAGAGCCTTAAAGGACTTTAGATCAGGGGTGGGCAGAAGGTAGATTGGGATTTGTGTGTAGATCACTGGATGATTTGCAGTAGATCGGCAAGGATTTCTGACTCACAATTGTTTGTGGCCGCAAAACTACTCCTCATTGCCCCACACCCTAAATTATACTGCAGAAATGGAGAAAGTTTGGTGTTACCTGCAATGGATTGTTATACAGAAGGATTGTAAGCAACATTCCGTTTTGATCTTCAAAACAAAATCTTGGACTCAGAATTATTTAATTCTAAGTGGATGTCTTCTGCATCAGTCTCTGGTTGGTGGATCTCAAGGTTGTAGTAAAAAAATCAAAGCGCATCCTGCAAGAATGAGGTGTTCCTGCTCCTGCCTTAGTTGGTCCTATCCTTTACTTCCTGCCTTATTTAACCAGAAACTTGACTATGGTATATGGAATAAACAAGGGAAATTCTTTCACAAAATGGCATTTTGGTACTTATGAAGAGTGAACACAGGGTGGCACCAAAGCACCATATTTCTGATGCTAATTTCAAATTGGGATTGATCTCCTTAGGCCTTGTATTGCTACTAGTTTATCAGTTTATAATCTCTCCCCAGAGCTCAAAATCCTCAAGGTCCCCCCACTCAGAACCCTCCTGCTAGGCTGAGGAAATCCTCCTCTTGAATCTCTTCCTCTTTCTCCCACATCACGAGTCTTGTAAGCCACCTCACTACAGGAAAGTGCCAGCATGGTCGCCACCTCAGTGATTTCCCTTTTCACCTCATGCAGTGGCAGCCTCAGACATATAAACTATCCCTCACATTTAATTCAAATTTAAAGGGAGGATCTTTGTAGGTTGGTAGGTTCACTTCTTCACATTCTTTTCCATGCTCCTTTCCATCGCTGGTCCATATCCCCACAGGTATATAGATGTGATATTGTATATTGTACATCACCAGGAAGCAGGAAAGCCCCCCCCCCCCTCCAACATAAACAGGAGGTCTGTGTTTCTTGAAATCTACTTTGGGAACCCTGACAAGGCAGGGCCCACATTTGCACAGAGTTTTACTCGTGTTCAAACAAATGTGAGAACTCATTTTCAGAACTTGTCAATTCAACACAGCAAGCACAACAGAGGTGGCCGGGGCCACTCTACCCAATTTAAGCCCTCACACATTCAGGCAAATACCTGAACAGGGCTAAAGTGGCTAGAAGATGTGTCATCCAGTACATTTGCCAGGGAGCCGATTGGCTGCAGCTCCCTACTGAGTTATTTATTGATTTAATCATTTATATCCCCCTTTTTTCTTCCAAGGAACCCATGGCAGCATACATAATCCCCCTTCTCTCCATTTTATCCTCACTACAACAACCCTGTGAGGTAGATTGATTGGGCTGAGAGTCTGTGACTGGCCCAAAGTCACCCAGTGGGTTTCCATGGCCAAGTGGGGACTAGAATCCGGATCTCCCTTCTCCCAGTCTAACATTTTAGCCACTATGCCACACTGGCTCTCAGTTTACATTTGGATTTACCTCTACATCAAGTATGAGGTGTCCTACCTAGCTTAACTTATTGTCAGGTGGGAGTGTACACAGAAAACGGATAGCATGACTTTAGGAGACCTCTGTGGTCTGGATTCTGAGATTTCATGGTCCAGACTAGGACAACAGTACAGATGTTCCCCACTCTTGCTTTTAAAGTAAAAAAGGAATTATGTGATGTGATTGCTTTTTTAGTTATAAAGGCAAAGCTTCCCCCAATAGGAAGGTATTTTGCAAAGATTATGTTTCAGAAGCAATAAGCACACAAGTGGATAGAAGTCTAAATTTTTATTCCATAGCAGGCAAATAGATAAAGAGGCACACAATACTGAGCAAGATAGCTCACTTTCCCCATTCTGTTCTCGGGAGCTCCAAGAGAACGAGAATGGAGAGTCCCCAGTCAAACAGCTAAGCACGCAGCACCTCCATGTTCCAGGTCTTTGTCGAAGCTCACTGTGAGCAAGTTTTTGAGGACTTTCGTACATGAGGGCTAAATGGACTATGTACTGGCTGGCTATGCCGGCAACTTTCAGCACACCTGGGTCAGATCTACAGCAAGCAGGATATGACACTTTGAAAATGGTTTGAAAACTGTGGAGTGTGTCCTGGGCCCCAACAGTTGTCACTACTGTTATAAACCGTTTTAAAGCAGTAGTGTAGATCCTACCCTGGTGTGATGGTGTACTGCCATGTTCTTACTTATTCCTTCAAAGTCACAAAACAAGCCCAAACTGGTACTCTGGTGCAGACAACTGACAGAAAATACAAAGAAATAATATGAAACACCTTTAAAAGAACCAGGCTTTCTAATAGGAATTCAGGCAATGAGTGTATACAAACTCATGGTCCTCGATTCCCCCCCCCCCCCCCCCCCAGTCTTCTGGTTTTATTTTCCCATACAAAGATCATATTATTACATCCTACCTTTCTTCTAAGGAAAGGATTTGAATGGGGATTTGAACCCCGGTATCTGCACTCCTAACTTAATGGTTTAAACACTGTACTATGTCTGCACTCTTTATGACTCAGTGCATTTTCTTATACTAAAACAAAGGGGAAAAAGAAGCTGAAGGGAAATATAACTGCAATGTTAGATTTATGATACTGATAATAAGCTACCCTGACCTCTTCTACTTATCACTCCAAAAACAGAATATTAACTGCCTCTGCCGTCAAGTCATTAATGGGATTAAGTCAACACATTTAAGACCTTGGCAGCATTTGAAAAACCTTCCATCAGAATCTTTTTTTGAATTTAATAAAGCTTGTGCTTCTTTTTAATAAATAAATACAAGGCTTTTATGGCTTCTTTTGTTTCATGAATATATCCCTTTGCTAACCCTCTGGGGTCAAGCTTCCATATGAGAGCTGATAAGGGTTTAGATTTCTTAAACTGAAAAGGCCCTACTTTAGGGTAATAGTTTTAGGACACAAGGTATGTTAGGGTACATTTTGAGTAGGATATATTGATTCGGGTACATTTTGCCCCTGAAACTTCTGCATTCTACTCCTATTCATTGTAACAGAGAGTAAATACTCCAGTATATTGCTTAAGGTACACTGATTAGATATTTCTCCAGTACATTAATTAGGGGGGACAGTTAAGAGACTGAAATGTGGGTTATTTTTCTGGGCTTCAGTTTGGCTCAGAAAAATGACACACCATTCCCCACTGTATGATCTTGGATAATTTCCAAGTTAATTGAAGGCAGGTTTGGGAAAGCTCACCCATTTGTACTCTCCAGCTTGAACATACGATCTACCTCTCAGGATTGGTTAATCACCGCACCCAACTTCACCAATTAGTTGTAGGACTTTTTTCTGTCTAAACATGCTTAGGATTGAACCCTTGATGAATTATTGGCAGAAGTCTGTAAGTGTTGTATCTCAAGGTTGTTCTACCATGTGAAAGGGGCAAAGATTTCAAAAGCTATTCATTTCTGAGGCTCCCTCTGAATGCTTAAATTCCTAGCTCAGACAAAAGCTAATGTTATTTTTAGACAATCTGTTTTAGCATTTGGGAGCCTAATGGCTGAGTTTATTCGAATAACTAAGTGCAATCTGCCCCGCCTTATTTTCAGCATCTATCTATCTATACACACACACACACACACACACATATATATATATATACACACACACACACACACACACACACATATATACATATATACACACACATATCGATATAGAGATAAATAAAAATAATCAGGTTAATCAGCAACTTCGCTGCATTTCTGGAAGGATACAGGAAGGAACCCAAAGGCCATCCCAGCTAAACTTTCATAAAGAGAGTCCTCAACCCCGCACAACTTATATAATGTTATTTTTTATTTATTTATTTCATTTTATTTCTATACCGCCCAATAGCCAAAGCTCTCTGGTTGGTTCACAAAAGTTATATGTTCTATGCATGCCCTGCAACAATTGTACACTAATAAACTAAATATAGCCTGCCAGATTTTTTTTAAATAATCTTTTTATTTGCAACACAATGGTAACAGCAAGCAAGCAAAAAAGAAAAAAGAAAAAAAGAAAAAAGAAAAAAATGTTGGGATTTATATTATGAAACATATCTATATACAGTAATGATTAATTATAGGGAAAAGAAAAAAAAAGAAAACACAAGGGGCGGGGGAGAAAAAGGATTAATATTTCTATTTCAAATATATGCATTAATATAAACAGTCCATTTATCTAAATAAGCATCCATACAACTTTGATCGTTCTAGAAGATATGCTCAAATGTAGCAAGGGCAGTAAAATCTTCAGTCCACTGAGTGAGAGATGGTGGGTGTATTTCCTTCTAAGCTTGGAGTATAAGTCTCTTTGCAACTACAAAGGCTCTCAGTTTCCAATTTTTCTGGCCATCAGTTCATCCGCACATCACAGGAACGTAGTTTAAAAGTGCAGGTACATCTACTATTTTCAGGAATAAAATTTAGACGAGCAATGAATTCCAACCAAAAAGAAGCCACTACACTACAGGACATGCTGACATCATATGCCTCAATCAGGCATTGTCCTCATTATTTCACCAACATCTGGCAAAGCTAGCCAGCTTCTTCTTAGCAAGCCCCTGTGGAGTTCAATATACAGGAAACATCATTTTTATTGAATCAGTTTCAATTTTAAATTTACAGAAATAGTGCATATGGAAGCTAAGACAACTTTCAACTAATATAGCATTGTTATTTTACTGGAAAAACCTCATATGTTCTAGGCACAGTTTTGTGTGATATATTTCAGAAACAATGGGAAGCTAAGACAACTTTCCATTGATTGAACTGTAAAGAGTATTTCAATTTCTTCTTCTGTTCATATCTGACTTTCTGAACATCTACTTTGCTACATTCCAAAAGACTTTTATAGACAGCTATTGTGGTTTTACATTTCTGTAAGGAACCAATTAATTCCTCCAACAGTGCGGCTCTGAAGCATTCATCGCTGATGGGACATATACAGACCTCAACTAATGCTAAAGCTGAATATACTGCCAACTAGTACTAGATGGCCTCCTCCACACGAGACGTTTAATGAGCCTTGAAGGCTCATTAAAAAATTTACCTCCACAAGCACGGAGCGCAAAACGGGCGTACAGGCGCGTTATCTCCCCGATAATGCGCATTTTCGAACGCGCGTTAAATAGCGACTTTTATTTTGCTCCGGCCGCTAAAGCGCATTTTCGCGGTGTGAACAAGCGATTACGCGCATTAACTGCTTGTAAAGCGCTTTTTGGACATGAATTAATGCGCTTCGCCGCCTCTCGCCGCCTCCGGTGCAGAGGGATTAGGAGTAAAAGCGCCTCCGCGATAATGCGCATAATCGCGGAACCGGGCGCAAAAGCGCATCCTTGTGGAGGGGGCCGATGATAAAGCATACCTAATCCACAGTACTGAAAATGGTAGAAATTCATCATAAAACCTATTAGCTGATCTAAATGTAATTGTCAGCTCAACTCCTCCACATAAAAAAGTGTATCTCCATTTTCATTTTTTTATAAATGAATCTTTAAGTTTTTCATAACAAAACAAACACCACAACAAAACAAACATCACAACGCACTAATAACAAAAGTATCCAATATCCCATCCCTAAAACATTCCCTCCCCATTCCCTCTCCTTGCTTTAATTGTTTCTTGATTATCTCTATCTCTTTTCTCTATTATTATTATTATTATTGTTATTATTATTATTATTATTATTATTATATTACACTTATATACCGCCCCATAGCCGAAGCTCTCTGGGCGGTTTACAAAAATTAAAACGTTTGAGCATTAAAAAGACAATATACAAAATGTAATATATTGGTATATATTAAGTCTATTAAAAAAAGAAAGAAAAAATGCTTTTTCTTTTTATGAGTCCCATAGATTGTTATTTGCTTCTGTCATTGTTTTCCTGTTCCTATCACTATTTTCAAATCTGGATTGTCCCATTCGGTTAGTTTAGTATATGGATCAAACTACAGCTGGAGAGCCATTGCATTCCAAGTGCTTTTCTACATGAATCTTTTAACCCACCATTTCTGCTTCTGTTTCTGGATTCTTTGTGGGATTAAGATCGGCTCTTTTACACGTGTTTCATTCACAGCCTTTCTATATGTTCCATTACACAACCACTAGATGGTTTGTAATAAAGGGAATCATATCAAAGGAACAAAAAACAAATTACTGAACTATTATGTAACAAAGATGAAAAGGGAATTAGAATAAACGAACGGACACCATATAGTATACAAAGCTGTATACAATATATACAGAGATGTAAACATAAACCTGAAAATCTTGGTATAAATGTAGATCTTGATCTTAGATCAAGGTGCATTTGATTTATCTTACAGGAAAATCTGGCTTCTAATGCTAGGACAGAACAAGAGAAATAAGGAAGTTCTCCAGAGTGGAGGCTGGTGGCTCTGGTTTCGGTGGGATTGTGAATCTACTCTGGGTTTCAGTCAGAACCAGCTAAAGCTCCAAAGAGCTATCCAAGATGCTGAATCTATTTTGAGGATCTATTTTGAGGATAGAGTTTCTGACTGAAACCCAGTCTGGATTCACAGTCCAACCAAAATGAGCATGTAAGACCATTCCCCGTATTTATTTATTTATTGCATTTGTAAACCGCCCCTTAGCCGAAGCCCTCTGGGCAGTTTACATAGGATTAAAACTATTAAAAACAATATACAAATATTAAAATAGCAAAAACATGCAACATACACACAATGCACACACACATTTAAAACTAGGGGTGTGCACGGACCCCCCGGATCGGATCGGGACCCGGATCGGGACCTCCAATTTTGTCCCGGACCGGTTCGGACAAAATCGGAGGCCCCCCGGACCGGATCGAGTCCGATCCCGACCCAAAAATCGTACATTTTTGGATCGGCCGCCATTTTTTCCCCATAGACTTGCATTGCAATGCAAGTCTATGAGGAAAAAATGGCGGCGGGTGGGTAAGGGGGGGCCTAACTCCCTCCCCCCCCCCGGGGCCGTCCGCTGTGGACGGCCCCGGCAGGTAAACCCCCTCCCCCGCGCTCCCTACCCCCCCTGGGGCGGCCCGCTTCCATCCGCTGGCGCCCGCGGGCGCCAGCGGATAGAAGCGGACGGCTCCGGGGGGGGGTAAGCCCCCTTCCCCGCCACTGCTTACCTTCTCGGCCCGTCCGGTGCCGGCTGCTACTACCAGCGGGCTCCGCGGCCTACTCTCGAGTAGCGCGCCGGGTGATGACATCACCCGGCGCGCCACCCTGGAGCAGGCCGCGGAGCCTGCTGGTAGTAGTAGGCGCCGGCGCCGGACGGGAGCCGCCGGGCCGGGCAGGTAAGAGCCCCCTCCCCCCTCCCCCCTCCGCGCGCCCCCTCCTCCCCTCCACGCACCCCCTCCTTACCTTCCCGGCCCGGCGGCTCCTGTCCGGCGCCAGCGCCTACTACTTCCAGCAGGCTCCGCGGCCTGCTCTAGAG
This sequence comes from Anniella stebbinsi, assembly GCA_029215795.1. NCBI lineage: Eukaryota > Metazoa > Chordata > Lepidosauria > Squamata > Anniellidae > Anniella > Anniella stebbinsi. The sequence continues at coordinate 348,817,255 of JARDYH010000001.1, read as the reverse complement.
TAGCGCGCCGGGTGATGACATCACCCGGCGCGCCATCCTAGAGCAGGCCGCGGAGCCTGCTGGGAGTAGTAGGCGCCGGCGCCGGACGGGAGCCGCCGGGCCGGGCAGGTAAGGGCCCCCCTCCCCCCTCCCCCCTCCGCGCGCCCCCTCCTCCCCTCCATGCACCCCCTCCTTACCTTCCCGGCCCGGTGGCTCCCGGCCGGCGGCGCCGCCTACTACTACCAGCAGGCTCCGCGGCCTGCTCTAGAGTAGCGCGCCGGGTGATGACATCACCCGGCGCGCCACCCTAGAGCAGGCCGCAGAGCCTGCTGGGAGTAGTAGGCGCCGGCGCCGGACGGGAGCCGCCGGGCCGGGCAGGTAAGGGCCCCCCTCCCCCCTCCGCGCGCCCCCTCCTCCCCTCCACGCACCCCCTCCTTACCTTCCCGGCCCGGTGGCTCCCGGCCGGCGGCAGCGCCTACTACTACCAGCAGGCTCCGCGGCCTGCTCTAGAGTAGCGCGCCGGGTGATGACATCACCCGGCACGCCACCCTAGAGCAGGCCGCGGAGCCTGCTAGTAGTAGTAGGCGCCGGCGCCGGACGGGAGCCACCGGGCCGAGAAGGTAAGTGCCCCCCTCCTCCCCCCCCCCCGCTGTCCACTTTCATCGGCGGGCGCCCGCTGGCGCCCGCCAATGGAAGCGGCGGTGGGCGCCAGTGGGCGCCCGCCGATCCGCCGATCCGCCGAACCGGTTCGGAGCTTTTTCGGACCGGTTCGGATTGGATCGGATTGGATCGGCCGATCCAGCTGCGGGATCGGAAATCGGATAATTTATCCGATTTCCCACTGGACCGGACTCGGATCGTGGATCGGGTCCGATCCAGTGCACATCCCTATTTAAAACCACTGCACCAACCCAAAAAGCTACAAAAACAAAAACAAACCCAGGCTCCTCAGATATTGCCAAATGCCTGAGAGAAGAGGAAAGTCTTGACCTGGCGCTGAAAAAAGAACAATGTTGGCGCCAGGCGGGCCTCATCAGGGAGATCATTCCACAATTGGGGGGCCACCACAGAGAAGGCCCTCTCCCTTGTTGCCGACCTCCGAGCTTCCCTCGGAGTAGGCACTCCGAAGAGGGCCTTAGATGTTGAATGTAGTGTTCGGGTAGGTTCATGTTGGGAAAGGTGTTCCGTCAGGTCTTGTCGTCCCAAGCCGTGTAAGGCTTTATAGGTTAAAACCAGCACCTTGAATTGGGCTTGGAAACATACAGGCAGCCAATGCAAGCAGGCCAAAGTAGGTCTTATAAGCCTGAACCTTCTGGTTTCAGTTATCAATCTGGCCACTGCATTTTGTAAAAGCTGCAGCTTCCGAACCGCCTTCAAAGGCAGCCCCACGTACAGCACATTGCAGTAATCTAACTTGGAGGTTACCAGAGCATGGACAACTGAAGCCAGATTATCCCTGTCCAGATAGGGACGTAGCTGGGCCACCAATCAAAGTTGGTAGAAGGCACTCCATGCCACTGAGGCCACCTGAGCCTCAAGTGACAGAGATGGTTCTAGGAGAATCCCCAAGCTATGAACCCGCTCCTTCAAGGGGAGTGCAACCCCATCCAGAACAGGTTGATGACCCTCCATCCGGTCAGCAGAATTACCCACTAACAGCATCTCAGTCTTGTCTGGATTGAGTTTCAATTTATTAGCCCTCATCCAGTCCATCGTTGCAGCCAGGCACTGGTTCAGCACATCCACAGCCTCACCTGATGAAGATGAAAAGGAGAAATAGAGCTGCGTGTCATCAGTGTACTGATGACAACGCACTTCAAAACTCCAGATGACTGCACTCAGTGGTTTCATGCAGATGTTGAACAGCATGGGGGACAAAACTGACCCCTGCGGAACCCCATACTGGAGAATCCACTGGGCCGAGCAATGTTCCCCAAGCACCACCTTCTGGAGCCAACCCGCCATGTTCATAGAGCTCATGTTCATCCATTTTGCTGGAGTCTCCCCACATTCCAGACCAAGGACTACTTCATAATACCTTTCTTCTTAGAAGATGGAAGCACAATTTCTATTCAGAGCAAAACAGACATTTGACTGTGTTCAGAATTTTTCCCTAGATGGGGACTACCTCTAATAGAGAAGTGACTCTTGATACACCACACATTGAGTATAAAATATTCTTACTAGCTCGCTGCAAGACTTAAAATAAGATATGCTTCCATTAAAAAAAAAGTAATCCCAAAATGAATTACTTTACACTACTACTTTACATTACTTGACATTACTACTGCTATTCATTAGACATGCCATTTATTCACCACTTCTCACAAATGAAATGAGTAGATGTATTAAACATGCCACCTTAGGGGATGTAAGAGGCCATCGATATAAGCACAAAGTAATCAGCTCTCTCACAGTAATATTTCTCAGTGACATTTGGGCCATTGATCCTGAACATCTTGAAGAGACCTTCTTTCATTTCAGTATTGAGAAACAGTATTGATGTTCCCATTTCACAAAACTGTTCCATTAATTTTAAGTTGATATTGAGATTTTAAAAAAGACAGACATTTCTCATAATGTGTGAGTTGGGAGTTATGAGCAATTCTAAATGGGAACAGGTCATAATTCCGTTCTAGGGAGGGTCTGTTTCATGTACACCATTTGCAGGGTGGTTGCTCCTTCTGTATAGTCAGTCAGAGCCAACTCCATGCTGGTAACTTCACCCACATGTAGGGTAGCCACATGCAAAAGAGGAAAAGACTCTGGTACTCTTAAGAGTTGTGTAGGAGTGGGGGATTTTGGTAGGCTGAGCTTGTCATGCATCATGTCTGTCAGTGGAGGCTGGTGTTTCAGAATTTGGTGGGGCTGTGAATCCATGCTGAGTTTCAGTCAGAACCAGCCAGAGGTCTAAAGGAGCTAGCCATGGTGCTGAACCTATTTGGGGGATAGGGCTAACCATCATGGATAGCTCCCTTAGAGTTTTGCCTGGTTCTGACTGAAAGCCAGAATGGATTCACAGCCCCACCGGAATCTGAGCCACCAGACCCATTGGTGTCTTTTTTTTAGATCGTAAGCCTGTGTGTCTGGGCTGCCTTGTTTTACGAATTGCATGCATGCCACTCTAGGAGACATTGTGGCTGAGAACTAGGATAAAAATACTTTATATAAATACATATAAGTAAGCCCCACAGTCTCCTTATTTGCAGTAGGTCTAGTTCAGCACAACCACATAGAAGCAATAACTACACCAATGTACAGGGGGTTTGGTTTTTTTAGATTCATTTACAAGGAAAGTAGAATGGGTCCAGTCAGGTTCTCCATCTGGGCAGAGAGTCCTCGAGCATTATCACACCTACTTATTTTGTCTGCGTTCACTCTGGGGTTTCCCACTCCGTTTCCTTTGCGAGTCTAGCGTTTTGAATTACATGTGGTCGGCGTTGCTGCGATACCTGAGCTGGTTCATATGTTGTCTCGAATATAGGGGGGGAAAACGGACTTTGCCCGTTCAGGGATAGATCGAAAGAGAAATGAAAAACGGCGCGCTCAAGGTGAGAGAACAGCACGACGGCGACGACATCGTGCGAGTCCAGCGCTTAAAAAGTGGATCAAAGTCGTGGCGGGTGTGCATCAAGCCGCGCATGTGATGAACCTCATAGCAAAGAAGCATCTCATACCTTCCACAAGTGTGGAACAACAGCTCCTCCCTTACTTGGGAGTAAGTCCCATTGTAATCAAAGGAGTTTACTTCTAAGTACACATGCACTGAGTACACTGGGAGGAGCCATCGTTCAGGGGTGGAGCTCCTGCTTTGCATGCCGAAGGTCCCAGGTTCAATCCCCGGCATCTCCAGATAGGGCAGGACAAAATCCTGCCTGAAACCCTGGAGAGCTACTGCTGCCAGTCAGTGTCAGCAATACTGGGCTAGATGGACCAAAGATAAGGCAGCTTCCTATGTTCCTTTGTTCCTACGCATAGAATTGCACTTTAAAAAAGAAAAGAAAAGAAAAATACGTAAAATGCCTGGGCGAACAGAAAAGTTTTAAACTGGCGCTGAAAGAATAACAGAGATCTAGTAGGGAGAGCATTCCAAAGCAAGAGGGGCCACCACTAAAGAATCTCTCTCTCTCTCTCTCTCTCTCTCTCTCTCTTTGCCACCCTCTGAACCACATATTGAAGGAGGACTTGAAAAATGATGAGTATGGTGAGGTTTGTGTGAGGTTTCGTTCATTAGTGGCAAATGACATACTTAATTTCTTGAATTTAAAGAAGATCCATAGAGGTTAACACCTCCTCTCCCCCCACCCAAAATGTTAATCAAGCTGTATAATAATTTCCATGTTTTCTCACTGTATTCCTGCATTCACACAGGATCCATGATGACCCCCCATTGACTGCATACACTAAGGGGCACAATAAAATAAACACGTTCATATTAATTTCATTGCAAATACTGTGGAATCATGGATTAAAAACACACACAATGTTGAATAAGCTCCAAACGCATGCAGCAAGATTAATGCAATGATGGTAAACGCTTTTGCTTACTGCTGCAAAAATTATAAATCTGTGAAAGTTGTGAATTATTGCTCACAGACACAGCATGGAAAACCAATAGGAAGATCATGGTGTTATAGCAATGTCCCATTTTTTGCCCCCTTTGATATGCAAATGAATGCAGAAATACATGATACAATAAGAAAAAAATATCCTTATGAAATAGTATCATCACTGCTTCTTAGGTAGAGTAAAAAAATGGTTTGTTCAAGAAAAATAACACAGAAGTTGTGAAATGCTAACATATTTGCAAAAATCCAACGTGAAAGGCCTCCCCTCATCAAAACATTTTGACAAAGCATTGACACATCTGTGCAGACTTACACACACAATGAAGTGAAAAATTCCACTTATACACAAAATTTTGTCCCCCGGTCTGATACCTTTATGGATGGTGCCTTTAAAGGTGTGTCTTATGCCATCTTTCCTTGCAACATTTTGACTAAAAGCTTGTCTTTTGTCTTATGTGTAGAATGATACCTTGCTACCACTTTTTAGCTGTTGAGGTTGTTTCTTTAAAAAGCCAGAAGATGACTTTCGAAGATCACTGAATTTCTTTGTTTCCTCTTTGATCTGAATTTTTCTCAAAAAGGACTCCTGGTCATAGAAAGATAAAATATTTCTTAATAGAGTTTAATATAGATAATGCCATCTACAATCCTCACTAGTTTCTCTCAGCCTTGTGCCCTCTTGATTTTTAAGACAGAATCTCTCATCGTTACTAACTATTGGTCATGTTGACTAGGGCACCAGGTTGAGAAAGGCTGGTCCATGCTATACAACCTCTGCTTAATTTCTAAAATGGGAAGTGCTAGAGATAAATTTAAAAAGGGTTCCTGCTGCTTTAACTGTTGTGATGAAGAGGGAATTTCACCAGGTGAGGAAAGCATACAAATGACACCTTCTGAAATTCCCTTTTTAAGATACAGGAGATACAGGAGCCCTGCCCTCCTTTTCTTATGGTCACCCTATAAGAAACTGAGATAGCCCTCCCTTGTAACTCAGCACCAAGTAATTACAGATATGTAGACTATGAACATGAAAAGTGCATTCTTAGCATTTATGACTATTTATTTATTAAAGCATTTGTATCCCACCCTATATCACAAGGATCTCAGGGCAGTGTACAGATAAAATTATACATATAAAATAGAATAAATATACAGTAGTAGTCAGTGACCCTGTTCAGATGACACACTAAGCCACAGTGGTTAAGCATTTTGAGCTAAACATTATGCCTTAGCACATCATGTGAACCATGACTTAGTGTGTCTTGTAAACCATTCCTATCCATGGTTGCTATATAACCACTATTTAAACACACTCACTAATCATTTGCTGCAAAAGGGTTAACAGCCTAACCATGGCTTGTTGTCTGAACAGACCAATTGAGTGTTCTGCTAGTGCAAGGGAGGGTAACCTCCAGCCTGATCCAGCCCATTGAGGTTGACCACATGGCCTGCTGAGAGTTGGATTCCCTCTGCATGCCCAATCCACTTCTCTCCCCAAATTCCAGCCATGCCTAAGTTCTGCCCCCTGGCCTGAAGGCTTTGTGAGGAGGCGAGGCGAGGAATCCCCTTCTTATCTCCCACCCCCCAATAGCCACTCCAATAGCATTTCCCCTATGAGGGAAGGTTACAGCACCTGGGATAGTTTAGCTTAGGCAAAAGGAGGGTAAGGGGAGGCAGGATAGAGTTTACAAAATTATGCATGTTGTGGAGAATGTGGATAGGGAGACATTTTCCCCTTTCTCATAATGGGGTCATGCCAAGACAGATAAAAGGACTTCTTCACACAGTGCTTAGTTAAACTATGGAATTCACTACCATGAGATGTAGCAATGGCCACCAATTTGGATGGCTTTAAAAGAGGGTTGGATAAATTCCTGGATGAGAAGGCTATCAATGCCTACTGGTCCTGATGGCTATGTGCTACTACCAGTATCTGAGGCAGTAAGTCTGCATACACCAGTTGTTGGGGAACATGGATGGGAGAGTGCTGTTGCACTGATATGCTGCTTTTGGATTTCCTATGGACAGCTGGTTGACCACTCTGTGAATAGAATGTGGACTAGATGGACCCTTGGTCTGATCCAGCATGGTTCTTCTTATGTTCAACCTGTGAGCAGAGATAAGGAGATTCCCCTGCACGCTGCTTCCCCTCCCAATGGAGATTGGAGATCACAAGGGGATTTGGACAGCAATGGATGCACACTTGTCTGGCACTTGGAGTACCTCCTGCAACTGCTAGACAAATGGGCCTTGTTCATGCTTAACCTTCCTTGCACAGGGAAGGCAAAGGAGGATCACACTCCAATGGAGGAGGCATGGGACAGGTGAATCAGCTTTGTGGCATGTGACCTTTCTTTGATGGGATAAAACATCCATGTAAACCATTTTGTGGTGCATGCGCCAGCAGGATTCCATTTTCAGTGTGCCCGCCAGGGACCAAATGTTGTCAGGGGGCATGCCCCTGCCCTTTGATATCAGAGGGTGCAACTATACCCCCCTGATGACATTTGGCCCATGAAGGGCTGGGTGAGGCATCATCGCCCCCACCCTAACAATTCTGGTTGCCCTCCCCTGTGCTAGGGATTGCACAAGTGCTAATAGAACAAGTAGCACAAGTAACAGCTAAGGCTGCCTCTACAAGAGGCATTTAATGCTCTTTCAAGGCGCATTAAAAAATTTACCTCTACAAGAACGGAGCGTAAATCGGGCGTAGAGGCGCTTTAAACATCCGATTATGCGCATTATCGAATGCGCGTTAAATAGCGAGTTTTATTTTGCTCCGGCCGTTAAAGTGCATTTTGACTATGTGAACAAGCGATTCTCCGCGTTAACTACTTGTAAAGCGCATTTGAAACAACCGGTAAGGTCACCCGTTGAGTGCTCAATTACCTCCTGCATACAAGCATTAATGATAAAGCGCTTCCGCGATTATGCGCATAATCGGCTAACCAGGCGTCAAACGGAATCCATCTAGAGGGGGCCTAATATAATGAAGCTATAATGAGTTGTAAATCTCCTTGTACAACAGCTTGCACATGCAGAAGCAAAACATTGGTTTTGACAAATTACACAAAGATAAAAATGGTAGAAACATTGCACTAGGGGAATGACACCATTATACAACCCATCGATATATGCTCCATTCCCGGATCTAAGGTGCATAGTTGAATCCCATAGATTTTAGCAGTTTATAATAATCATGAATAAGACATTGCGCTCCATCTTGGGCAATTTTGATTTCAGAAGCACTGATAGTTTAACTTACTTGGATCATGTCCAGCTTGGACTGCAGTGTCATTTCCTTCAAAGGACCATAATGCTTCATGTAGCTGTGCTCTGCCATGCTGGAAATTGCTAACAGCATCTCGCTTAGTTCTTGATTCTGTAAAAGTATTAAAAGAAGTGAATGGATTAGGCCCTGTTTACTACTATACAGCCAAATGTTAAAGAAGACAACCCTTATCATTTTAAAAGGGGACATCATGGGTTCATCATCTTTATTAGCAGTGTGAGCCTAGTCTAATTTATACCCAACTTAGTAATTTCCATGGCAGAAGGACATTGCACTAAATCAGCCATCAGTCATGCCCTTCCACTGTGCTTCAAGCAGTCTGCTTACATATTAAAGATTTGTTTTAAAGCATCACATACACATCTGTTTGCTTATACATTCATCCTCGTATTAAATAAAAAAATTAAATTAAAAACAAAAAATGTTGCACAATTGCATCAGGGATTGTGTGTGTGTGTGTGTGTGGGGGGGGTATTTTTAATATTACCAGTACTGCCCACAGCCAGCATTTGAACATAAGAATATAAGAAGAGCCATGCTGGATCAGATCAAATGTCCATCTATTCCAGCATGCTGTTTGCACAGTGGGCAATCAGCTGCCTATGGAAAGCTCACAAGTAGGACATGAGTACAACAGTACCCTCCTGCTTATGTTCCCTAGCAACTGGTGTGCATAAGCATACTGCCTCTGATACTGGAGATAGGTAGTATGGAGCCATAAGGGCTACTAGCCATTGATAGCCTTATCCTCCATGAATTGACCGATCCACTTTTAAAGCTGTGCAAATTGGGGGCCAGGCCAGTACTACATCTTGTGGTAGCAAAATCCACGGTTTCACCATGTGCTGTGTGAAGAAGTCCTTCCATTTCTCTGCCCTGGATCTCCCACCAACGAGATTCATGGAATGACTCTGGGTTTTAGTATAATGAGAGAAGGAGAACATTGTCTCCCTCTCCACTTTCAACATACGGGGGCACAAATGTTACATCCATCTACATCTCAAGGTCCTGGCAAGAGAATTTCAGATCGAAATTAAGCTCTTTCACAAATAAGTAATACTGCTGCTACTCAATTCAGCCTTCTACATTTCCCCCACTTTATCCTGTGGGGTAGGAGCATGTGAGAATTTCATTTCGGGGGTTTTGTTTTGTTTACTAAAAGTTACCCAGTTTGTACCCCTGAGTGTACGCTGCAGTTGAAGTCCATGCATTTCTGAGCTTGAGATGCAATTTGCGGAACAATTTGAAGAATGTGCATAAAAATGTGTACTTTTGCAAAATGTATACATTTTTTAAAAAAAATATGCGCAATTGATACGCACATTTAGGGAAATGAGCATGAAAGACACACAAAATGACATGTAAAAGAAGAAACAAAGCTCGTAATCTGATCGGAAAGAGCTTCAAGGTGGAATTCATCAAATGTTGATGAGTCCAGGGTTTGCTGATTTCTACATCCTATTCTGGGGCCAAGCCTGCCATGCTCTTCAGCTTTCCCAGACATGGGGCCCACTTTTAATCCCACCCTTCAATATGTTACCTCCTTTTATTTGGATTTTTACTTTTCCCCTTTTCTTTCTCTGACTTTCTTGTGCTTCCCTTCTCATGGGTTCTAGTCAAGACTTTTGCACTGGCTGCCGCTGAGAGCTTCGGCTATTGGTCGGTATAAAAATGCAATAAATAAATAAATATGAGTGACCACCAACAGCAAACATTGTTGAGTTCTCTCCAACACCCCTGCAAGGCTTTTGTTTTTGCATCCCTGCTTCTGACCGAACAATCAGCAACATCAAAAGAAAATAATGACAGCATTATTTTTGAGCCTGCACTGCTCTCCCCCTGTGCACAACACTGTATGTAACTAGTGGGGAAGAGGAATGATTGTCAGCCGAGCAGCATCCACAAATGGTGCCTCTCCTGCCCCCAGTAATTGTGCGCGTGTGGGAGCTGCCTTTTCGCAGGACAATCCCACAGAACCAGCTGTGGACCACGGCACCTAGCCAGGAATGCTGGAGCTGCTGGCTGTATTTGGCTTTAACTAATGGAAATAGAACCACGTCTTGTGGAATAGCCTCCTTTAATCAAACTGGGATGGAGATGAAAGCTCACATCTACAAGAGGAAAGCATGACCATTCCCCATCAGTGGTTGTGGTGGAGCCAGGCTAGTCAAAGCCCTGGGACTTTTTGACTACCACTCTGCAGGCTTCCCTGTTCTATCTGAGTTTACCTGCAATCCTCACTCTGGGCCAGTTCGCATGATCACTGCACCTTACTATGCTGGTGGCCCTTTTGAATATTCAAACCATGGAACGCAGTCAGTGTGGCTTATCACAATGTGCAAACCTGGTGAGGGTGGCTTATGTGAGGGTTAAACAACCCATGGGCTGATTGATCCTCACATAATCAAAATAAAAAAAAATGCTAATCAGCACACAACTGCTAAAATATTAGATAATATCCAAAGAATAGGGGAAATAAACATTAATTGTAATGTATCGCATATAAAGCAGAAGACAATTAAGAAAAACTAAACAAGTAGTTTATAGCAAGGAACTAAACAATTGGTTTATAACAACCTAGCAAAAATGGTTTAGAGAAACAACTGGTCAAGACCTCACCACTCCAGGAGATTAGTGTTTTTCTGGGTGGGGATTCAAGTCAATCCTTTTTGGAGAACTAATAAGTCTTTTTGAACTGAGGAACATATTCTACAAATCCTCCCTTTTTCCTAACCATAAACATTGTGATATTGTTAGAAACAATCTGATGAAGCAGTTGCGAAACTGGTGACAAGAAGCTGGCAGCCTGTAGCCCCTCGTTCAGTCATTGCAGCTATTGAGTTAGCTTTCTGTTTCTCTAAACCATTTTTTGCTATGTTGTTACAAACCAATTGTTTAGTTTCTGGCTATAAACTACTTGTTTAGTGTTTGTTAATTATCTTACACTTTATATGCGATACAGTACAATTAATATGTCACATAAAATGTTTATTTACCCCTAATGTTTGGATATTATCTAATATTTTAGCAGTTGTGTGCTGATTAGCATTTTTTTATTTTGACTATCTCAACTGCTGCCTTCTGTATTGTATTAACCCTCACATAAGCCACCCTTGTCAGGTTCGCACAACATGAGAACCCATGGTGGCCATTCTCTGTGGCTTGAATATTCAAAAGTTCAGCCAGCACACATCGCAACCTGCCATGCCTTAAACAAATAAGCCATGATGGGCTCAGGCTGAATGTGAGAACCCAATCAATAACTTGGGGGAAGGGGGAGGAATGCACTTTCCCTGCAACAATATATTGTTGTGAGCTATCCCTGTTGTAATACAAAATATTTGGGGGGATTTTGTTCTTGAATGGGCAATTAAGACTCATTAACTTTATGAAAGGCCTGTTCCTGGAATAGATGAAAACTGCTAGAATTGGTTTGTTGATACGGATCGACACAGCTGCCTTTTTTTCTTTTCTTTTTTTTGCCTCTCCTTTGGGACCTGTCATGATGAGCCCCCACCCCTCTATTTTCATTGCAGATCTGCTGGGAGAAACAGGGGCAAGGGGGAGGAGTACACAGAAATATACCTGTTGCATGAAGAGGCCTTCATTATAGTTGATGTACTGGATCAAATCTGTATTTTTAGCTTTTAATTTGTTGTACTTTGACTGAAGCTCAGCAACTTTGCTTATCAGCATCTAGGTTGAAGCCATAAAGCAGGAGATTAGGGATATGCCGTAGTTTGCAAGAGAAAACTACGAGTGGGATTCCAGCCACTCGTGCAACTGCAGAGGCACACAAACACTTCCCAAGTGGGGCCTTGTTGCACTTAAATTCGACCGTTTGGTCTTCAGGATGCTAGCCAATGGGGTTGACTAAGAGCTGAAGGAAAGAAAAATGTACCAGGAGAGGGTCAGCCCATATTTATTATTTATTTATTTATTTCATTTCTAACCCGCCTCTCCATCTAGATCGAGGCGGGGAACAACACTAAATATAAATATAAAAACAATAAAATAGCTAAACCATTAAAACAGATAAAAACAAATACATTATTAAAAGCATATTAAAATTAAACTGGATAGGCCTGCCGGAAGAGAGCAGTCTTCACGGCTTTCTTAAATTCCAGAAGACTGCTAATTTGTCGAATCTCCTCCGGCAGGCCATTCCACAGCCTGGGAGCGGCAGAAGAGAAGGTCCTCTGGGTAACACTCGACAGCCTAGTTCTGGCTGACTGGAGTAAATTCTTCCCAGAGGACCTGAGTGTGCGGGGCGGATTATACGGGAGAAGGCGATCCCGCAGGTAATTCCATAGGGAATTCTCGGGTAGGAAAGTCAGGATTATTATTATTATTTTCATGCCTGCACCGTTTCTCTGTGAAGAAAAGTGCTTCATGGCATTAACCTTTCCCCTTACTCACTGTGCTTCTGATCTGGATCAGGTCTCCTCATTTACTATTTGTATGGAAAAGCAAGCTCCCATTTGCACCAGTGGTAGCTTAGCATTCAATGGAAATAGAATGTGGTTGTGTGTGTGTTTCTAATCGGCACTGCAGCAGGGGCAAAGGGTTTAAAAAAACACAACACCTCCCTCCATGGCATGATACTGATCTGGCTTGGTCCTGGTCAGTGGAGGCTGGTGCCTCTGATTTCCATGGAATTGTGAATCCATTCTGGGATTCAGTCAAAACTAACCAAAACTCTAAAGAAGCTATCAAAGGTACTGAACCCTAGCCCCCAAAATAGCTTCAGCACCTTGGATAGCTCCTTTAGAGTTCTGGCTGGTTCTGACTGAAACTCAGAACAGATTCACAGCCCCATGGAAATCAGAAATACCAGTCGTCACTAGTCCTGGTATCCTTCCTCACTCCATACCCCACATCTGTTATTAATTAAAAATAAATAAATAACCTCAGGTCTAGTTTGGCCTTGAATGAAAGAAAACACATGAAAAGATAGTTGGTAAGGTTGAGGTCAATGAACTTTCTATCTGGATCCATAACTGAAATTCCCTTTCCTATGCAACTGTTAAAGATACAGGAGCTCTGTTCTCCTTTTCATATAGGCACCCTATCATTACCCACTTCTTTGGAAGCCCTTCCCCTGACAGATACTCCATGACTAACCCAACTTTTTTTTTTAAAAAAGGCACATCCAAAAGTGGATTCGATTCAGAAGAAAACTACCGAGTACCGAGAGGAAGGAATCACAAGATAGAACCCAACTAAAGTGTTAAGTCCCATTCGTTTCAATGGATCTACTCTAAGTAGATCCATCTACTTTAGTTGGATTCTACCCGCTATATTCACAGCATGAGCATCCTCAGAGTCACGTGCCTGTGAAGTAAATGGACAGGCTTGTATAAAGCATCATAAAACGACATTCTCAGTTAACATTACAAATTTTGTGGTGTCGTGTTCCTCTTGCAAGACCCTGAATTCTTGTTGGGTGTTTTCAAGGCTATTTAGCTGGATAGACAAATTCTTCATCAGGGTGTGATTTGCAGCCATCAGTGCCCTGTGCCTTTTGATGAGGGTTTTGACCATGGTGTCTTCCCAATATCCCAGATAGTCTGCAACAGGAAAGAAGGAAGATCAGGTTACACATGGAGAAGATGGATGAGGCTGTGTCTGCATCAGCCCAAATTTCAGATATTAGATCTGCACTGGTTACACTCCAGTCATTTGTTTCTAATGCCTGCCAGTCCAGGGCCTGGCAGTTCAGCCAACGCCATGCTCATCAAATGTGATTTAAGGAACACACAAGTCAAATCTGGCAATTGTCCCTTTAAAGTATTCAAAAGTGGCACATGTGGTGCAGATGCTCATCATGACACCAAGGAGAGTGCAAAAGTGCAGACAGTTGTGTTGATCCACCTCTGTGTGTGTGTGTGTGTGTGTGTGTGTGTATATATATATATATATATATATATATATATATATACATACACACACACACTTTGTAGGTCCTTCATAAAGCTAATGGCCCGATTGGAGTTCACATGGAGAAGAACCTTCACTGTGGTGGCCCCTTTTCTGTGGAACTTTTTGCCCCTGGAGATCAGGTAGTCTCCGTCACTGAAAACATTCCTATTCCAGGAAGCATTCCTTAATTAACCAGCCACAGTTTTTTATTGGCATTTTACTGGTACTCTGTTTTAGAAAGAACAATTTTAATATAGTGTTTTAATCTTTTTATCTCTTAATGTTTTATCCTCCTGTTCACTGTTCCAGAATCTGCCTTAGATGTGGAGCAATATGGAAATGTTGTAAATAAAATAAATAAATAAAGGATATTAATTACCCATTCAAAACCAAGCCACCTCAAAATACTTTGCATTGCAACAGGGACAGTTCGTAACAATATATGTTGCTGGAAAAATCCATTTCCACTCCAGTTACTCCAGTTACTCTGAGGGTTGCAACTAAGCTCAGAGGGAGCATAGAAATCTGAGGAGGGTGGCAGATGATGTCACGGTCCCTGCTAATCAAAATGTCCTGGAGGTTCGACCCTGTAAGCCCTGGTTCCACTACACCACTGCTGAAAGTGTAGATAACAGTTATCACAGCACAGAGATTGGATCCTTGCCCCCAGGGCTAGTTTTCACTTTATCTTTTGTATCCAGAAGTGCAGGATGTGTGGTACATCTCCACATGATTTAAAGCTGAGTCATGGTTGGAATTGTCCTATGCACATAAAGCAAATGCCCTAAAATTAAGGACATTTTTATGACCGCCAGGTGGAAACCACTAGACATGTTTCCGCATGGTGATTCCATGTGTGAGCTATAATATGCAAGAACTAGGGATGGTTGAGGAATTCAATCTTTATCCCATTCTGATTGAGGACTGATCTGATCTGCACCTCCCAGATTCATGTGAGCAATGAATCTGGGAGGTGCAAAAATACAGCAATTCAAAATTCTTTGAATTTTGCACTGTGCTTCTTAGCTCAAAAATGTTATCAACGTTTTATGACAAAATACGTATTGGATTGGTTATGTACTGTTTTCATCATGTTCTGTATTTGTGTTATGCTGGTTTTGAATTGCTGTATTTTTGTGTTTTTAGATCTTTGTTTTATATATTATTGTATTAATGTCTTATTTTAAAATTGTATGACACCTAGAGAACCTGCTATATATACATTTATACATATATATATTTGAAGAGCAACAGTAAGCAGACATTCAGACACAAGATATTGACCATGACTGGCAGATATTTGTTGTAGAAATGAAGGAGACAAGAAGATTACAATGCAATACATATATACTCTACTTTTGCCCTGTAATGGGTTGGGGAAAGAATACGTTAAGATTGCTTTATTTCAAAAGGCTTTGGGGGATGAGGGGTGGCGAACTGGTTGATCAGATAATATAAGTCATTGTGTGGGCAGCGCTTAATTGGGTCCAGCTGGCTAAGGGACCAGAACAAATAGATACAGAAGTATAGCTGGGATAATAAACTGGCCACAACTTTTATTGACTCACTTGAATAGGCTTGGCTGCAGCATAGGGCATGGATCCTGTAATCATGCAGCCCACCTGCTGACGAATTCCTCTGGCCTGCATGTTAGGAGCACTGGTCCTGGTTGGAAGGGCCAGGGGAGCGGGTGGGTGGGGAAGTCAGCAACTGCAATCCTGGAACCACGTGGGAGATTTGCCTTTGGAAGCCTCAAATTGAACTGGAGGCAGAACAAAGGAGCCATCTCACTCTACTGGGTCCTCCTCTTTGGCCCCACCCCATCATTGCACTGATTGGCTCAGCAGTACCATCCTTGGAAGGAGATGCTGCTGGGGCTGTGCCACCGTTCTTTAGCAGGTAGGTGCAGGCGCTATACTAGAGTGACCATATACAAAAGAAGGCAGGGCCCCTGCAACTTTAATTGTTGTGATGAAGAGGCAATTTCACCAGGAACTAATTGCATACAAATGACTCTGGCTGAAATTCCCTTTTCTCTACAACTGTTAAAGTCACATGAGCCCTGACCTGGATTTTATCTGGTCACCCTAGTTTAAACACACTCACTAACCGTTTGCTGCAAAAGGGTTTGCAGCCTAACCATGGCTTAGGGTGTTGTCTGAACAGGCCCAATATGTCTATTTCATTTTTGAATAATGAACATTATTTTTGAATAATGTTTAATGCCTCTTTGGAATATGATGGTTTCGCAAGATGCCTTATGCCCCCCCCCCCCCGTTGAAGAGTTGAAAGGCATCAGAGAAATCCAAACAAATAGAGGTCAATGAATTAGTAGCCAAATGTTTAGTACCTATACTCACAGGATGGCAAAACATCGAGAATTTTCTGAATGAAATCTTCGAACCTTTTGTATTTGGCCACTTTCTTCTGTAATTCCTGCTGTCTGAAGAAATATATCAGAGATGTTTAGAGTGCTGCAGACATCCCATGGTATTTTATTCAAATGTGTGTTACTAGTAGGGTGGCCACCATGTGTCCTACTTTACATAGGACTATCCTCTATTTGAAGAGCTGTCCAATCTAAGTGGGCGCCTTGGCGTGGGCCATCAAAAGTTAGAACTTGGAAAGCAGACTGAGCAGACCTAAATGCCATCTGATCACAACCATCCCCACTATGGGGAGGTGTGAAGTTATAGTAATCCTTTCCCAATTTGGATCGATACATACAAATTAGCATATGCACATTTTATGCTAATCAATGTCCACTTTTCTTCTCTTTTTCAGTTGACGCATTTCCTCAGTTTTGGCCATACATACATACAGTATGTGGCCACCTGTTACCAGGGACTGCTAGAAACCAGCACTGGCAAACCTGGTGGGTCTCCCTATATACAGAAAATCATAGACTCCCACATGTTGAATACATGTGCCATATCCACCCTAACCCTTCAAGCCTACACGTTTACCCAGAAGTAAGTCTGAATGAATTCAGCTGGACTTAGAAGGAAATGTAAAATAAAACAGCAAGCCTAGTTTTGCACTTTAAAATCATGTTTTATAAAAATTCCCTTCATTTTTTTTTTTTTTGCCCCAACAAAAATAATTTAGGGACATTTGAACAGTTTTATATCAGACTGCATTGTTTGCCCATCTAACTCAGTATAGTCTCCTCTGACTGGTAGCAGCTTTGCCAGACCTGAGGTAGGAATCTTTCCCAGCCTTGCTTCCTAAGGTGTTTTATCTTGAAATATCTGGGACTGAAATTGGGAGATTCTGTAAGCAAAGCATGTGCAGGAGCTTTTGTATCTGGTCAAGAGGCCAGGGCTCCTGCAGCTTTAACTGTTGTGACGAAGAGGGAATTTCACCAGGTGCTGCATGCATACAAATGACACCTGTTGAAATTCCATTTTCTATACAACTGTTAAAGATACAGAAGCCCTGTCCTCCTTTGCATATGGTCAGCCTATGAAGAGCCCTGCCAGTCATCATAGGGAGCCAAACACATGCAAAGGTGGCCCACCTTCAATCACACACTTGTTCCTATCAGATATGGCCTGAAGATCCAAAGGAGCATGGAGTTTTGTTTCATTTTTAAAAGAAATAAAGGGGCAAGTAGGTTGTGTCCTTTGCTTTAGATTTTATTTTAAAAACTGAGTTGGATCCAGATTGAGTTAGACTGAAAGAAGGTCCATTGAAAACAGTAGGTCTTAAATTAGTCAGAACTAACTTAATTCCATTGATTTCAATGAGTCCACTCTAAGTATGACTAAGTCTGGATCCAACCCACTATATATATTTGCTTTATATGAAATAAAATGTAAATCTTAAGTTCTGCAGAGTCCCAGTTCCACGTGAAATATAACTTTGCTGATCCGAAAGTAACTATCTTGCTATGCCAAGGGTCTCCATATCAGGAATATCAACAATCCATGCTGGTTGTAGAATAATGCACCTAATACATGCGGCTCAGCTACCTCCAGTAGCAAAGGCAGTAGGGCCATGTCTACACCAAGGATATATCCCGGGGTCATCCCTAGGTCATCCCTGTGTGTCTAAATGACACACTGGGTATACCAGGCGCAATCAGAGATGACTTAGAGACGACCCCAGGATAACGGAAACCGAGGATATCCTGGTTTTCCCGCCGTCGGTGCCCATGGGGGGGGGGAAGCAATTTTGCCATCCCCAGGATGCCGGGGGTGCGCGTGGGAGGGTTCCCTTACCTTTTCTACCATCTGATAGCTCCTCTGTCTCTTAAAAAAAAAAAAAAGAAGAAGGGTGCAAAGTCCCTTTCCTCCCGGGATGTCACGCTTCCATTTAGAAACTGGGGGACGATCCTGGAAGCAGGTAAGTCCACGATCATTCCCTCCCTCCCTCTATACCCTTAGTTGTAGAAAGGGCCAAGGTCTATGTACACCAGTTGCTGGGGAACATGGATGAGAGGATGTTGTTGCACTCATGTCCTGCTTGTGGGTTCCTGGTCAACAACTGGTTGGCCACTGTGGGAGCCTTGGTCTTCTCCAGCATGGCTCTTCTGAGGTTCTCATGTTCTTAAATCAGTCTTAAATTTACTAGGCACTTACCTGCATTTGAGTTTTTTAAGCTTTCTTCTCAAGGCAGCTATTTCACTCCTCTTTAATGCATTGTTTTTTCGTTCCCTCTTATATTTCTCATGACCACGCTGCTCCTTCACTTCACAGCCTTTAAGGTATCTGTCAAACCCTAGAGCGTGAGTCCTGTTCTGGCCAAAGAAGGAGAGAGAAGAAGACTTATTGAATTTTGTGTCAGCTTTGCCATCCATTGAAAAGTGGGACCAGGTGAAGAGAAAGTGGTTTATTTCAGAAAGAAAAGGGGAAAGCATTCGTCCTGCCATCCCTTAAAGATGGTACATTTTTTAAACAACGACAACAACGACGGGAAGACAGATTTAGGCTACAGTCCCATACACTATCCTTCTTTCCCCAGCCTGGCATTTGTGTTGGACTACAACTCCCATCACCCCAACCAAATGCCATGCTGGCTGGGGTTGATGGAAGTTGTAGTCTAACTTATCAGGTTGGTGTAGGGTTGTGTCCATGCTTAGGTAGGAATAATCCCCATTTAACCTAAGATGGTTTACTTCTGTGTGGGTACATATAGGATTGTGCTGGTAGAATAGTAAAGTCCAACCAATTTGAGAAAAGTTGAGCCATGAAGTTAAACATCAGCTCTAGAGCAGGGTTGGACAACTGGAACCCACTGAGGGAGACACCATTGCACTTCCAGATTTTCTGGTGTAATGGCAAGGGCGGGGCGGGGGGGATCCACGATTTGACACACAGTGGGGAAAAAAAGTTTTAGCTAGTTTATATTAAAGCTAAATAGGCCCTGATTACAGCTCTAACACAGCTAAATTTTGACAGCAAACTGCCCCAAAATGTTTTGCCACCACTACAGCGAATGAGGCAGTGGGCAGTGGAGGCTACTTGTGTCCCACCTCTGCCCCAGAGAATCTCCTTTCTTGGCAGTCTTCATCAAAAGACTAGAGGGCCAATGGGAAATTATTTAGGTGCAGTGTATCAAGCTTTAGATTGGGAAATAACATTAGATAAGTCCTTGAGCCGGCAAGCCTATATCCACTTACCTGGGAGAAAGCCCCATTGCACACAATAGGTCTTACATCTGAGTAGTCACAGAGAGGTTTGTGCTGTCAGTGCCTTCTACCTTTAAGAATCCCCATTCAGTAACAAATGCATTCTTTGAACGTAGACCAGCCTCTCCCAACCTGGGGCCCTCCACATGTGTTGGGCTGTGTTGCTGGCTGGGGATGATGGGAGGTGTAATCCAACACATCTGGAGGGTTCCATGCTGGAGAAGACTGAAGTAGACTTTTATACCCAGTTTAAGCAAGGAAGTCATATAATAAAAATCTGACAATTTACCAATACTGTATTAAATAATGGCACATTGTCCAATACTAAGGCTGAGATATTTATTTATTTATTCTTTTAAAAAAGGAAGGAAGGAAAGGAAGTGTACTCTCATATTCACTGCTTTTAATTGTGAATGTCCTCAATCTTCTATCAATCTCTATATTTCCATCCCTGTCATTATCAGCATAGAGAAGTCTTTCCTGACCTGGCACTTTCCAGCTCTGTTGGACTACAATTCCCATCATGCAACCAGCATGACTGCCTTCAATACAACAATGAGGAAGAGATTGGTAGCTCCCACTTTTAACCCAAACAAAATTCCTTGTCACATCCAAAGTCTGGGGAACTTCAATTCGTTTAACTATGTTGGTTCAAACAAACAAGCCAGGATCAAGCCATGGTTAATGCCACTGGCTTGTTAACAATGCACAGTTTAAACTAAGCAGAGTTTCCCAAGTTCGGACATTTCCCTCACAGCTGCACCAAAAGAGGAGAGGGGAAGGGAAGGCCATGGATCAAGAATGCAGAAACTCAGGCCTAGGGCCAAATCTAACCCTCCTGGGATCTCCAGAAAGCCCCATCCCCTTCCCTTGGCCTCACCCCCTTTTCCCAACCACCAATCATTGGGTTGTTTCCTGGCTGTTGTGCAGTATTTTCCCCATTCTAAAAGGCTGAAATGCCTCTCCTAAAGCTAGGCTGACCAGATACAAAGGAGGACAGGGCTCCTGCAGCTTTAATTGTTGTGATGAAAAGGGAATTTCACCAGGTACTGCATGGATACAAATGGCACCTGCTGAAATTCCCTTCTCTATACAACTGTTAAACATACAGGAGCCCTGTCCTCCTTTCCATATGGTTACCCTACTTAAAGCTTAGTTCCTGGCAGTAGGAACTTTAACCCAAAATACACTTGTATTTTTGGTCCTGCCTCTTTTACCCTTGACCCTGCCCACCACTGGAATGCAGCCCACAAGGGTTTCTCCAAAATGGAATTTATCCTTTGGGCGGAAAGAGGCTTATTTATTGCTACATTTTTATACCACCCAACAGCAGAAGTTCTCCACCCCACGTTTCCAAAGTGATGCTCACAGCCTCTTCTTGTTGGACCAGTTTCCCTCTGCGCTCAGCAAGTCCTTCCAACTTCTCTTTAAACTCTTGCCTCTTTGCAGCCAGTTCTGTAGTCAGCTGCTTGTTTTCAACCGTGTTCTTCACCAACTGGCAGGTTCGTAGTGCTTTTCTGTGATGCTGCATAACCTCACCGGAGGCCTACAAAATGAATTGTGCTTTTTGTCAGCGAAGTTGAGTGTGTGTGTGTGCGTGCGCGCGCGCGCTGATTTTTAGTCCAGATATGATCCCCGAGAGCGTTTGTAATCCTGGTTAGTGAGAGTTTAAAAATAGAAACCACAACAAATGCACTGCTTTTAAACAAAATGTCAACTCGAGTATATCCAGGACTTTGGCTTTGCCAATTTCCTCCACTGAAATCTCTTTGCTCCCCTGCTACTTGACCCTGAGCTGGTGCATCTGCCAAAAAGTTTCCCACCCTTTGGTCAAAAATAGGGTGACCATATGGAAAAGAGGACAGGGCTCCTGTGTCTTTAACAGTTGTATAGAAAAGGGAATTTCAGCAGGCATCATTTGTATGCACGCAGCACCTGGTGAAATTCCCTCTTCATCATAACAGTTAAAGCTGCAGGAGCCCTGACCTCTTGACCAGATACAAGATAGCAACCTATAAAGTAGATGGTTGGGCTACCACAATGCTGTGGAGATCTGTGAATAGATCTTACACTGTTTTTAAAAAATGTAATAGCAGGTGTGGGAGAGGATGAAACTGATTGGGACAATAAAACTGGAGGCTGTGATGTTTCACTATTTTATGCTATTTGTCTGTTATGTAAATACTGTATAAATATTGTATGATAAGGCTGGTAAGTGGTTAATTCTGTTGGGAGGGGGAGTGAGTGAATGGAATGTTGGAGTGAATGCTGATTCGCTGTTGGATTCAAGTGTGTGAAGGGGAATGACAGTTAAAATCAGTTAGTAGTTGGTAGTGAGAGAGAGTTGGAGTTAGTCTGCAGAAGAGGATAGAGTAGTGCAGAGTCTGTGTTTTATTGTTTTGGGAATGAGAGGGAGCAGGAGGAGTTAGAATTGACTTTAGAGGGTAGAATAGGCAAGGATACATGATATATTTAATGTAACAACTGTTAGCCAAAGCATAGCCATCTTTGCTTACAAGTACAGAATGCTGGGAACACTTGCTCAAGGCTGAAGGAAAATTCAAAGTGTGTCTGCAGAAGGCCTTGCCACAAGCCTGGTTTCATCTGGTTGTAGCATTTGTCCTAATGCAAGGCCATCAGCGCACCTTATCTGAAGCTACAGAATCTACCCCAGTAACAATTGAAACATGCGCAGTAGCTTTCAACAGTGTGTCAAAGGGCAGTGACTCTCTCGTTGGAATGTATTGGGGTTTGCTTGCGCTTGCGCTGTATAAAGCAATGACGTAGATCTTATGCTGTATAGTATAAAAGGGGGGGCTTGCGTGCCCCTAGGTGTGACTCTGGTGAGCTGGGAGCTTGCTAGAGTGCACCCGCTCAGCTGAACGTAATAAAAGTGCGTTAGATCAGATCTTTGGAGTCTGTGCTTCTTAGTGGGAATTGGCATATCTCCTAGGAAAACGAGCCTGTTACTTTTGGGCAACACAACTGAGTACTGGAACAAATAAAACCACAAGCCTGATCAAATGCATGAACTTACTTCTTGTTAAATAAAAGTTATTTTGTTTCACACTGGATTGGATTCTTTAAGTACCTGAGGTAAGGTACTGAGTTATATGGTGACAGCGATAAAGTAAGAGATGAATCGAAAGGTACAAATACCCCCTCCCCTCATGAGGCAGCACTTTGACCCACAAGATAAAACATTCAGGTCCCATATAGTTATCAGTATGAGCAGGCAAAAGAGAGTTGATAGCCCACTGATGTGTTTCCATGGGATCTAGTTGTTAGACCTTTTTTCCTGGATGGGTAGGGAAATCTGAAAGTGGGCAAAAGGCAGCCCTTACTGGCTCCCAGCTAAGGATGTTGCTTGTAGGAGTGGATAAACATATACTTAAGATCTTGCCTCTAGGGACAGGCATCGTATCATTGTTATAGGGAATATAAGGCTGTATTAAATATTGAGTGGAACCACAGTTTTAACTCTGATTTCAGCAGATTGAAGAAGAGCAGCGCTTTGCTTTGGTCCTGCCCACGTTTGGATGGGGGGGACACCCACTGTAAGCGAACATGGCCCTTGGGCCGAAAAAGGTTTCTCATCCTTAGTGTAGACTTTGTACCTGAAAAGTGCAGCACTTAGGATACTAATGAGGAGCCCTCCCTGCTTGCTGTAGAACTTACAAATATGTGGACTGGGCTGGTGGGAGGCAGGCATGTTGTCCCTACCCAGCAGACTACCTCCAGTATCAGAAGCAGTATGTACACAAGTTGCTGGGGAACATGTTGCGCTCACTTCCTATTTGTGGGTTTCCCATAAGCTGGTGGTTGGCCACTGTGTGAACAGAATGCTGGACTAGATGGACCCTTGGTCTGATCCAGCAGGGCTCTTCATATGTCCTTATTAGCAAAGGCAGTTCAGCCAGCTTGGGAAGATTCCACTGCAAATGGGAGGTGGGCGCCCTGCAAGCTAATAGACCCGATGTTCTGTGTGAAAGCATTATGGCTGAATTAAAATTTGCTTCTCTTTCCCTGCAACCAATTTAGAACTAGAGCAATGAGCAATGATCATGCTTGGGATCTGGCACTAACAGCACCTGCTGTTCCTGGGACATATTCTAGAAAACAAGCTGATGAAAAGACACCCTAAGAACTTGCTGGAAGTTCTAAAGGATATTTTTATTTTATTTATTACATCCCACCTTTTTTCCTCCAAGGAACCCAAGGCTTCGTACACAAACCTCCTTCTCTCCACTTTATCCTCACAACAACAGTCTTATGAGGTAAGTTGGGCTGAGAGTCTGTGACTGCCCCAAAGTCACCCAGTGTGCTTCCATGGTCAAATGGGGACTAGAACCCGGATCTCCTGACTCCCAGTCCACCACTCTAGCCACTACACCACACTGGCTCTCCTATGATAAAATTATCCTCAGGATACCAGGTTCAATTCCACCAGTGGCATTATTATTGGAGAAGCAGGAACTGCTCAGCGTCCGCTAAAATTCTACATACCTAATAAAGACACCGAACCCCATGTCCTGTATGTAACCTGGCAATCATATATGAGATATAGAATGACAAGGTATAACAAACGAGGCTAACCTTACAGACAATGGGAATGTGAGAAACATCTTCTTCCCTGTTAAATAAAATGACAGTATTAGGGTCACAGGCCCGTCTTAGCTTCAAGAAAGCTGTCTGTATATATAAGGCAGTTCCCGGTGTTCTGTCAAACTCTGGTATGACTAAGAAAACAGGACCCAGGATGAGGCTAGGCAGATGAAGCCTCAGGGCTGTGGTGACAGGCACCATCTTGATTCTCAAAAGCTGGATTCTCAAGGGCAGAGAACAGTTTTCAGCCCCTCTCCTTCAGTGAAATCCCCTCAAGTGCACCTATTATTTGTAGGGTCTTATGCCTGAGAGGACACTGTGGTATCCAGTGGAGGCTGGTGGCTCCAATGTCAGTGAGGCAGTGAATCCATTCTGGTTTTCAGCCAGAACCAGTCAGAATCTCTGCACCTTGGATAACTCCTTTAGACTTCCGACTGATTCTGACTGAAACTCAGAGCAGATTCACCACTCAGCTGACATCAGAGCTACAAGCCCCCATTGGTGGCGTCCTTGTCATGTTCCTAGGGCGATGTCTTGTGTGTGTGGTACAGTAGGGTGAAATCAGGGATTGGGGCAGTGATCTTGTCACCTGTGATGTATCTGGTGCTATTTTTGTGCCTGGTTGCTGTGTGTGCATGTGGGTGGGTAGCATGCCTCTCCGTAATTGGAGCAGACCAGCAATGATGCCATGGATGCTGTGAGACTGGTGGAGCTACCACGTTTTCTGCCTCTTTTGAAGTGCAGTTGTTTCCTTCTCAAATTTGCTGCCTGGAGTATACAGAATCCCAACAACACTACACTGACATTATGATGGAGTACGTTAACTGCAAACACAGTGGACCTTTTTATTTATCTCTTATTACATTCTCATATCACCTAATAGCCAAAGCCCTGTGGGCAGTTCACAAACAAACCACACAATCATAAAATACAGTAACAAGGGAAAACTCAATTTAAAACCTTAAGTTTAAAACAGAATAAAACCACAGTAAAACCCAGGGGGCTTTTCTACAAGAGGCATTTGTTGTGTGCTTGTCATTCCCTAGTCATGGTTGTTTCTGGGTCCTTTAGATAACATCATGACCCTCTGTATCTGTTTCACTTCAGTGTCTAACAAGCATTTTCAGCTTCTTCTTTTTAGAACAGGGAAAATGTGGCATTCAATTGTAAAAGCGAAAGGAATCATGATTTCCTCTTGTGTGTCTGCACTATTCTGCTATACCACAGTGACACCTAGAGGTTATGTAGCAGAAAAGCAGGAAAAGAAATGCTCCTTGTGTAGTGCTTGGATCTCAATGTTGTGATGAAACCAAAAGTAGATACAGCAGCTAACAGCCAATTAATAGCCTCATGTAGAAAAGCTCAGGGTAAAAGCCAGCAGCAGTGCCAAGATCTAAAAATGCACTAAGATCATTTTTAAAACTGAAGGACTAAAATGCCTGGGAGATTAAAAAGGACTTCACCTGGCACTGAAAAGACTATAACGTAGGTACCAGGTGAACCTCTCTGGGGAGAGAATTCCACAATGGGGGGTGCCACCACTGAAAAGGCCCTGATGTCATTCAGTGAGGGCACCTGGAGAAGGGCCTCTGAGGATCAATTTAGGGTGTGAACATATCTATATGGAACGAGAAGGTCCTTCAGACTCTGCCGACAAAGTTCTTTTGATGTATGTTTCAGTCCCCTGTTAACAATCATTTATAAAGCTTATAGCAGCAAATAATATCCAGACCTTGGATTATCTAAAGATACTGAAAAGACCCCCCCCCAAAAAAAGCCTCATTACCACATCCTCCTTGTAGCCCCACCAATCGAAGCCTCTGCAAAAACTTTTCGAGACTAACAGCATGGGTAGCAGCAGCAGTATCTAGCAATCAGTAGAGGCAGCAAAAAGCATCACAATGACATCTCCATGGCATCTCTTGGCTTCATCCTTGTGTACCCTTATAGACAGGGGGGGAAAAAACCCTGAACATGTAAGTCTATAAGAGATATTCCCCAGGGATGCAATTTCTGTGAAGTGAAGTCATTTAGCAGTGGCTCCTTCCTGAGTTGTATTACTCATGGCATAAGGTTACAAGCCACAGGTCCATGCTGGACTTTTACATCTCCTGATCCAGTGGCCGGTATTGCTTCTCCTGCTCAGTTCTATCACCCACTTGCTACAATTAGGAGGTGGCCATAATAACATAAGAATCCACCTTCAACAAAAGTGGCAAAATAGTTTTCAGCTTTCAAAGAGGAAACCTCCAGTATAGCACAACAGCACATTGGAATGTCATGTAAATCTCAAGTGATCTTACATCAGAACATAAAAGCCACGTTGAATGAGACCATCTATTCCAGCCCCTCTATTCACACAGTTGTCAACCAGCTGTCGACTAGGGACCCACAAGCAGGACATGGTGCAACAGCACCATCCCACCCATGTTCCCCAGCAACTGATGTGTATAGGATGACTGCCTCTGACACTGGAGATAGCACATAATCATCAGGACTAGTTGCCATTGACAGCCTTCTCCAGGAATTTATTCAACCCCCTTTCAAATCCATCCGAATTGGTGGCCATCACTAGGGCAAGCAGGACTGATGGCAGGACCAGAGAAGGTCATTATGTGGTGTTTGAAGAAAAGATATGCTAAGTCCAATGTGGAGCATTGCTTGGCGGACCAACGATACCCTGATGGCTGCATTGCGGACAGCTAGCTCAACAGACGCACTCACATGTAGCAGCTGTACCTAGTTTTTCAGTTCCATCCTGGATTTTTTAGAGCTTACTCTACCAGCTGGGCTTCTAAGCTTCCAATTATGTATGGCAGTTTCTTAGAACCCCCCCATCCTCCACCCCATGATCTGCTATAGGTTTCATGCTCACATGTGGTTTCTTTTTTTTACTTTCTGGAATGCTTTGTTCTAATTTCTCATGAGTAAATATGGGGAGATCTTAAACGAATGCCAACAGTCAAAAGCTAGAAAACTGCAGCGTGTGGGTCAACTTTTTAACATAAATACTTCTTTGCCCTGTATAGCGCAAACTCCAAATTTTGGGACTGCATGTGGGAACTGTTTGGTGTGCCACATTCAAATCAGTCTTGCTTTTTATGCTGTGACATCATCTTTGGCCACAGCTATGGACATTTTCATGGGATCTGTCTGTACTTGTCACCAAGTGATTTGATCTCAGTAACAATGTTCATTGGAAGTCTTTGGTGTACTAAGCTTGAAATTATCTTTTCTCCAAGGAAGATTTACCAAAACATGAAAATGCAGGGTGCCCATATGGAAAAGAGGACAGGGCTCCTGTAACTTTAACAGTTGTATTGAAAAGGGAATTTCAGCAGGTGTCATTTGTATGCATGCAGCATACAATTCCCTCCTCATCACAACAGATAAAGCTGCAGGAACCCAGTCCTCTTGGCCAGATACAAAAGAGGGTAGGGCTCCTGCAGCTTTATCTGTTGTGATGAAGAGGGAATTTCAATAGGTGCTGCATGCATACAAACTACACCTGTTGAAATTCCCTTTTCTATACATCTGTTAAAGATACAGGAGCTCTTTCCTTTTTTTCCCATATGGTCACCCTAAACTAGCCTGGCAGAAAAATAGATATACCCAGTAGAGGCTGGTGGCTCTGATTTTGATGGGGGCTGAGAATCCATTTCAGTCAGAACCAGCCAGAACTATAAGGAGCTATGTAACGCACTGGATCTATTTTGGATGGGACATACATAACTGTCATACGACGATCAGTTATTAATATGCTTGAAAATATGCAAAAAATGTGCAAAGGAAATGCTAGGAAAAATATGTAACTGTCTTATTACAGTCAGTTACCAACAGTTTGAAACATACATCGCCTGAATCATTGAGCAAAATGGCAGGCTGAACACTGCATGGAGCCTTAGTGTTGACGTACACATATTGACCTATATGCACACTAGAGTCGAGCATCCACATAACCACCAACCCATCCATGTGCTCCAAGACTGAACTTCTAACAGACTTTGAAGATGGAGATGAATCCTGAAGAATAACAATGCTTTCAATCCATAGCGTTTCAATAAGACATCCCCCCACAACCCGCTCCAAAAGACAAAAACAGAGTCAGTGATTTCCCAGGGCCCCTGAAATAAAGATTGTCTCTACTGATTGCTTTATATGCTATTTTAGTAAATTTTATACATTTATTCTATATTTAATGTTGTTCCCCGCCTTGATCCAAAGGGAGAGGTGGGTAATAAATAAATAATAATAATAATAATAATAATTAGTAAATAGGCACAATTGGGAGTATATCATGGCCTCCTAGTACATTTCAGCCTGACAGGGAGCAGGCTTTTTTAGGGCAACCATATGAAAAGAAGGACAGGACTCCTGTATCATTAACAGTTGTATAGAAAAGGGAATTTCAGCAGGTGTAGTTTGTATGCATGCAGCACCTATTGAAATTCCCTCTTCATCACAACAGATAAAGCTGCAGGAACCCTACCCTCTTTTGTATCTGGCCAAGAGGACTGGGTTCCTGCAGCTTTAACTGTTGTGATGAGGAGGGAATTTTACCAGGTGCTGCATGCATACTTATGACACCTGCTAAAATTTCCCTTTTCTGTACAACTGTTAAAGGTACAGGAGCTCTGTCCGCCTTTTCATTTGGTCACTCTTTCCTTTCCCTGCTACTCAAAATCTTTTAACTAGAAAATCTAAAAACTACAGCAGCCACCAAATTTCGCATAAACTGAATGCAAGGTGAATTTGGAGGTTCTTGCTTCGGCAAAACATCTGATGAATTTTGAGAGAAGCTCAGGCAGCAGCCCTATGCACCTTACTGGCAAATAAGTCCTATTGAATTTGGTGAGATTTAACTGCTGAGTACATATCCACAGACTTGAGCTACACAACTAGCAGCACTTCACAGGAGTTTTTCACATCCAGTGCTATTGAGTTAAGGATATCTTTAACAAGCCATCATGCACACATCACAGTTTCTCACTCTGTTTATCCGGATACTTTCTCCATGGAGCGGGTTTATGTAAACTTTAGTTCAGTTTAAGATCAGATGAAAAGTCCTGCTGGACCACAGCAAGAGTTTATCTAGTGCAGCATCCTGTTTTTCACAGTGGCCAGCCAGATGTCCCTAGAAGTTCACAAATTGGTTATGTAGGGGATTGGCCATCCCTTGTTGTGCGTCTTCAGCATTAGGTATTCAGAAGTATACTTGACATTGTTTGATTTCTGTGAACCCCCAAGAGAGCTTCGGTTATTGGGCAGTATAAAAAATATAATAAGTAAATGTATACATGGAGGTTCCATTTAGCTGTCATGCTATTATTAGTATTTATTTATTTATTTATTGCATTTCTATACCGCCCAATAGCTGAAGTTGTCTGGGTGGTTTGCAAAAATTAAAACTCTGAATACCATTAAAATATTGTTGTTGTTGTTACTGGTGTCTTTCTTAGGCTGCCCATCACCACATGTTCCCTGGGCAACTTGCAAAACAAAATGTAAACTACAATATTAATATACAAGATCATTTAAACACAATCACACACAAACACACATCCAAAAGGATAATAAAATGCAGCATTGAAAAGACTCAATTTTACCAAATAAAATCTTAATTTACAAAAAACTCATTTTACAAAATAAAGCCATAAAAAAGCCATAAAAACAGTACCAGGCAAGCCTCAATGGCAAGGATGGGGAATGCATGACGCTCCTAAATGGTGCTGAACCACTCTGCTGGTTAGGGCTGATGGGAGTTGTAGTCCAACAACATCTGGAGGACCACATGTTCCCCATCCCTAATCTATGGGGAAGATTTTCCACAGCTGGGGTGCTACCACCAACAAGGCCATTGATCAACAGAAGTGCACTCTAAGAATATGTCTAATCCTCTTCTAAAGTCACCTGAGCTAGTGGCAATCAATTCCATCCATTCTTTATACGTTATTTGGTATACCTCAAAAGCAGGCAAGCTCTAACTTCCCAGTTCTGCTTTTGGCATTTGGCATTCTTTAAGGGATACATCACACACGTTAAGGATCACCTTACCTGTACTGTCCTAGCTGGGTCACAAAAAACATTTGTCCTCCTGTTTTCCATCTGCAGAAAGTATTGAGGGTCATTGTTCCTTGTCATCATCAGAGAAGCCACATTTCTTTAAGAATAAAGGAGGGGTGGGAGAAATTCTGCCTGCAAGGGTTCCCGTGTACTAGGGTCTGCAGAAAATTCTCCCTTAGAAATAAGTTTGGGGTAGGCTGACCATATGAAAAGGAGGTCAGGGCTCATGTAACTTTAACAGTTGCAGAGAAAAGGGAATTTCAGCCGGCTTCATTGGTATGCAATTAGTACCTGGTGAAATCCCCTCTTCATCACAGCAATTAAAGTTGCAGGCACTATACTAGAGTGACCAGATACAAAAGAGGGCAGGGCCCCTGCAGCTTTAACTGTTGTAATGAAGAGGGAATTTCACCAGGTACGAATTGTATACAAATGACTCCGGCTGAAAGTGCCTTTTCTCTACAACTGTTAAAGTTACATGAGCCCTGACCTCCTTTTCTTATGGTCAGCCTAGTTTGGGGGCAGAGGTATTTTGGTGTCCTTTAAAAGCTTGTCAGCACAACCAAATAAACACCACTGTGTTGCTTTAGTTGCATCCTGCATCACGGAGGCCTAGGCACGAGTAGCAAGCAAACCCTGATCTAGTTGCAAAGTTGGAAGCACAGGGTTCAATGTGGGAGATGCACTGGCTGGATTGCTACAGTTACCTTCCTCCATTTCTCTGCTTTCAGTTATCCCCTAGCAACCAGGGCACACAGTGTGGATCAAGGCCTTGACTGCCTGGGGAGGACTGCCCTCGCATTTATAAATGCAACCGAAAGAAAACACTACAGCAGCCACCTGTTAAATCACTCAGATGAAGATCTATTTGTTTGCCTGCTCTTGAGTGAAGCATGAAAGGATGCCCAGCACGGGTGATTAAAAATAAATAAATAAATAGCAAACTTGGAAATGTTCAATACCAATTGAAAAATGGGAGGGAACATGGCCCAGTGGTTAGAGCACATGCTTTGCTATGGAACGAGCTCCCCGATGAGGCTCGCCTGGTGCCAACACTTGTCATCTTTTCAGCACCAGGTGGAGACTTTTCTCCCAGGCATTTAACAGCATATGTTGAAATTTTTAACTGATCCCTGGACAGTTTTAAATGATATGTAGTTTGTTATTAGGTTTTTATGGTTTAAATTTTTGTATATTGGTCTTTAAATGGTCAATTATTTTAATTTTTGTAAACCGCCCAGAGAGCTTTGGCTATGGGGTGGTATATAAAAGTAATAAATTAGGCTGACCATATGAAAAGGAGGACAGGGCTCATGTAACTTTAACAGTTGCAGAGAAAAGGGAATTTCAGCCAGCATCATTTGTATGCAATTCATACCTAGTGAAATTCCCTCTTCATTACAACAGTTAAAGCTGCAGGGGCCCTGTCTTCTTGTGTATCTGGTCACTCTAGTATAGTGCCTGCAACTTTAATTGTTGTGATGAAGATGGGATTTCACCAGGTACTAATTGCATACAAATGATGCCAGCTGAAATTCCCTTTTCTCTGCAACTGTTAAAGTTACATGAGCCCTGTCCTCCTTTTCATATGGTCAGCCTAAATAAATAAATTTGCATACAGTAGGTCCAAGCCACAGTATCTGGCATCTGCAATAAAAAGGACCAGGGAGAAATATTTCTGCCTGAGAGCTCCTCTGAACAAGGGATTTATTCCACAGTTGTGATTGGTCACTCACTGAGAATTTTAGGTCGATTTCATGACTTCGTCAACAACCAGGACATCTCCCGCCGAAGCCTCTGGAAATCCTGGGATAAAAAGAACCACTTTTAAAGAGAAAATAGCCCAGAATCAGTAGGATCTTCCACCACTAGATGGCACTGTCTCAGTAGAACTCAATGGAACTGAACAGAGGAGAAGTATTCAATTCAAACTCTTTGTTGCCCTTCTCCTCCTGTGTAATTCAGCCCATAACAGTTGTGCCAAAGAACCAGGAGGGAGAAAAGCCCCCGGTAAATAACGCAATTTCCCTTAATGTAGAAACACTCTCAGGTTGGGGGAGGTAATAGGAAAAAGCAGGTGTGATGTGAGAATGCAATATGAACCTGAGAAGCACTACCTTTCCCCACTACCAATGCTCCCCTGTAATTCCCCCACCCCCAAGACATTTTCTCCATTCGTGAGGGTCTGAAATTTGTTCTCTAAATTAAAAAAAAAAAACCTGAGGCTATTGAAACCATGCCACTCTTCTTTGCAGAATTAGGTCTGGGAAGATAAATCTTATCCTGATCATGTGGTATGTAAGCGAGGGTGCCAAGTCACTTTTTTGCAGTGTTGTGTGCTGTGGTGTAGAAATTTCCATTAAGAACACACAAGCCAAGGTGCTTGGCTGAGTCTCAAGTGAAAAGAAAATACACTCTGTGGTAGGGTGACCAGATAAAATCCAGGTCAGGGCTTATGTAACTTTAACAGTTGTAGAGAAAAGGGAATTTCAGCCAGTGTCATTTGTATGCAATTAGTTATTGGTGAAATTCCCTCTTCATCACAACAGTTAAAGTTGCAGGGGCCCTTCCTTCTTTTGTATCTGGTCACTCTAGTATAGCGCCTGGAACTTTAACAGTTGTGATGAAGAGGGAATTTCACCAGGAACTAATTGCATACAAATGACACTGGCTGAAATTCCCTTTTCTCTACAACTGTTAAAGTTACATGAGCCCTGACCTGGATTTTATCTGGTCAGCCTACTCTGTGGATATATATAATATTGTAGAGCATGTATGTATAGTTCTGGTCACCACACCTATATATATATATATATATATATATATATATATTGTAGAGCTGGGAAAAATGTAGAAAAGGGCAACTAAAATGATCAAGGGGTAGGAGCAAATCCCCTTTGAGGGAAGGCTACAACAGCTGGGATTATTTACCTTAGGAAAAAAGGAGGGTATGGAAGACATGACATCGGTGTACAGAATTATGCATGGTGTGAAGAATGTGGATACTAGGGAGACATTTTTCTCCTTCTCTCGCAATACTAGGTCATAACATGGAGGGGTCATCCCATGAAGCTGATTGGTGAATAAAAGGGGGTTGGATAAATTCCTGGAGGTGAAGACTATCAGTGGCTACTAGTCCTGATGGCTACGTGCTACCTCCAGTATCAGAGGCAGTAAGCCTATGTACACCAGTTGCTGGGGAACATGGGTGGAAGGGCTATTGCACTCATGTCCTACTTGTGGGTTCTGGGTCAACTACTGTTCGGCCACTGTGTGAACAGAGGGCTGGACTAGATGGACCCTTGGTCTCATCCAACATGGCTCTTTTGTCTAATGTAAGATCACTTGAGATATACATGGCATTCCAATGTGAAGTTGTACTATTTTGGGTAGGTTCCCTTTTGCAAGGTGAAAACGATTTTGCCACTTTTGTTGAAGGTGGATTTAGAACCTTTTGAGCCTGATCTGGGGCGTGAATAAAATCATGTCAAATTTGGAAACATATTACAAAGATGTATTCGTTAGATCAGGATGCACCTGCTATATCCATGTTGAGCTGTGTCTTTTTATATGCATGCCACACCTGAATCAGAGGAATTATTTGAAAGAAGCCAAGCAATGAAAAGATGAAAAACAGAATCAAGACCTGTCTAGTTTAACACACAATAATGGTCCTATCCTGTCCTCACTTGAGTTAACAATAAAACTCACACACAGTTTGAAGGTTCTGTCAATAATTTATTCCAAATAGTTGTTTATTTAGAGATTCCAGTGATAGTAGGAACATTTATTTTACCATTAATGTGTTCATATATTACTTTTAGACCGCTTTCTTAGAAAATCCTCCAAGTTGCTAGCAATGAAAACTATTGCAATCAGCAACACTGGCCCTGAGACATTATGAAAATCGACAAGATTAGCACTCAGTGCCAAAGTGTTGCAGAGTGTCGTTTGTTTGTTTTTATGTGAAACGTTTGTACCTGGCAGGAGGAGCTACACTACTGCTTGTTATTGGTATTGAAGTGCACTGACAACTGTTGGGGCCCATGATACATTCCATATACCATTTTCAAACCATTTTCAATGGCTGAATTCGGACGACACAATAAACAACTGGTGTGGGGGAAACAATCGTCAGTTGTTTTGACTATCGTGTTATCCGAATGCTGCCATAGTCAACTCAGCACTGATCCTAATCCACACCACAGCTGATTATTTATTACCATGTTGTGTGGGGAGTACCCCCTAGATGAACAACTGTAAAGTTGATGATTACCCCACCATTGACTATCGTGTCGTCCGAATTCAGCCAATGTGTTATATCCTGCTTGGTGTAGATCTGCCCCCGCTCTTCAGCAAAAACAGAACTAAGAGAACTTGTTCTACTGTCTTTTCTGGTTATTTCTTTGCTGATCAACTTCTCCAACTTTCAACTGCTGTGCAGTTTGTTTACCATGCT
The DNA here is from genome assembly GCA_029215795.1 of Anniella stebbinsi. NCBI lineage: Eukaryota > Metazoa > Chordata > Lepidosauria > Squamata > Anniellidae > Anniella > Anniella stebbinsi. The sequence goes on along the minus strand of JARDYH010000001.1, from coordinate 348,782,735 downwards.
ATCAAATATAATCCAGGAACCTGCCACTTTTGTGAAGTATATGGTTATTTTTAACTGAGTTAAGTGTTACACACCCTCATGGCATGTTGTGCAATGGATAACCTCTAGTGTCATCTGACATTTCGTCCAGACACTTGTGCTAAATTTAACTTCTTAGGAGAGATATAGGGCAAATGAATAAATGTCAGTTTTTCAAAACAAAGTAGTGGCATGAAACTTTGATTCTGTGAAAATATTTTTTGTAAAAAAACCCTAATTGCACACTCATCAAATTGTTTTGAGCTGCTTAAATTGTTTTACGTATTGTATATTTGAATTTTTTAATGCTGCATTTTATCTTGTGAATGGCTGTGAACCACCCAGAGAACTTCAGCTGTTGGGGTATAGAAATGAAACATACAAATAAATAAATAAAACAACCTACAGCATGCCACTGAAAATCAGCTGCTGGAAGAAACAGTGGGAAGGGACTGTTGCCTTCATACTTTGCTTGGGAGTTCCTATAAGCCCCTGGGTGACCATTGTGGGAAATAGGATGCTGGACAAGACAGTCTTTTGATCTCATTCAACACAGCTCTTCTTGTGTACTTATGTAAACTATATCCAGAAAAGGCTGATTTAGAATGGAGAAGTGGTGCAAGGGAGGCATGCTAAATCTATCCCCTACACTGTGCTTTTCCTCCTCAACTTTCCCCCATAGATGCCTATGTGTCCTCTTTTACCCAAGACTATCCTCTGTTTTGAAGGCATCCCTTCATCCTTTGAAGGGCTGAACAGTCCAATTTAAAGATAAAGTACCATCAGAAGGAAGAGCTGGTGCTTGAAGGTGCCCATCAACTAAATAGCAGGCTGAGCAGCCAGGCACACAGGTCTCCCCATCAGAGTTTTCCACACCCTGGTAAGATGTACTGTATTTCTATTTAAATTAGAATAATTATTTCTAAATATGCATCTGCACATATAAATTAGCAGATGCAAATGTTCTGCAAATTGTTATCCACTTTCATCTTTCCCCCTCTTTTTTTTGGGGGGGGCAATTAATAAGTGACCCCCAATTATCCCCCCATGCTGGGAGCCAGATCTCTGTTAAGCTCCCTTGGGGAAACTAGCAGCCTCTGTGGCTCCACATGCCCCAAAGTCACATGACTTCCTGATGTATCAAAGCATTAGACATGAGCCTCTGCAAGGAAAAGCCCATATGTATAGATTGGGATGATTGGGATTCCAAAATGTGTAGAAAATCTAGTGGAAAAACTACATGCATAGAAGTCTCTGTGCATAGGCTTTAGTCTGCATATTTCCACTAGGGATGTATGGATTTTGTAAAATCCATTCCATATGTGTTTCACGGATTACAAGGTGCCTTTTGTTGCATTGTCCACTCATTAACGGAACTGAATTTCCCCCCTATTTTTCCAAATTTGTGCAAATTCACACTTGTGAAAATTAACACTTGCAAAAATCCCCCAAAATGCACATATCCCCCCCCAAAATATGCATTTCTATGCTTTAGCCTATGGGGAAAATGCACATTTTGTGCTGTTTTTGTTTTGTTTTTTAGTTTTACATATTTTTCTGTGACTAAATGTGCTAGGGTGACCAGATAAAATCCAGGTCAGGGGTCATGTAACTTTAACAGTTGTAGAGAAAAGGGAATTTCAGCCAGTGTCATTTGTATGCAATTAGTTCCTGGTGAAATTCCCACTTCATCAAAACAGTTAAAGCTGCAGGAACCCTGCCTTCTTTTGTATGTGGTCACTCTAGTATAGTGCCTGCACTATAGTGATGAACTGTAGTGATGAAGAGGGAATATCACCAGGAACTAATTGCATACAAATGACACTGGCTGAAATTCCCTTTTCTCTACAACTGTTAAAGTTACATGACCCCTGACCTGGATTTTATCTGGTCACCCTAAAATGTGCATAAAATTCCAGAAAGTAAAAAAAGAAAACCTGGTCTGCAAGTCCGCAGAATCCACACAACTCGGGAAAAGCTGCGGAATTCACAGATCAGGTTTTACAAATCCAAGCTCATTTGGTTCCATTGCAGATCTCTCCAACAATCCTAATTTCCACACATAACATGTGGCTAATGGGGAAAGGGCTAAGAAGAAGCCACGTGACCTTGGGATCCGATGCAAGGCCTGGCAGCCCTTTTAAATGTGTTGATAGTCCTTCATGCAATTCATTTTGAAAGGTTTTTATTTTCTTAATCCTTCCAAATGTTTCCCTAGAATCCTATGGTGGAAGGAGACACGCCCTGCAGGCAGGGCTTTGCTGTAGAAAAGTAGTGGAAAGAGAGAGTTATGTCTGTACATGCACACTACCCCTTCTTCATTACAACTTAGCCCTTTTCAAACATTCAGGAAAGGGTGAAAATCAACGCATGAGGAGAAGAAACGTTCCGGCCCTACCCCTCTCCATCATAGTAGTCATTGCGCTCTACTCGAGGAGAGTGACTGCCTGAAGACAAGAGACCCGTGTATCTGTGGAGGTTCTCCACACAAACCAGGATGCAGATTAAATTATATTTGCTTTCACACAGCAGGTTAGTTTGTCATTGTTTTGTCATGTTTGCCTCTTTCTCTCAACTAGCGCCGACTGCCACTAATCAAAGGAGCTTCCGCCATATTTCTTCAAATTGAAGAACAACACTTTAATTAAAATTTCCATCCAACCTTCATAGTGAGACATAAATGATATTTGCCAAGCAAAGAAAAGCTTAGATGGTATGGTGTTTATTCACCGAGGCAGTGTGTGTATTTGTTCACATTCACCTTAATTTTGCTTCAGTTCCTGTTGCATTTGTAATTCCATGCTCTACCCCAGCTCTGTTGATGCCACCTTCCTTTCGAAGCTGTATACATGACCTTCTAGTGATATTTACACAGAGCGAGTCTGAGACAGTAATAACAGTGAGTTCCCCTGAGGTTTGACTTGTCAGCTGGAGTCAGCAAGAAGCTAAAATGGTGTTGAGGAGCTCAGATAACTATATTGCTTCCCTAGGGTGACTCTCTGTCAATTGGAATTGAAGAACTCTTCATACAAGATGTATTTTCATACATGATTATCACCTCTGTGTCAGGGTGAGGAAACATACAAAAGGTAGGCACTGTCATTTGTGAAGAAGGCACATACGTCATGCCATGTGTACACTCCCAATAAAGCAGGAAACTGTGGTCTGGCATTGAAGTGAAAGATCATCAAAATGTAGTATCAAAGTTTTTTCTTGCAGAAGTGAATCTAAAAAATTAATCAGAATTCACCTCCACTCAGCTAAATTTACATGTTCAATTTACAAGACCTGACTTTCCTGATTATAGGGAAGTAACAGCACTCTCTCCCCACACAACCCATTTTAACCATTTCAGAAGTTGCTACATAGTCACCTGTTTTCTTTTCCATTCACAAACATGGCCAACAATATGTATTTCCAAATGTTAGTATCTGAGTGCAAACATACAGGAGCCTTCCCCAAACTGGTGCCCTCCAGATATTGTGAACTTCAATTCCCATCAGCCCCAGCTAGCTTGTCTAATGGGCAAGAATCTTGGAAGTTGTAATTCAAAACATCTTGAAGGCCTGAAGTTGGGGGTGCCTGCACTAAAGGCGCAAAGCAGGATGGAGGGACGAGAGAGACATCCTATCCTTGCAGAAAAAAGTGCGTAAATCTATATGTTTTGACTGAGGAGGAGGAGGGAACATTGGCTTGGGGAGGGATTTCAATTGAGAAAATGAACTTGGCTGTTGCTAACATTTTATAAAACTAGACTGACCATATGAAAAGGAGGACAGGGCTCATGTAACTTTAACAGTTGTAGAGAAAAGGGAATTTCAGCCAGTGTCATTTGTATGCAATTAGTTCCTGGCGAAATTCCCTCTTCATCACAACAGTTAAAGGTGCAGGCACTATACTAGAGTGACCATATACAAGAGAAGTCAGGGCCCCTGCAACTTTAACTGTGGCGATTAAGAGGGAATTTCTCCAGGAACTAATTGCATACAAATGACACTGGCTGAAATTCCCTTGTCTTTACAACTGTTAAAGTTACGTAAGCCCTGTCCTCCTTTTCATATGGTCAGCCTAATAAAACTCCAATAGCTCCTATTCTTGGACCTCTCGCATCACATCAAATCTGGGCCTAAAATAAAGAACCGAAGCAATTCTGAAACAAGAAAAGCTATATTCTACAACCAGTATGAAAATGGTGCAAATCAAGCAAATTATCAAGCATGTGGTTGATCTGCATCCCCCCACCCCACTTCTGCTAGGCGTGGTGGGAAGAGGCAAGGAAAAGATGTACAATGCCCTGACTTCTCATCGGCATTCCCATCAGGTTCCACAAACCAAACAAAGTTGTTTTAAATCAATAAAGAATAAAAGGTGATGTTCTCAGAGCACTGATTTCAAAATATGAAATGCTGTACTTCTTCTACACTTTTGTGGAACATACAGCACTGGTTATGGGTGTAAGAATTCATTTACATGTTGAAGCACAGTGCACTTTGTTCTGTTTATGACAATCACAGCTCCATAGTTACATTTTGATCACAATTAGAGTGGCCATATGAAAAGGAGGGCAGGGCTTCTGTATCTTTAACATTTGTATAGAAAAGGGAATTTCAGCAGGTGTCATTTGCATGCATGCAGCACCTGGTGAAATTCCTTCTTCATCACAACAGTTAACGCTATAGGAGCCCTGCCCTCTTGACCAGATACAAAACAAACTATGATTCAATAAACCATGGTTAATTCAACCATGGTTTGTTGTTACGTGTGAACCAGGTCACTGAGGGAAACCCCATTCACAGAAATCTTAGGGACAAACTAGAAATTCCCTTGATGCACGGCATGCAGCTACATACGTTTTCCCTTACTTAACTATAAGAGAGGAGGCTTATCTCTTCCCTTCCCAGCACAACTTACCCGGTGCCAATGGAATCTTTTTATCGATGCATTCTAGCCTCATGTGCACACAGGGATTTCCAATCGGCTGGGTAGGAAAGAAATACGCATGTAATTCGAAGCCCACAATTCATTAAGGGAAAACTTAATACGTAGCTGCATGCTACATGTCAAGTGTGCATCTGGTTTGGCCTTCTGAGTCAAGAACCACTGAGTTGGAAAAGACTGTGAGAAGTCATGCTGACCAACTGCCAATCTGTAACTATATACAACAACAACAACAACAACAACATCAACAACAAATCTTTATTGCATTCTAACCATAACTATATACACATACGCATCCAGGGAAATGTTAGTTGTGGTTTCATCATCTAAAGTAGGGCTGGGAAACCTGTGACCTTCCAGTTGTTATTAGACCACAGCTCCCATCATCCCATGTTCATTTAACCTTAATATAATTTGTGAAGGGATCTTAAGCTCTGATGACCACAGCCTGGGTCAGGGGATTCTCAGACCTCCTGGACACATTTGGGGCTACTAAAACAAGAATTCCAAATGACACCCACTGTTTTAAGCCTCAAGCCTGAAACGTTAGGAGGTAGCAAAACACCTGGCTAAAAGGCACTGAAATGAGGGTTACCTGGAAGGAGGCACACACCAATCCAGAGGATAGATGAGTTGTTTATTAAGATAGGGAAAGGGGAAAGGAATAAAAGGTTATACAAAGAATCAGTGGAGGTTGGTGGGTCAGATGTCAGTGGGCTGGTGAATCCTCTCCAGGTTTCAGTCAGAACCAGTCAGAACTCTAAAGGAACACCGCACCTTGGATAGCTCCTTTGGAGTTCTGACTGAAACCTGGAATGGATTCACTGCTCCACTGACACTGGAGCCACCAGCCTCCACTGCAAAGAATTACAGAGAATCTTTGAAGCGATAACCCTGGCAAAATAACAAAACACTAGCTAATCCTATCCCAAACCTTACTGAACTAAGGGTTTCCTACAGCACAGGGCCCCAGCCAAGATCCCTCAGATGGCAAACACCAAGCAGCACTTCATTTACCTATTTTATCTTCCAGCTCCTGGCAACTCAAGGAAGTTCTCCTGCAGCTGGTCCCAGGCTAGCTCCAACACTGCTCCCAGACCCGGAGAGGGAAGGGGTAGCATTTTCTCACAGGAACCCAGCTAAAACCGTTTGGCCCTTTTAATGAGGCCTGACCGTGTCCTTGAGTGTTGGAGCTGCCTCGCGATGGCAAAGTCACAGGTGGTTATGTGACTATGTGCCAGCAGGACGGCCCGACGGATGGGGCAACAAGAGGGAACTTTTGGACATGATCCCTCCCTCAGTCAGGAGTCAAAGTTCCTGACCTACCCAGCCTAGAGTGTCATTCTTGACATAATTAGTACTGTACTGCTTAATCTGAATATGTATTTATGAAAGTGCAGTGTTTTTATATGCATGATTATTTCATTCTTCTTATGACTTGTCTTTCTTTACCTTTTGCAAAGGGATGTTTTTACCAGTTCATGGCCCAAAGGTTTTACTGTCAAACTGCGTTTATTAGGTCTATCTATGGAGTTTCTCCATACACGAGATCATCCTGTGGCAAAATCTATTGTAGAGCAACGGATTAAGGACATCGATTTTCAATCCATGTAGATTCTGCTCTCCAATACATTCTGGTCTAGTTTTTGAATTTCCTAGATATGCCAGATATCTGGACTATTTGACCATTCCCAAGTACCACCAGGGTTTTTTCTGGGCTAGATTTAACTGCCTTCCTTCTGCAATATTGGAAGGGCGCTATCAGGGCATCCCATATGAGGACCGCTTGTGCCCCTGTGGTGATGAAACAGTTGAATCGTTAGGGCATGTTTTTTTTTTTCAAATGTAGCCTCCACAGGGAGGAGCGAAACAGATTTCTGGGCCTTTTTATGAGAAAATGCCCTGGAAGGACACCCAAACAGTATTTGGAATACTTTCTGGCAGGTACAAACAAGTTAACAACAGAATCACTGGCTAAGTTCCTCTTCTTCATACAAAGGTCTCGTAAAACAATTTTTTCACCCAACTTGTAACTTTTACTCCAAGTTGTTGTTCTGAATTTTTAGTATCAGGTGTTTTAACTATGTTCAAATATTTTAAATATGTGTACTTTTAAACCATTTTTAGCTTGTTGTACAATGAATTAATGACTGTGTTTTTATGGTTCTAACAATGACTGCCATTGTTTTTATTGGGTCTGTGATCCAATAATAAAATGATTGATTGATTGATTGATTGATTGACTTGTAACTGTTACTTATTTAGAAACATTGTTATATTTTATCATTTAATTTTTTGGGCATGGTTTTACCATGGAAAAGCAATATACAATTAAGATGATGATAATGACCATTGGCCATGTCAGCTGGGGCTGATGGGAGTTAGAGTTTAACAACATCCAGAGGGTCACAGGTTGCCCTCACCTGATCTAAAGGGCACAAGAGGAGCTAGGACCAAAAAGGCAAGCTGAGGTAAGTGTTTAGCGTGCATTGCACTAGTCTAAGCTTTGGGGAATCCAAACCAGTGTATAACAGTAAATAGCTCCTAGTTAAGCATTTGTATGTGTGAAATTGTTCTATTGTTTCCACAACCAATTATTACACAACAACCATTGCAAAGATATTAGACAGCAGTACCGAGAAATCCAATTTGCTGTGTCCATACAAGGGCCAGATCGGGTCATCAAAGCATTTCATGCCCATCTTGTTCAAAATGAGTTTGTGATGCTATGCGCTTAGTGTAGAGTTGAAGCAGAGGTTAATGTTGGTTTTAGAAGCCACTGCTAGCTCTTCTATGCAGGAAAGCAGAAACCTTTTTTTATTTTGAGAACCTGCACTTTTCCTTTAATGCTGCTACTTTCATACCCTCTGTTGTCTTCTACTTTTGCCAGCCTGGCTTCCCTGCAGTGCATCCAGTTTGCAAGAAGCTGGTTGGCCCTTTCTGCTAGCACCTGGGGCTTGTCTATGTGCTCCACTGTTTATATGACGCAGCTACCAATTTGCAGCCTCATCATGTTAATACCCGTGAAGCTGCACCTTTTTGATGTGCTGTTTTACAATGGGTTTTTACTTTGCTCTGAAGTCACCATGGTTGTTTGTGCATGTATCAGTTTGGGTTAATAGAGTGGCCATAGTTGGGGGTGGGTCCCAGTGCAGGAGAGGCATGAGAATACAGGGCGGGGGGGGGGGGCAGGCCCCAGGTGAGTGTCTAATAATGGCTGGCATGGCGACATTGAAGTCTAATTCTCAAACAAACATAAGGACGGCTATTGTGTACACTGCATAAATTCAATGAACTATAGTTGCACAGATGTGCAGCTGCAGGCTTTCAAAGCTACAATGGTGTACAGAATAGTCAGAAAAAAATGCTTTTGGAGGTTTTCAGTTGCCCAATATTAGCTACGCATTACTGCCGTGTGCCAACAGCGCTGCAAATTTTCCAGCTTGTGTAGCCCACGTCCACTCCTGCCATGTAACGCTATTGTTTCCACTTCACAGTAGCGATGCTGTGGGGTTTGGGGAGAATTAGTAGCATAAGCAGCACTGTATAACACCCCCCCTCCCTCTACCTGGTTCTCAAAAGACATCCCTGAAGTGACAGGAACTTGTGGATTAATTTCTGCAGATGGCATTTACAATCTTCTACAAATGTGTTGGGATTAAGTACTACATTAAGAATTTCAAGTGGACGTGGCACTGGAAGAATTTATTATTACAGCCACTACAATGCTAATAAAGACTAATTATTGTTATATAGCATTCCCAATTTGCTTAGCTTCTTTTTGGCATCCATTCAATTCGAACACGCAAAAGGCAGTGCATTTTCTACACTAGATGTTACTTTAAATGAAAAAAAATGTAAGAAAGTAAACTATTAAGAGCTGAAAAATAGAACAGCCTTTCTGTGTGAGCCTGAACACATAAAGTAGGGCTGTCAAAAGTTACCAATACTGCTAGAAAGGAAGTCATCTTTAATATTTTCTTTTCATTTGTTAAATTTCTCAGCTTTAGTCTCATCACGCTGTGAATTCAAGTGGTGAAGACTTTGAAGTCAAGGAGTGGAGTGCAAACTTCCCTGTTCTGGCAGTTATGAAATGGAAGGTAATGAAATAGGTGACATCAAAAAGTTGAAAAAACTAGTCATAGGTGGTCAGATGACAACCTGACACATCGTTGTAAAGTTTGCTTTGGGTACATATCACCATCAGTGTCGGGAACATCTGTGTGCAATTCCTTGTCATGGTGACCCTTAGAATAGATGGCACCTTCTCCGTGAAGTAGCTTCAGGCCCTTGCCCGATGTCATACACCTAGGCAGATCATTGGATCTTCATGGACAGGAAGGACCAGGGTTGGTATCAAAGGTAGGCATTCTTCAGCCCTGGCTTCTGCCTTGCTTCTTGAACCTGCTTCCTGGTTTGTCCTCTGGTTCTGACTTCGTCTTTGGTCCTGACTACCGGCTGGTCTCACGGTTCCTGGTTTTTGGCTGCTGGCTCATCTTAAACTGTGCTGCCCTTGACAACCAGGAACAAGAGGCCAGATTTTTCTAATGCTCGGTACTGTAGATCAGTCTCAAGAACGTCCTTTATCATTGCTGAAAAGTCTTGTCTTGGCACAAACAAATAGTTCCCATAGTCTGAAGTCTCACCCTGCCCTGACGGTCAGCGGTATTTGATATTTCTAAGGAAAGCAATGCCTTTGCGTTCCTTGATGCAACCAATGGTGTCTTCATAGCCCGCAGAGTTCAAAGAATAGCACAAACAGATGCTCTCCTTGATAGACGCATGCCTTGAATGCAGAAAGGATGACCTATATTTTGTTCTAGGAATGGCAGGAAATGTCACGTCTGAGACACTGCAATTCAGTTAGCCCATTCAGGGAAGCATTTTAACATAGAGAAGAGAGCCCCTTGTTTTATGCGCTGTGTTTTGACCAACTTTAGCCATTTGGACAAATACAGTACATCAAACAATGGAAGGGGTGCTGGTCAGCACTTGTCCGTGTCAGGCAAAACCTGGTTTTATACCAACCAAACTATCACAGAATACTGAGCAAGCTTTGAGTTCTCCATTCTTTGTCAGGCTGCATGTTGAGCAAAATAAAGGTAAACCTAGAAGTGCTACAACCAAGAAACAGTCCTTTGTCTTTCTCTTAGGTCAACCTTAAGTCTGCACATCACCTAATAGGACCTAATCCAATTTACAGTGCAATTGTATACATGTTTGCTCCTCAGGAATAAGTGCCATTGCATTCAGTAGGACTTACTTCCAGGTGCGTATACATAGCAGGGGTGGGTAACCTACAGTTCTAATGCCGCATTTGGCTCTTGGATTAATTTCATGTGGCCCCTAATTTTCCAACAGCCTAATTTCTGTTGGGAATATTGCAACTTCGTCTGCAAATTACAGGAAGGGGGCAGTGTTGCAGTTAGTGAATTCATCGGAATTTTGGGCATAGCTAGCCTTAGGATCTCTATAGCCTACAGTGTGGCTTCCTGTGATTTTCTTTCTCATGCTCCTCCCCTTCCTCCCCCACCCTGACTTCCACCATTGCTGCAAGCACACATGTTTTATCTCCTTCCTGCCAATGTAATGGAACATAAAGTGGACTTAACAAACTCTTTTAAAACTCTACACTGTACGGGCATTGTATATGCAAGGATACTTGTGAGTAAAACTGTTTTATTTCCCTTAATGAAGAGCAGTGTGGTCTCCTTTTGTTGTTCTGAGATAGCCGTGTGCATGTGGGACTGGTAAATGCTCATTCTGTTTTGCCTTTTGTTTTTTCTCTGCTAATTGTCTTTTTTTACGGGAGTCATCATTACTAAATAATCCCATCAATTTCAAAAGATCTCTTTCGTCAGGCCTACCCAGTTGAATTTTAAGACTTTGTTGATCTTAATAGGCTAGCAAGGATGGAACAACTGGCTGGGCCAGGGAAGTGATTAATGCCTCTTTGCAAGAGGGAGTGGTCCCAGGCCTCCTGAAAGAGGCGGCAGTGAGACCACTCCTAAAGAAATCTTCCTTGGATCCTGAAAACCTTTATAACTACAGGCCAGTAGCAAATGTTCCATTCCTGGGCAAGGTGCTGGAGTGGGTGTTTGCGAGCCAACTCCAGGCACTCTTGGATGAGACTGATTATCTGGATCCATTTCAGTTGGGTTTCAGGCCTGGTTTTGGTACGGAAACAGCCTTGGTCACCCTGTATGATGACCTATGTCGGGAGAAAGACAGGGGGAGTGTGACTCTGTTAATTCTCCTTAATCTCTCAGCGGCTTTCGATACCATCGACCATGGTATCCTTCTGGGACGACTGGCTGAGTTGGGAGTGGGAGGCACTGCATTGCAGTGGTTCCGCTCCTACTTGGGGGGTCGGCTCCAGAAGGTGGTGCTTGGGGAACATTGCTCGGCCCCGTGGATTCTCCAGTATGGGGTTCCGCAGGGGTCAGTTTTGTCCCCCATGCTGTTCAACATCTACATGAAACCGTTGAGTGCAATCATCCGGAGTTTTGGAGTGCGTTGTCATCAGTACGCTGATGACACGCAGCTCTATTTCTCCTTTTCATCTTCATCAGGTGAGGCTGTGGATGTGCTGAACCAGTGCCTGGCTGCGACAATGGACTGGATGAGGGCTAATAAACTGAAACTCAATCCAGACAAGACTGAGACGCTGTTAGTGGGTGGTTCCGCTGACCGGATGGAGGGTGTTCAACCTGTTCTGGATGGGGTTGCACTCCCCTTGAAGGAGCGGGTTCGTAGGTTGGGGGTTCTCCTACAACCATCTCTGTCACTTGAGGCGCAGGTGGCCTCAGTGGCACGGAGTGCCTTCTACCAACTTCGGTTGGTGGCCCAGCTATGTCCCTATCTGGACAGGGATAACCTGGCTTCAGTTGTCCATGCTCTGGTAACCTCCAAGTTAGATTACTGCAATGCACGCTACGTGGGGCTGCCTTTGAAGGTGGTTCGGAAGCTGCAGCTTGTGCAAAATGCAGCGGCCAGATTGATAACTGGAACCAGTAGGTTCGAACATATAAGACCTACTCTGGCCCGCTTGCATTGGCTGCCTGTATGTTTCCGAGCCCGGTTGAAGGTGCTGGTTTTAACCTATAAAGCCTTACACGGCTTGGGACCACAATACCTGACGGAAAGCCTTTCCTGACATAAACCTACCTGAACACTACGTTCAACATCTAAGGCCCTCCTCCGAGTGCCTCCTCCGAGGGAAGCTCAGAGGTCAGCAACAAGAGAGAGGGCCTTCTCTGTGGTGGCTCCCCAACTGTGGAACAATCTCCGTGACGAGGCCCACCTGGCGCCAACATTGTTATCTTCTCGGCGCCAGGTCAAGACTTTCCTCTTCTCTCAGGCATTTGGCAATATCTGAGGAGCCTGGGTTTGTTTTGTTTTGTTTTTGTAGCTTTTTGAAGTGTTGAAGTGGTTTTTAAATGTACAGATTGTGTGTATGTTGTATGTTTTTGCTGTTTTAATTTTTGTATATTGTTTTTAATTGTTTTTAATCCTATGTAAACCGCCCAGAGAGCTTCGGCTATGGGGCGGTATACAAATGTAATAAATAAATAAATAAATAAAAATAAATAAATAAATAATGTATTAATTTTATATGCTTTTTATCAGTTTATGTATTTTATTGTTGGTATTGATTTTGTTCCCCGCTTCAATCCGGAGGGAGAGACGAGTAAGAAATAAATAAATATATTATTATTATTATTAGTGCTCTTCATGGGAACAGTTCAGACCTCTGGCGACAGCGATTTATCCCTTCCCTGGCGGCCCACTGGGCAGGAAGAAGAGGGGGAGAAAGAAAAAAGAGGTGAGAGAAAAAGAAAAGGGATGATCCAGCCACTTTTGCCTCTGGCCCGTCCCACCACTGGTTTTGCCCTTGTCCACGCTGCCATGTGGGCCCTGACAAATTACTGCAAGATAATGCAGCCCTGGCCAGAAATAAAAGGTTCCCACCCTTTATGTACAGGATTTCAACCTTAGATTGTAATATTTTCCTACTTTCATTTTAAGACTGTGCTTAAACATTTATGTATGTGGCTTTAGTATCAAGATAGCATTTTTTTTCTCTCCCTCAAACAGCAACAACCACCATGGATTTTAGGGCTGGTCAGTAAGTGCTGCCCCATCTTCTCAGGCCTATTTTTAGGCTGTGAAGGTGGGGAGTCACGTTCTGAGCAACCTGGGATGGGATTGGAGAATTCAGGTGACTTTCTCAGCTGGGAGATTTACATTTTCAGAGATAGTAACACAGTTAAAGGCCTTTTCTTTTAAAATATTTCCCCCTTTTTTTCTTTTAAATAGTTTTGCTGCAATTTTCCTGTGGTAGAGGCAACCCTCCTCCGGCTAGGGCAGTCTTGCCCCACAAATATATCTCAGGAGATGAGTGCTACCTGTATGCTTGTATGAAGTGTCCTTCCTTAGTAGCATTGTGCAATGATAAGATGACCCCTGATGGAGAAGGGTTATTGCCGCTGCTGGGAAACAACAAAAAATGTTTAAAATATATAAAGGGAGAAATGTTTTAAGAGAACAGGGGTACAAGGGCTGGTAACCTCAAGGTTGGATTATTGGAGCTGGTGCAGAATGCAGCTGCTCAGCTGTTGTCAGAAGCTGCCCCTTTTCAACATGTAACTCCTTTGCTGAGGGAAGTGCACGGGCTGCCTATTTGTTACTGGGCCAGTTTACGGTTTTGGTACTAGTGTACAAATCCCTAAACAATTTGGGACCAGGATACCTGAGAGAGCTTCTTCTCCTCAATCAACCTGCCAGTCATTGAGGTCATTAGAAGGTATGCTCTTGGTGGTTCCGTATGGAACTATGGCCCAATTAGAGTTCAGCCAGAGAACAGCCTTCAGTGTCATGGCCCCCTTCTTACGGAACTCCCTACCTCTAGAGGTCAGGCAGGCACCAACACTGTGAGCTTCTCTACATGAGCAATTTATTGCACGCTCATGATTGGCCACTTACGGAAGCTTGTGGGTTCTTTGCATGATGCCTTTAACCTCCAGAATGTATTCCATGCTTTTCTGCAATAATCTTGCTTTTTTTAAAAAAAAATCATTTATTTATTTTATTACATTTGTATACCGTCCCATAGCCAAAGCTCTCTGGGCAGTTTACATAAGATTAAAACAATTAAAAACAATATACAAAAAATAAAACAGCAAAAACATACAATATACACATACATTTAAAACCACTGTAATAACTTTTTAAAAAGCTATAAACCTAAAAATAAAACAAACCCAGGCTCATCAGATATTGCTAAATGCCTGAGAGAAGAGGAAAGTCTTGACCTGGCACTGAAAAGATAACAATGTTGGCGCCAGGTGGGCCCCGTCAGGGAGATCGTTCTACAATTGGGGGGCCATCACAGAGAAGGCCCTCTCCCTTGTTGCCGATCAGAGATAATGCAGGAGATAATGCAGTATTTAAATTATCGTCCCCAGTGTGTAAAGCCTATAATTCTGCCACTAGATGGTGATGGGTCATTGAACAGAATAGTATCGCCAAGAGAGAAAGTTTTCAATTCAAAGTCATGTGTTTTTCCTCTTAATATAGAGACAACCTGTGTTGTTTCCAGTGCCTCCTAAAAACAGCTTTATTCCAGCAAGCCTTCCTTGACTGGCTTTTGTTGCTACTCTGTTGTTGTTTTTAAAAAGTAACAATTTTAAAATTGGTGTTTTATTTCTTTTATCTTTTTATCTTTTTATTTTTTATTGTTCACTGCTCTAGAATCTGTTTAAATGTGGAGCAGTATATAAATACTGTTTTGACTGGACATGTTTTAATTTGTAAGCCGCCTTGGGTCCCAGTATTGGGAAAAAGATGGGATATAAATAATAGTAAGAATAATAATAATGAAATAAAGAAGCAACCTCTGATTATGCTACTGCCTCTGACTGCTAAAAAATAAAAATGTAAGACCCCCCATCCCTTGAAAGTGCCCTCAAAGAAATCAGAATTTCTCCACCCTACTTTTTCTTACCACAACCTTTTGCCTCCCTTCTCTCCTGCTTCTGTAAATGTGCTGAAAAGTTCTCATGAGAATGTAGACATAGTATAATGATGTCATTTCACTGCACCGGGTGAAGTTAAAAAGTATTTTTAGGATTTAAGGGCTAAAGGAAATATAAATTTGTCCACATAATTAGCTCTTGCATGAAAGGTTTTCTAAAAATGTAAATAGGTGTGGACCTCCTGATCTGGATCATGACCCTGGTGGGGGACGATGGGGGCTTTATCCTTTTGTCCCTGTTGTGGCCCCAATCCCTTGCCCTACACTTGTGAGTTAGAGTGGAAGGAAAGCTGCCATTTGTGCCAATGGAAGCTTTCCTTCTGGTTCAAATACCCTGGTACCTCCCGTACCAGGGTCTTCATCTGGATCAAGCCCACCATAGCTACTTGTTTACACTTTAAAAACCATTCAGACAATCTACATCTCCTGTGTGAATGGCATCACATTTAGTTTGGCCCTCTGTTCATTGTGGGACTATGACTTTAGCGCAGGATCCGGGGACATTTTTTTTCTGTTGGGGAATCTGTTGGGAGACACATGCTGGCGGTGGAAAGGGTCGAAGCCAGTGGTGGGTGGGACCAAAGCCAAAAGTGGGCAGGGCCACCATTCATTCATTCATTCTCTCTCTCCCCCCCCCTTCTTTCTATCCTGCCCAGCACTCCTCCAGGGGAGGGTTGGATCACCAGTTCATAAGAAAATAAGAAGAGCCCTAGTAGATCTGACCAAAGTAGGGTGGATGCTTATGAATTGCCAAAAAAACAGGAAATGCATCACTCAAAAAGAAGGCACTGATTGGTATAAAGTTTGTATATGCTAATTTATATGTAGAGATGCAAATTTGGACATCATTATTATAATTAAAATAGAAATACAGTGCATCCCACCATAGTGTAGATCATAGAATCATAGAATAGTAGAATTGGAAGGGGCCTATAAAGCCATCAAGTCCAATTCCCTGCTCAATGCAAGAATCCACCTGAAAGTATGCCTGACAGACGTCTGTCAGCTGCATTTTGAATGCCTCTAGTGTGGGAGTGCCCACGACCTCCCTAGGGAATTGGTTCCATTGTCGTGCTCTACCAGTCAGGAAGCTTTTTCTGATGTCCAGCCGGAATCTGGCTTCCTGTAACTTGAGCTCATTATTCTGTGACCACGTGACCTGTGTTCCTTGGTCAGTCTGTTGTCGATGTGCTAACAGTTAATGGGCAGCTTCAAAGCCTGGTTCTTCTTTCTGATGGTTCTTTATCTTTAAATTGGACTTGGAGTGGACAATCCTTTAAATAGAAGACGCCTTCAAAATAGAGGACAGGCCTCTGGCAGCTCTTCAAACAGAGGACTGAAGACACAGGGCCCACCATAGGCCTATGTAGTCTAGGGCAATGTTCTGTTTCTGACTGTAGCCAACCATATGCCTCCGGGAAGTCCATAAACGGAACATGAGGGCAACAGCGTGGTCCACATCAACTGGAATGCAGTGGCATGTTGCCTCTGATCTTGGAGGCAGTATAGGTACACCATTGATAGTAGCCATGGATAGCCTTCCACTGAAGAGTTTAACTCAAATGTGAAATTGCAGGTCTTTTAACAAAAACATGTAACTTGTCCCTAAGGTCAGCCTCTGCACCATGGAGCTGGAAAGCAGCTAAAGGTAACGTTTGTAGTAGTCATATTTGATGATGATGATGATTACATTTGTATCCTGCCTTTTTCCTTCTTAAGTAATCCAAGGCAGTGTACATAACCCCCTTTCCTTTTCATCCTCACAAAACAACAACCCTATAAGGTAGGTTAGGCTGAGAGTCTGTGACTGGCCCAAAGTCACCCAGTGAACTGCCATGGCCAAGGGGGGATTAGAACCTCTCCCGACACCCAGTTCAACACTCCAATCACTACACCACACTGGCTCTAAGCTTCCCTCCCTTAAAAAGTCATTTCAGGCTTTCCTGTTTGTGAAAGCAGCAGTTGTACTATGATGTCATAGATAGGATGTAGGACTTAAATTGGGCATAGTTCGTCCTTGCCTGGCCATGAGTTCACTGGGTATCCTTGGGTCTGTCACTGTCTCCCAGACCGATCTACCTTGCAGAGTTGTTTTGATGATAAAATGGTAGCAAAACTGAATGTGGCCCCCTGAGCTCCTGAGGGGGAGGGGAAACCTATGTTCCTGGTATTGTTAAGAATCCCCAAATCTCTTACCATTGGCATTGCTGGGACTGATGGGATTTAGAGTCCAACAACATCTAGCCTCTAGATTGGCTTGGCCACAGTTTCCCTACCCCTGCCTCAGAGAACATACAGGATAAAATAAAAACAGATATTTTAAAACAAGCCTAGAAAATTTCAGAGGAACTGTATCCATTTAAAAATTACATGGCAATCCCCCCCTCCCTTAAGTTTCAGCAACATGGCCATGTATGGTTTACTTGTCCAGGACAGTAAAAAATAATGATGTAACAAAACAAAAGAAAGTCAGCCTTGTGTCATTTATCAAAGAGATGTTGAGGAAAATGAAGTTCTCAAGTTTATAATGCTGCAGAGAGAAACCTGGAGAGGAGTACAAGTCACTTTGCCACAAACTTCACACAGGAAATCTGAGATTCAGAGCAACTTATATTTTGGCTTGTAATCGTTGATCATGGGGTGATCCAGAAATAAACTCCGGACTTCAAAGAGGGAGAATGTTCAGAGCTGCTCTGCAGTTTATCAACACACAGAGACGGGAGAGAGATGCATCCCAAAGGGAATTTTCTGAACTAAGAGTTCACCAAGGAAAATAACTCTGGGTAAACTCTTTGCTGCAGAAACCATAAGGTAATGCAATTATGTATGCTTTAAATGTATTGCTTTGATTCAATGCTTGAAATTTGTTTACAATATGCATAACTGTTCCTCTGTCCAAATGTTGAAATGCATTGAATTAGAAATGGGGAAGGACCTACACGTGCAATAACTTGGAAAACAAAGATCTTAGAAAACGGAATTTATTTTCTAACCTAAATCGAGGGGAAATGTGTAAGTTTTAACTACCCTAGCCGTATTTGTATAATAGGAATGTTAGATGTCTTTACTTCTGAAACATTATATGAAGAAGTGATTTCTATTAACATGGGGAACTGAAAGCATGTAGTGTCCGGTCATTAAACACATCCTGCAAGAGAGAGGTAAAGCTATGTTAAGTTACAGTTTCTTTCATTCAGACAATTTTCAGTTTGTTTGGGTCGCTGTATAGAATATACTTCAATTGTGATGATGGATACAAATAGAGCAGCCACTGAAAACCAGCTGCATCGAAGTGTTGATGGTGGTGCCAAACTCACTTCATAAACAGTCCGATGTATCTAGACAGCTGCGGATGGACGGGGCTTATTTACTGAGAAATGTTTCATCATCTGGAAACTTTGTTCCCTTGCGCTTTACCAGTTGCAGGAATCGTCGTGGTAAAAATATATCTGCCTGTTCCTGCTCCACATTAGTTGCAGTCCATCTAAAAATACTCGCTCTGAAGGTCTGCAGGTTCATTTGTGTGTCTGGGAATGAAGTTCCTGGAAACCTACAGACCTTGCAATGGGCGATTCTGGTAAACAAACATCTCATTCCTTCGCACCAGTGTAAAACCAATTTGTGAGCTGACCCAGGAGGAACATACAGAAAGCAGGGCAACAAAACAGAATTTAAAGCTGACTTTACAGTTATAATTTTCTGCAATGACTTGCATCTGAATCCAAAGATCTCATGTACATCTCAGATGTACGTACAGATCTCACGTTAATGCTGTGGCCTCCAATCTTTCCCTTGGCCAATCTGCACTCGCAGAAAAAAAAGTGTCTGCAACTCATTCCTATGCACATAGGTGCGTGTATAATCCCTGTGATGAAATAATCACAGAAGTTGTAGTAGTTCTGTGTGTACATTGGACCCCCCCCCCCATCCATGCCTCTCCCCACCACAAAAAAGAATTGATGGCTTGGGAGTGTTATTAAGGTGCAATTCTGCACTCAGATAAGCAGGTGCAAGTTCTGTGGATATTAGTGGGACGTGCACGTACTCAACAGGGAACAGGATTGCAGCCAATGCATTTGCAAAAATAGGGTCAGGGGGAAAGACTGTTAAAGATAAAAGTTTAAAACCTTGGGACTTGAAGGATATGGTCAACTCCCAGATGACTTCCAGAAAAAAAAAGTTCAGCATATGAATGGAAACATGGAGCAGTGATGCCTTCAGGGCAAGATTTTGGATTAGAAGTTCAAAACCCTCAGCAGAATGAACAGGAGGGCTGTCTTACCACATTTTGGAGCAATTGAAATATTAAACATTATCATCTAAAGAGCCCTCCTGCTCCTCCCGTAAGATCATGAAGTCCAGCATTTTAAATTACCTAACTATAGCACCGACTGGTATAACACTTTGTGCAGTCTGAGCATGATTGTGGCTGGTTATATCTGATACTTGTTGTGATAAACAGGAGCCAGCACCTCCACCCCTGCAAGGTAGAACGGGCTGCAAGACACACTTTGTTGTATCTTTTGGAGGGAGAGTGGCCAACACCCATGTAGTTAGTAACCCTTAGTCTAAACACCTGGGTAATCCAATGTTATGGCTTTTACTTATGGAAAAGGATAAGCCACAAAAACCAGGCGAACTTGTACCAAGGAGTCTGCCTGCATAGGTAGGGCCAGTCCAGGCTATGCAAAAGAACTGAATCAACATTTTCCTGTTGAGCATATTTATTTAAGAACCAGCAAAGGTAGCTTCAGAAATGATTAGATGCTTTTTAAAATAAAATGAAACACAGAATTAGCCATCTATAGCTTACTTAACAGGAAACTAAATCCTAAGAATAAAAATATGGAAGCAGCTTGCAGGTGTGTGAGTTCTGGGAGGTGGAGAGGCAAGTGGTTGGGAGCCAGAAACCATGAGGACAATGCAAGATTTCACAATCAAAATTATCTCTATGAAGGGCAGGAACTTCCAGAGGGGTTAGAAACTGACCAATCAATAGCCCAAGATGACTTGATCTTGCATCCAGGTGATCCCTGCATGAACCATGTAAAAGGATGAGTCATGGGTGAGTGGGGACTGGAATGAAGGGAAAGAGTCAAACCTCAGATGTATAGTCATGCAGATTTGAGGACTAGCTGATGCTTGGTCATGTTGTAAAAGGGAGGGGGGTGTTGGATTTGTCCCAGTAGTAAAAACATTGGTAAAAATGGCCCTCCAGATGTTGTTGGACTGTAACAAACATGAGCCTTAGCCAGCATAGCCCGTGGTGAGGGATGTTGGGACTTGCAGTCCAAACAGCATCTGGAGGGCCACACATTCCCTATCCATGTTTTACAGTAACCACTATTTACCCCTAAAAGAAAAACAAAGGACATGTAAGGGGCATTTGTCGGCCGGACAAACTCATGGTGCCTGCAGATGACCATTTAATCTGTGGTTGCTGTGTAGTGAAGAGAATTTCATCATGCCCCTACCACTGAAATCTAGGGAAGAATGGTAAAAATCTCACCAGGGGATCAGATGCTACAGATGCTTCAACTTCCTGCAAGGTTACATTCACACTGTGATGACTGACTATAGAATAAGTAAACTCACTTCTCACACTATGGTTTACATGTTTGGACAACTTGTGTGCAGGATAGCACCCACTGGCCCTGACTTCTATGTCTAGGCAGAACGTGAAAATGAATTTGTACTGCTACTCAGAGTCCGATCATGCATACTGGTCCTACTAGAGTTGTACATGTGCAATGCCCATTCTCACATTCCATCAGGTATTACACACACGTCAAGGACCAGGGCCAGCCGCAGCGAGCAAGTTGGGGACAAGGCCTGCAGCTTCAGCCATGCTCCCCTCCATGCGTTGATCGGCTATATGGACTAGAGTAAGAGAAGGGGGCTATTGTCAGTTGTAGCCATCCAGAAACTTCACCTGATGTGTGATGATCATCAAAAGAGATGGGCCCCCTCCACAAGGATGCGCTTTTGCGCCCGGTTCGGGGATTATGCGCATTATCGCGGAGGCGCATTTACTCCTAATCCCTCTGCACGGGAGGCGGCGAGAGGCGGCGAAGCGCATTAACTGATGTCCAAAAAGCGCTTTACAAGAAGTTAACGCGCATAATCGCTTGTTCACACCGCGAAAATGCGCTTTAACGGCCGGAGCAAAATAAAAGTCGCTATTTAACGCGCATTCGAAAATGCGCATTATCGGGGAGATAACGCGCCTGTACGCCCGTTTTGCGCTCCGCTGGTGTGGAGGTAAAATTTATAATGAGCCTTCAAGGCTCATTAAACGTCTTGTGTGGAGGAGGCCATGTTCTGCTAATGTTAGTTACATACCTATTTGGAATCAGACTTGACGGGCAGGAAATCCTGCCCTTAACCAGCCTAAAAATCTGGAGAAGTTTGTAGTCTGGCTCTGACTCCTTTGTTCTCAGTGTCCCGTGAGTTCAGTTGGGGAAGCATAGCCTCCATTTCAGCCTTAAGGCCCCTTCTTTTTTTCCTCCCGTGGAATGACTCAGTGGCAGAGCTGCTGCCAGCATGGTTGTTTTTGCAATGCACTCTATGGGTCTCTTGTCATAATATTTAGATCAGCAGATAGCAGCACCAGCATGGCTTTGTGCTTAGTATGCGGCAACAAGGTAAGCTGCTGAATCAAACTAGTGAACTCCAAAAATTGGCCAACTCTACTTTTCTTTGCTTCAGCCTTCTCCAGCCTGATGTCCTCCAGATGTTTTGGACTATAACTCCCATCACTCCCAGCCAGCATGACCACTGATCAATGGCTTTAGTCCAGAATGTCTTGAGACCACCTGGTTGGAGATGTATTCCATAATATTTATTTATTTATTTATTTAAACATTTGTATCCCACTCTTTATCATTGGGATCTCAGGGCGTCATACAGCTAAAATCAATTCAAGCAATATAAAACCATAAATAATTTGCACAGCTAAAACATATTAAACCATTGACAATACCAGTAAAAATTTAAAACCATAAGACAATTAAAACTATGTGCAACTTTAGGTAAATTTAGCTTTGATAAAAAGCCATGTTTTAACTTAGCACTGAAACGAAGCCAGTGTCTGCACTAGTTGGGCCTCTAAGGGGAGGCATTCCACAACTGGGGTGCCACCACAGAGAAGGCTCTCTCCCATGTCCCATCATAATGTATGTTTTGCACTGGTGGGGTACAGTGTCTAGAAAGTGTCTGAACTGCACATCTGGCAAACTTCCCTAAAGGTGCAATCCTATGCATCCCCTCAGCATGCTGGCTGGGGCATGCTGGGACTTGTAGGCCATTTTTGTCTAAATATGCACAGGATTGCGCCTTAACGCTGTTACACTGATGTATGTCTGAAGGTCACTAGGTATGTATGTGAAATGTGCTACATGTACACTTTAAAAATGTGTTGTTAAGTTTGAAACATGTCATGCAGGTTCACTCAGAGAGGTTGCTGCAGTTTTCTTTAGTGTGTACCTTGGCTGCAGTGTGTACTCTTGGTAGCAAACCCAGGCCTCCTCCACACGAGACATTTAATGAGCCTTGAAGGCTCATTATAAATTTTACCTCCACACCAGCGGAGCGCAAAACGGGCGTACGGGCGCGTTATCTCCCCGATAATGCGCATTTTCGAATGCGCGTTAAATAGCGACTTTTATTTTGCTCCGGCAGTTAAAGCGCATTTTGACTGCTGCCGCCGCTGTCAAAAGCCCTCCCCCAGCTGCAACGGCGCAGATTGGGGGATCAGCCAGTCGTGGCGGACGTGCAGCGAGCGAGCTCTCGAGGAGGTCGCTCCTCGCTCTGTCTTTCGGCTCGCGGGGTGAGGAAGGCTCAACTTTTCTCTGCCGCCTCCTCCTCCTCCTCCTCCTCGCCCCCGGCAGCAGCAGCCTCTGCAGGGCCGGGAGGGGGGGCGAGCGAGCAATTCACAACAGGGATGCGGAGCGTGCTGGCGGCGCCCCCCACAGCCCACCCCACGCAGAGAAAGAGAGAGAGAGCTCAGGTTGGCGAGGAAGAGAGCGGGAGGAATAGGGAATTGCGAGGATGGGGCGGCGGGGGAGAGAGAAATCCTCGCAAGAATAACACGAATACTTCTAATAATAATGTGATCGAGGCCCCTCCTTCGCTCCGCCTCCTCCTCCCCCCCCCCCAGCGTTGCAGCAGCCAAAGCAAGGAGCCAGATGGCAAAGCTTGGCAGGTCTGTCTGTTGCTGCTGCAGTCATTTAAAGCCGAGTGTGTGTGTGTGTGTGTGTGCTTTCCCTGCTCCTCCCTCCCTCCGTCCGTCCTCCCTCCCGCCGCTCTGCCCCCAAGGTTCCTGCCTTCCCATTCCCCAAACCCAGCGCTGCCAAGCCCGATCACAAGCTCTCCCCCACTGACGGTTCAAAAATATCAAACGCAAAACGCGGGGGGCGCTTCAAGAACAGCTCATCGGGAGGGTGGTGGGGGAAGAGAAAGCGAGAGAGTGAGAGAAACGGACTTGACAGCCTGCCAGAGGGAAGGGGAGGGGAGCACCGCCTCTCGTGCAGAGGTATTAGGTGTAAAGGCGCTTCAGGGATAGTGCGCCCAATCGCCTAACCGGGCGCAAAAGCGAATTCTTGTGGAGGGGGCCCCAGTCATTTTTTAATGTGCCTGTGTCAGTGGCCAATTTATGTCAAGTGGGCGATCTGGTTTGCTTGCTGTGAGCAGGGAGGCTGAAATCATAGAACAGTAGAGTTGGAAGGGGCCTATAAGGCCATCAAGTCCAACCTCATACTCAATGCAGGAATCTACCTTAAAGCATACCTGACAGATGGCAGTCCAGCTGCCTCGTGAATGCCTCTAGTGTGGGAGAGCCCACAACCTCCCTAGCTAATTGGTTCCATTGTCGTATTGCTCTAACAGCCAGGAAGTTTTTCCTGATGTCCAGCCGGAATCTGGCTTCCTGTATCTTGAGCCCGTTATTCAGTGTCCTGCACTCTGGGATGATTGAGAAGAAATCCTAGCCCTTCTATGTGTGACAACCTTTCAAGTATTTGAAGAGTGCTATCATGTCTCACCTTATTCTTCTATTCTCCAGGCTAAACATGCCTGGTTCTTTCAGACTCTCCTCATAGGGCTTTGTTTCCAGACCCCTGATCATCGTCATTGCCCTCCTCTGAACCCCTGATTGTGTCTACATCCTTCTTGAAGTGTGGTGCCAAGAACCAGACACAATACTCAAGATGAGGCCTAACCAGTACTGAATAGAGGGGAACCAGTACCTTGTGCAAATTGGAAGCTATACTTCTATTAATGCAGCCCCAAATAGCATTTGCTTTTTTTGCAGCTGCATCACACTGTTGGCTCATATTCAGCTTGTGATCTACCACAATTCCAAGATCCTTCTCGCTTGTAGTATTGCTGAGCCAAATATTCCCCATCTTGTAACTGTGCATTTGGTTTCTTTATCCTAGGTGTAGAACTTGGCACTGATCCCTATTAAATGTCATTCTGTTGTTTTCAGCCAAGTGCTCCATCCTATTAAGATCACTTTGAACATTGTTTCTGTCTTCCAGGGTATTAGCTATCCCATCCAATTTTGTGTCATCTGCAAATTTGATAAGCATTCCCTGCACCTTGCCCAAGTCATTAATACATTTTTGAAGTGCACTGGGCCCAGGACTGAGCCCTTCAGTACACTGCTCACTACCTCCCCCAAGTTTGAGAAGGTACCATCAATAAGCACACTTTGAGTCAGATTCTGTAGCCAACTGTGAATCCACCTAATAGTTGTTTCATCTAGCCCACTTTTAGCTACTTTGCTAATCAGAATGTCATGGGACATTTTGTCAAAAGCTTTGCTGAAGTCAAGATATATTATGTCCACAGCTTTCCCACAGTCCACAAGAGAGGTTACCCGATTAAAAAAATGAGTTCAGATTAGTCTGACAGGACTTGTTCTTGACAAATCCATGTTGGCTTCTAGTAATCACTGCATTGTTTTCAAGGTGCTTACAGAGGTCCCCTCTACCAGGATTCGCTTTTGCGCCTGGTTAGGCGATTATGCGCATAATCGCAGAAGCGCATTTACGCCTAATCCCTCTGCACGAGAGGCGGCGAGAGGCGGTGAAGCGCATTAACAGATGTCCAAAATGCGCTTTACAGGTAGTTAATGCGCATAAGCGCTTATTCACACAGTCAAAATGCGCTTTAACGGACGGAGCAAAATAAAACTCGCGATTTAACGCGCATTCGATAATGCGCATAATCGGGGAGATAACGCGCCTCTACACCCGATTTGCGCTCCGTTCTTGTAGAGGTAATTTTTTAATGCGCCTTGAAAGAGCTTTAAATGCGTCTTGTAGAGGCACCCAGACTGACTTCTTTATAATCTGCACCAATTTTTTCCCCAGGGATTGATGTCAGACTGACTGTTCTGTAGTTCTCAGGTTCCTCCTTTTTGCCCTTTTTGAAGATAGGGACAACATTGGTGTTGTACGTCACGTCAGCCAACCTCAATGGGAGTTGCATACAAAGTTTCAGCTTCATTGTGAACAATTCCCTTACCAAAAAAAAGTTAATATTTATTTATGTATTGCATTTTTAATGAGCTGAAGCTCTTTGGATGGTCCACAAATTTATTTTAAGTTTAGAAACATGATAGCTGTTTTACATATTATGTCTTTAAAAGGCATGTAACTGATTTTTATGGGCCATGCATATATACAGCTGGTTTGCCACTGTGGGAAAAGAGTGCTGGACTAGATGAACCCTTGGTCTGATCTAGCCTGACCATATGAAAAGGAGGACAGGGTTCATGTAACTTTAACAGTTGTAGAGCAAAGGGAATTTCAGCCAGTGTCATTTGTATGCAATTAGTTCCTGGTGAAATTCCCTCTTCATCACAACAGTTAAAGTTGCAGGGCCCCTGCCTGCTTTTGTATATGGTCACTCTAGTATAGTGCCTGCAACTTTAACTGTTGTGATGAAGAGGGAATTTCATCAGGAACTAATTGCATACAAATGACACTTACTGAAATTCCCTTTTCTCTACAACTGTTAAAGTTACATGAGCCCTGTCCTCCTTTTCAGATGGTCAGCCTAGTCTGATCCAGCATGGCCCTTCTTATGTTCTTTGCAATTATTTAATAAATGGCAACGTAATCCATACTCATTGCTTTTTTTGTTTTTCAATCAATTTGTAAGCTTAAAAGGTAGGGGGAAAGTAAAAACATCCTTTAAAAAGGGAAGACAAGTTACGTTTCATCATCCAGATTAGCCTCAACAACACTGTCAGACTCTTTCAGGTTCATAGATGTCCCATCCCCGCTCCATCACAAGTTTTGTTTCTCAATTGCTGCTCCATGCCATCCATCCATTTGCTTCACAATCACAAAATGGCTGCCCACGAGCTGTGGTGTGTGTGTGCTGGTCTTCAAACACTCACAGATGGGCATCCTCTTCCAAGCTACCCAGATGATTGTTTCAATGCTGTCACAAACACCCATCGTGAGTCATGCTGTGTCATGCCCTACTGAGGGGAATGTTCTGCTTTGCCATGCTCCTGCTCACACAGTGACCTCCTGTAAGCTGTTTGTTTAGCTTTATGTGTCATATGAAATACTTGGCAAATGTCAGTTGCAACCTGACCCAAGGGGAGTATTTTTAAAGAGTGACACAACCCAGGGAGGAGAAGCGGGGAGGAAGGAGGGAGAGTTGATATGGGACAGCTCAAACAAGAGGCCCCTTCTGATTTTGTGAAACACACATAATGGCCTGAAACTTAATACCAACTATTGGGAATATTCTGCTTTCCACGATTAAAAAAAACCCTCTCAAGGCTTTCAAAAGCATACTTTCCCACATACATTTATCGCTTCCACACACATGCACACTGTATGCAATAACAGCTAAGAAGTTTGGATCAGTCCGTCCCAATACATGTAAGCTTGACCCTTGTCCATCTTAGCTAATATGATCCAGCAGAGGTGGATTGATTAGATGGGTCCAAGGGGTGGTAAATGCCTCACTTTGTCAGGGGGTAGTGCCTGCTGCCTTGAAAGAGGCTGTAGTGCACCCTCTCCTCAAGAGGACCTCCCTGGACCCAGAGGAATGTGAAAATTACCACCCTATTGCTAAGATCCCATTTTTGAGCAAGGTGCTTGAGCGTGCGGTGGCTTGGCAGCTTCGGACATTCTTGGAGGAAACTGATTATCTGGACCCATTTCAATCTGGTTCCAGGCACTGAACTAGCCTTGGTTGCTCTGACCGATGACCTACTCCAGGTGAAAGACAGGGGGAGTGCTACCCTGTTGATCATCCTGGTTCTCTCGGCAGCTTTTAATACCATTGATCATGGTATCTTACTGGATCGGCTCTGCAGGATGGGCGTAGGAGGCACTGTGGCCATGTCTATACCAGGGATATATCCTGGGGTCGTTCCTAGGTCATCCCTGTGTGTCTAAATGATGCACAGGGATCCTGAGGGCAACTGGGGATGACCTAGCGACAATCCTGGAATAACCCCAGGAAAACAGAAAATGGGGATATCCCAGCTTTCCCGCCATTCCAGGTCCTAAAACAGACACGGAGCCACATGGGGGTGGCTCCGTGCCAATGGGGGGGGGGGGGAGGAAGCAATTTTGCCATCCCCATGATAGCAGGAGTGGTTGAGGCGCTTTCCCCCTTTTTTACCTTTTGTTGGCGGCTCAGGACCACAAGGCTCTCCTTCCTTCCTTTTTTAAAAAATGGCAGGCGTGACATCCCCTCCCTGGATGTCGCGCTGGCATTTGGATGTTGGGGTAGGATTGCAGAAGCAGGTAAGTCCACAATCCTCCCCCTCCCTCCCTCTACACCATGACAAGATATTTATGCCTCATTTCTCTGTATTCCATCTTTTTATTTTTAGCCATCTCTTCTGACTTAACAAGAAGAAGAAGATGGCGACAAAGGTCACAGCGAGAAATTCACAATCAGGAGCAATAGGACATGAGGACTACAGTTTGTACAGCAGTATGAGTGAAGATGAGCTCATTCAGTTGGCCATAGAGCAGAGCCTGACAGAAGATCCAGCAGAGCAAATAACCGCACAGAAGAACATCATGGCAACCCCAAGAGACCAGGTTGTGGTAAATCAATCTTGCAACCATAATCCACCATTCCCAATTTATCCTTGGCAAAGGTAATTCTAATAGTGTGGAGTTGTGATGCGGAAGATAAGAGGTTTTTTGATCAAGGCAGAGCAAAATCTTTCTGCGGGAATGCTTAGTCTGTCTTGCACCCCAATCCAAATTATGAACTGCCATAATTTGCCTGAAACACTTCTATAGTTACCCTTCAATGGTGTCATAGCCCCTTGTTTTATGTTTTGTTCCCAGATTTTGATATACTAGCATTTCTATTTTGGGGAGCAATTTGGTGACTTCTGAACAGAGAAATGGGACCATTTTACACAATCAGTTACCCTGGGTTTGCAATCCTTGAACACTGATTCTTCTGCATGTTCCAATATTGAATCAGAGATTGAAGTGCTAGAGACAACAACCCCTGGAAAGATCATGGGCTTTTAATTTATTTTCCTTTCATCCTGGAATCAAACAATCGTATAAACAGTGGCAAAGATGTTATCTCCAGTGGGGGGAGCTCACAGTTCCCTGAAAAAATATCTTGAGTTGTTAATGAGCCAAGAAAGTGTAGGAACGGGGTTTAGCGAAAAGAGAGATGGTTATTTCCAAATTCAGGATAATGACTCTGAGGTAATAAACCCAGAATCTTGATTGTGTAAGCAAGCTGATGAATATGATATTATTGATGTCACCAATTTGTTGGGTTGTATATCAAATCTGATGTTGATGTCTGGTGTTGTTCCATCTCTGAAACAAAACAGGTTTCACCCAGCTACATTGGAGTTTGCCAAGGGACCTCAGGTATATTGCACCTTGGGGGAAAGAGCATGAGAGGGATAAGGTTTTTTTTAATGCAAAGATCTGGGATTAAAATTTAACCATTAAATACTTAGTCACGATATCAAGGATTAACTGTCAATTAACTGCCAATCCCTAAGGACTCAAACCTATGTATGTTTAGATAGAAAAGAAGTCCTACAACTCCCAGCATTCCAGGAATGTGTGAGTTGTAGGACTTTTTTTGGTGTAAATATGCATAGGATTACGCCCAAAATTACTATTTGAATTTCAGCTGGAATATTCTAAAGTGGCTTAAAGTCTGCATGATTTTTTCCAGTGCTACCATATCCCCCCCCCCCCCGTTCTGCATTAATTAATCAAGTAGTACTTTCATCTCTGGATTAGTTTTGCATCAAGGTAGATGAAAACTACTTTCCAAAACATTTCTTGCCCAATGAAAAGAAACATTTGGTCACAATCCTATGCCCTTGATTAATCTTTAGGTAAAACATGACATTAAGGCCACTTCTGAAGAGATTTGTTCCGCACACATATTTTAAGAGTCATGGTTACACAAGTGAGTGTTACAGTGCCAAAAATATGTTCAACACAACGTCTGGAAGCAGGTTTGCAAAATATGTTCCTGGATGACATGAGCCTTCACAATAACCAGTGAACTCCTTCTTGTAAACCTTTTAAACGCTCTTGCTTGATACTCTGAGGCGGTGTCGTATTTATACGTCCCCTGACATTTAGGTAACAAATAGGATCAGTTGACTCTGGATCATGGTGGCAATAGATAGATGAAAACACTCGGGGGGGGGGGGAGGGAGGGGAATCTGACCAAAGTAAACTTGATCACATTACAATTAGTTATGCTGACTTTGTAGTTGTGAAGTTGAGAGCAACAGGTGACCTAACAAATTGCGGCAAAGTCACTTAGGGTGTAAGCTTATGCATGTTCATGCAAGCCATAAGACTTTTTTCTGTCTAACATGCATAAGATTGTACCTTTAATTTGTTTTGGGGAGTTTGGGGAGGCTGTGTGTAGAGTGCTTTAAAGAATTGCCCCAAATACAAGGTCTATCCTTGCAAGCTTATTTTTTATATACTTCTATTGTAATCAGTTGGGTGTGTGAAATGTGTAAAGATTTCTGCCTTCATGTGGGAGGGTTGCACTCTTCCAGTCCCTTCACCTTCTAGCCTCACAATTCTGCCTAATCATCCATAATGCAAACTCTATCACCACAAACTGTCCAGGCTCTTGGAATTAAGTTCCTCTATACGTAGGAAAATGTCTGCAGCTCCTGCCATGTGAAGAAGTGACTTCTATGGTCTGTTCTGGTGAATATTTTAAGGTATCTGGATGCCAAAGCCAGGATGGGAGTCTTCTACAAAGCTCTCAGGGTTAAACTACACATTACAGGGATCACTTATGATCAGGATCACAGGCTCTGAATGGAGCAGTAGCTGGGAAACAGGGAGAGCCCCCTAAGACTGCACATAAAATTCCCTTGTGTTAATTAGCATATGCAAATTTTATGCAAAACTGTGGGGGGGTTGGTGATGCAATACCTCATTTTTGGCAATGCACATATGCCCCTCCTAATAGCAGCCAGCCAAGACCAAGATCACAAGACAGGTCCTGCATCGTTAAGGATTTTGTAAGCCTTTACTTTTGTTTTGTGACTTGGGCCTCCTCCACACGAGACGTTTAATGAGCCTTAGAGGCTCATTATAAATTTTACCTCCACACCAGCGGAGCGCAAAACGGGCGTACAGGCGCGTTATTTCCCCGATAATGCGCATTTTCGAATGCGCGTTAAATAGCGACTTTTATTTTTCTCCGGCCGTTAAAGCGCATTATCGCGGTGTGAACAAGCGATTATGCGCGTTAACGTCTTCTAAAGCGCTTTTTGGACATGAATTAATGCGCTTCGCCGCCTCTCGCCGCCTCCCGTGCAGAGGGATTAGGCGTAAATGCGCCTCCGCGATAATGCGCATAATCCCGGAACCGGGCGCAAAAGCGCATCCTTGTGGAGGGGGCCTTGGTAACCATTCATGACATATTGTGAGGCACCTACAGATTTGAGAGGGTTTAAGTATTCAGAGCAGGAGTACTCAAGTATATAAGCTCCCCTGCTTGGTTACAGTGAGCACTGTACAGTGAGGCTCGATTCTGCTTGTACCCATGCCTGCCTCCTCTACCATGCCTGCCTCCTCCCTGCTGCTGAAAAAGAAAGTACACCATGGGGGAAAGGGCAGCAGGCAGAGGAGATTTTTAGTGATGACAAAAAATGTTCGCTATTAGAGGGAAATGATGTTCTTGTACTCTAGTTTCATCATCCCCAATGGGAAAAGATGTTCAGAGAGTGTCATTTTCCAACAAGCCATCTTTGTCTGCTAGCCATTCCCGAGTTGAGGCTTCTTTGCTTTGTGGGAGCAGAGGGAGAAGAGAGGGCTGGCATTATACCTTTAAACGATAATTCAGACACTCAGAAAAGCCCCCTGATGGTTCCTGAGCATGCATCTTTAATACTTGTGGGGCACAAATGATTTTGGGTGGAGTGAACACAACTATCACAGATGATACTCCAAGATTTTTTTTTAAAAAAAGCAATATGGCTTTATCAATCTTTTTCCATTTAGGAAAGTCTTCATGTGATCCAGTGGAGACCTTCGTAGCAGATTTATTTATTTTATTTATTTGTAACATTTTGAATATAATAGAACCTCTCTACAGTTCACAACAGATGAAAACTTTTCCATTCTTTCTGTTCTTGATGGTTGATCAGTAATATCATCTGATGACCGAAGAAAAGCTAACTAGTGCCCTCCTGTGTTTTATGTATTATATTTATTTCCTTTAACATGATTTACCTGTATTTATGCTATTGCATTTATTTACTCTAGCAGATTTTATCTGAATCGATGATATGGTATTTATTTTGCTTTCAACATGTTATACCTGTATTGACATCTTGTCCATGTATTTTTTAAAAAATCCTTTTTTAAAAAAGAGTTGCATAGGAAGGAGTGTTTGCTTCTACCACGTGTGGCCAGTCCACTCAATGTAGAAGTGTGATAAGAAAACATGGGAAAGTTCTGCCTTCTATGCAAGTGTGGGAGCCAAAACAGACATTAGTTTAAAACTTTAAATGTGTGACTAGCAGCTCTGTCTTCTTCTTCTTCTTCTTCTGCTGCTGCTGCTGCTGCTGCTTCCTACTCTAAAGTACTCGAAGGCTTCCAATCCAGACTCAGGTCCTAGCGTACAGGTTCGGGAGTGCTTTTAAGATCCAGATTGAGGGCTCTGCACCTATTCTGGAATGAAAATGAAAAGAAGACAGCTGCTAGACACACATTAAAAATAACATCTGTTTTTGCCTTGAAAGACACACAAGATCCATCTTAAGGGTTTTGCTTTAGTTTTAAAAACTTTTTTGTCGTTAGCTATCTTGAGTTTTTTAGAGGAATGTTGGGATATACATTTTTAAAAAGTAAATAAATAAACAGTCCCCTGGTGAGCTCTTCTTTTGCTCATCATACTGGTCCTCTCAAGGCTTTCTTCCCTCACAACACAGTTCTCAAGCGTTTCTTGTTCCTGGGGCGAAGAATGCCTTCAAACCTTTTCTCTGCCTTGCTGTGTGGTGGCGGTGGGATTAATCTCCCTGTTGTCTTATATGGTCATTCGAATCCCCTGACACTTCCTCTGAGGGCCAAAAATAATCCACAACTCTGAGAGAGCAGCTGAGACTGGGTCCAGAACAAGCAGAGGCCCATCTGCTTTTGTTTTTAAGACCCCCCAAGGAGCTACGAGTTCTTTTGTGGCTCTCCTTCAGTCCCTTACTCCGTCTCCAGGCCCTCTTTTCAGAGACCCAAATATGACTTGCTTTTCTTATTCAGAATATTTCTCGCTATTTCATTCGTGCCGTCATCACTTCAGGCACACTGCACAGTCCGGAGGCCAGACGCGACCTTCCAGCTCGGGGTCATCTCAAGGGGTAAGACGGAGGTATGACGGCAGCCTGTTCATCACACCCCAGCCAGAGTAAGTCGCCATACCCTTCTTTCCCACGCCCCACTCCCTTCTTTCCATTAAAAACAATTTTGTTTTTCTGTGCTTAGCCTGACCAGACCGCTCGATGTTTTCTTGGCTGGCAGGGATGGTAGCATTATACACCACGTGGAGAGATCACATAACTAGCTGAGGGGAACTCTACTAACTGTCTTTGTTCCCTCTCACTGTCTGTCCTTCTCATTTCCTCCACTTACTCAAACCACTAGTCTTGAAAGCACCCTCTTAACTCCATGTAAGTATCAAAACAATGTATTTTTTTCGGAGTCTTCATTGCACTGAAGTGACTTGACTCAAGAGACAAGATGCTTGTTGAACGACATATGGAACAACCAGCTCCTATGTCAAAACAGTGAACAAACCTGACTGGAGTTATTTTTAGCTGTGTTGCCACTGAGTCCATATTTTCAGCACGGAAAATGGGAGAATCAATGTGCTAGATTGATCTTAGTGACATTTGGAATAGAGAGACTCTTGCCATATTCACAGATAGTGGCATGGGGGTGGGGTTATTTTGGTTTCTCAGCCAATATTATCGGTATATTTTGGCAACCGTATAACAGGTGAAGCTTGAAACGTGAAATAATTTCCAGTTTGTATTTAGCAAATCGGTTAAATTGAATGGATGCAATCAATTTGATAATGCTGGAGCATGCTGCAATATTTTCTAAAATGTTTAATTTCTGAAAAGTTGACTCATGGTCCTTCCTTGCCTAGAAATCATGTTCTTTGAACTTTTAATTACTTCTCCATAAACTCTGGTCTCCCTGGGCTGGCTGTGCTCTCAGTCAGTCCCAAGACAACTGCCAAAGAACTCTTTCAAAGTCCTCTTTGGTATGGATTGCAGTACCTCACTGTAGGCATACTTATCAGCTCCCAGTCCTCCCCTATTGATTGACTGATTTGATTTATACCCCTACTTCCCCATGTCACAAATGGCAGTCAAGGTGGTTTACAAATCAGTTTAAAATAGATTAAAACAATAAAACACATTAAAATACAATAAATACCATTGGCTTCCAAACACCAGCCCAAACTGTTTTAAAAAGCCAATATTTTCTCATGGTGATTTGTGTGCTTGTCTGGGTCAACACCGAAGGAAAGCATCAGAGCATTTGGAACAAGGGTGCCACACCTCTTTCAGCACAAAGGCCAAATTCAATTTTGTAGAAGTTCTCAGGGATCACCTTCCAGTGGTGGGTGAGACCAAAATACCAAAAAATACCTGCATAGTTTAGTTTGAATATTTTAGCATATTTGAGTAAGCTAAAGCTTACTCTTATGCCAGTAATTAAGCCTTAGCGGAGGCATTTTAACAGTTTAAATTGGGGGGGGGGGGGGAACATGCACAAAACCTGGGAAACCATGAAATGATCTGTGGTCGGGGGAAAGGACATGGGGCCAGGAGAAGGGGGCAGATGAGGACCCCGAGTGGGCCAGCTTTGGCCCACAGATCTGAGGTTCAACACCCCTCTAACAGAATATACATGTCTGCTGGACGAGGTACACAATGGTTGAATGTAAATTTATGTTTAGGCCCAGGATATTTTGCTGTCTGAAGGGAACAAGATGGCCCTTCTCCCACTCCGTGTACAGACGCCGACTGACCTGGCAGCTCAGTCTTACTTTGATGGTGGAAACAGGACAGCATCCCCCACTGCACCAGAGGGGGTTGCAGGGCAGGCTGAGTGGCACACACAACACTGTTTTCCAACATTGCCCTGCTGCTCTCTGCCTCCCAGACCCTTCTACCTGAATGTGCCTGCCTAATAGTAAGGCCAGCTGTGCTTCTTCTGGGAAGGTTCACACATAATGTCAAATCATGGCTTGGCATTGCCCTCCCTCTCCCTCTGCTTCCTTGAGCATCCCAACTTAGCTAATTCTTCTTTAGCACAACCCATAGTTTGCCATTACTAGGGTGACCATATGGAAAGGAGAACAGGGCTCCTGTATCTTTAACAGTTGTATAGAAAAGGCAATTTCAGGAGGTGTCATTCGTATGCAATTAGTTCCTGGTGAAATTCCCTCTTCATCACAACAGTTAAAATTGCAGGGGCCCTGCCTTCTTTTGTATATGGTCACTCTAGTATAGTGCCTGCACCTGTAACTGTTGTGATGAAGAGGGAATTTCACCAGGAACTAATTGCATACAAATGACACTGGCTGAAATTCCCTTTTCTCTACAACTGTTAAAGTTACATGAGCCCTGAACTGGATTTTATCTGGTCACCCTACATATAGTTGTCATGTCCCCTTGTGGTTTGCAGAATTGTGAACAAGCTTTGTAAAGCTTTTTTTAATGCACTGATGAGTAAATAAAAGCAGATTAGAAGATGAAAAGAGGATGCTTTATAGAAAGGTGATATGTTCACCGACACGCCCTGGAATCAAAATGAAGGGTCTGGGTCACACAACTTAAAGAGCAATAACAATAGAATTGTGGATACTTTCAGGACTGATCATCAAACCAATGACTGGAACAGCAGAAAAGTGTTAGATTTTAAAAGGGAAAATATACTGTGAGCAATCTGATTGTTTTAATGTTTACGCATAACTGAGTTCCATGTAGCTTATTCCCAAGTGGGTGCGTATTGGATTTCAGTTCAGTTTGTTTGTACAGAAATCCCTCCAATGCACATTGGTCAACAACCAGAAATCTTTTTGCAGGGTTTCGTGTCTGTGCTTTGGCTTCCCTCGTACCTTGTTGCTTCGTTCTTTTGCTTGAGTCCTCTGCCGTTTGCTTGCCCTGTTATGCAGTATGTCTGCTCTCCTGTTGTGGTCCTAAGGCCAGGATATTTATTGTATTTTTAAGCAGTAAATGTTTCCAATGTCCCATCATGTTTAGGTCTAGTTTAAAATAAATGGATGTGATAATTGCAGTTTTGTAAAGTTTTCACATATCTTTGAGACTAGTCATTTCTTCTTCTTCTTCAGTCTTCCTGTCTCTTGCCGGGAATTTTAATTCTGATTTCAATGATTATCTTATTTCTTATCAACTGAATGCCTTGTATAGAAAGCCTGTGTAGTTTCTGTCATTTCCTGCTTCCTCCCTCCCAATGCTGCAGGACTAGTAGGGTCATCAGACGAGCATTTTATTGCATGCTCATTACTGGCCACTCACAGTTTTGCAGGTCCTTTTGACAACGACATCCGCCTCCTGCACATCTCCTACTCCTTCTGGTCTTCTTTCCGCAACAAAATAAGACCCTGGTAAATCCAGTTTTTGGAGGGAAGAGAAATGTGCCACCATTTCCTGCTGTGTGCAGGAAAAGCAGAGAGCTTCGGCTATAGGCCGGGGTAAAAATGCAATAAATAAATAAATAAATAAAATAAAAACACCCACTGAATGGGCCGTGTGGTCACTGTTTACTTCCTCTTTCTTCTCCATGTGGAAAAAGAGGAAATATCATGGGACAGAGGCAGGGGGGGAAACGACCGTAGGGAAACGCAATCCCCCCCTCCCCAAACCAGTGAGTCTGTAGTGCCTGTTTTTTTAGATTTGGTTTAGATAGCAGTTCAGAGGTAAGTGTTAAGAAGTCTTTGCAAGTGACTGCTTATCCTTCAGTCAAAAATAGTCCTAGGTTGAATCACCATGCTGAACTCCAGTGGAGCCAGGTCACACTAAATATTTCCAGATTCATGTAATACAAGCAACTCCTGGATAATACCATCATACCGCTGCAAGTGGCAGAGGCAATTCAACAAAAAGTGACCAGTTTACAACTTTCTTTTAAAGAGTGCTGGATCCTGTGGTGTCGGCGATCAAGGGAGGAGATGAAAAGGCATTGCATAGTATGATGCAGTCAGGAAAAAACCTTGCACAGCCGAACAAAGATGGATGGTTGCCACTCCACGAAGCTGCATACTATGGACAAGAGGGCTGCTTGAAATTGCTGCATAGATGCAAGTATCAGAAAGGGAACTGCTAACCGTTGGGATGCAAACACAAAACTATCACAAAGTATAGACTAACCCATTTCATTCTGAAACACACAAGCCTGGTTATGCTGTCTGTTTTTTCATGCTTGTAAACATTTTTACTCCAACGTTAAATGCTAGGAGCTCATTCACAAATAACCGTATCAACATACTCACACCGTGCCACCACCAGAATATCATGCATGACAAGAAAGAGAAAAACAACAGCAAACCATCCAGGTAGTTGTTTTATGGAGAAGTTTGGAACACCTAATGGTTCCCTCCAAGTTTCTTTGGCCTATATTGAAGGATTCTTTGTGGATGTTCTCTTAACTCCTCCTACTCCATCCCAGTTTGCTTTGTAATAAAATCTTCTGGTGGCTTCTTACAGGATAGCTGAGATCTCGATGTACCACGGTCTTCATTGATGAAAGTGATAGGAGATGTTGGGGGGGGGGGGGTGATGGTAGTGAACTCAGGCAAGTGGGGCTTCCCAAACCTACCAAGAAAATTGTAATGTCTTCCAGCAAAAGTAGACCAAGAAAACCACAAGGAAACATGCAAAACATGGGGGGGGGGGGGAATACAAGACTTGCAATATGCACTGAGTTAGCTTCCTGTAGCATAGAAGTTTGACTTTGTAACAATAATTATCAAAGATAATTAGCAAATGATTGATGTTAGAATTATCTACATGTGTTACATGCCTTGCTAAATATGGCCCAATGCCTTCTCTACAGCTTATCCTGGAACGATTGATCAGCGTACACTGCAGGAGGAAACGGCACTTTACTTAGCCACGAATAGAGGGCATATTGATTGTATGCGTTCCTTGTTGCAGGCTGGAGCAGAACCTGATATTGCAAACAAAGTTAGGGAAACCCCACTTTATAAAGGCAAGTGGTTTGATTCTCATAGGTCTTGAGCAAACGAGAAACTGTAGGTGTGAAATGACTGTGTGCATGTTTGCACTCAGCTTCTAAGCTGCATTTATTGGTGATTTTTGGCTTGGAAATCCTTCCAGTCTATGGCAATGTCACAGACGTGCAGTTTTATGTGAAAACTGGATGCCCTCTAATTTAGGATTGGGGAGAAATTTGTTTGGGTCTCATATTAAAATGGGCCTACCTAGCTTGCACTTCTCAAACCAACACGTGAACCAAAACAGTTATCCTTCGGTATTAGCAAAGAGCTTCTTTATAGAAGTGTTTTATAGCACGCTCATTACTGGTCCCTCATGGATGTTTGCGGCTCATTCTGACAACTCCATCAGCTCCTGTGTATCTCATGCTCCATTTTCCGGTTATAGCACTAAAAATAAAACCTCAGAAAACCCAACTCTTCTGAGATAAGTCAATATTTGTCGGGTTTTCCTGCCATGCGCTGGCGAAGTGGTGCTATAAAATGCCCACTAGAGGGCGCTGTCCCATTCAACTGCATTGAGGCTGTACAAGCTACATGGTCTCTGCTCTCTTCCTTGTTTAATTACAGCTGGTTGCAGAAGCAGAGGAGATCCTTGCTGATTTGCTTCAGATTACTCAGAAATATGCCAGAATATCCAAAACTACTTTCTGTCCACATAACCAATGCCAAAGCTATGTTGTAGCTAATTGTCTGTTTCCAAGATGCAGATTTGTAGGCTTAAAACAGCCATGGAAAACCTTTTTTCACCTTTCCTTTTGTAATGCTTGCACCTTCCCATGGGTTTTTATGGAATTATTCTCAAGGGATTCCTTTTCTTCTTCTTCCAAATTGTCATTTATATTATGTGTCTGAAGGATGAGTCCTGCACTGTGGGGAACCTCTTTTGGTCCAAGGGCTGGATTGCCACCGGGGAACCTTCTTGGGGCCGCAAGCCAGAAGTGGGTATGGCCATCCCACTCCCTACACCATTCATACACACACATATACAATTCCTGCACCATTTGTGTATATCATAATAGTGATGAAGATCATGCCAGGGCAGGAGTTCGGCTGTCAAGGATGCTGTGAGACAGACTGAGGAGCATTGTAGCTTATGTTAAGTAGGATGACTATATGGAAAGGAGGACAGGGCTCCTGGATCTTTAACAGTTGTAGAGAAAAGAGAATTTCAGCAGGTTTCATTTGTATGCATGCAGCACCTGGTGAAATCCCCTCTTCATCACAACAGTTCAAGTTGCAGGAGCTATACTAAAGTGACCAGATACAAAAGAGGGCAGGGCTCCTGCAGCTTGAACTGTTGTGATGAAGAGGGAATTTCACCAGGTGCTGCGTGCATACAAATGAC
This sequence comes from Anniella stebbinsi, assembly GCA_029215795.1. Classification (NCBI taxonomy): domain Eukaryota; kingdom Metazoa; phylum Chordata; class Lepidosauria; order Squamata; family Anniellidae; genus Anniella; species Anniella stebbinsi. Next base: position 348,743,613 of record JARDYH010000001.1, on the reverse strand, counting down.
ACCTGCTGAAATTCCCTTTTCTATACAACTGTTAAAGATGCAGGAACCTTGTCCTCCTTTCCATATGGTCACCCCAGGTGCAGGCCCTTGGCAGGTGCCCAGCCATGCCTGCGTTGATGCTGGCCTTGATCCCTGGTTTTATTTCAGATGCATTGCAATTTGAGAAACTATCCTGGGCACCATCACAAGATGTCTACCATGGGTAGGGTGACCATAAGGAAAGGAGGACAAGGCTCCTGTATCTTTAACAGTTGTATAGAAAAGGGATTTTCAGCAGGTGTCATTTGTATGCATGCAGCACCTGGTGAAATTCCCTCTTTATCACAACAGTTAAAGATGCAGGAGCCCTGCCCTCCTTTCCATATGGTCCCCCTGCAGCATTAAGCCCATGGGCCAGAGGTTCCCCATCCCTGACCTAAACTTTCTTTTGTCACGATAGCCTGTGAACGCAAAAATGCAGAAGCCGTACAGGTGTTGTTGCTATACAATGCTGACACGAACCACCGCTGCAATCGGGGATGGACTGCTCTCCATGAAGCTGTAGCCCGAAATGATTTGGAAATAATAGAACTTTTGGTCAAAGGCGGTGCCAAAGTGGAAGCTGCAAATTGCTATGGAATCACCACTTTATTTGTGGGAGCTGAGAGTGGCCACTTAGAAGCCGTACGATATCTTGCCAAGTGTGGTAAGTAGAACTGCACAGCTGCATTTCATGCATTTGAGGCTTGGATTTGCAAAAGGATCTGTTAATTTTAAGGGTTGGTGTCAAGAAATCAATTTTCTTCCTGGATCATAGCAGTATATACGTTCCATTCTGTATGGCTGAGCCTGCACATACTCATTAGGCCATCTGTGGGTGCAATCTCATGGTGGTATTCCCACAATAGGGGGAGAATGGCATATTTCATTTTCCTCCCATTGATGCCAACGGGATGGAAACAGTTCAAAACTAAATCGTCTCCTCCTCCTCCTCTCCCACCCAGCTGTCATGAGCCTGGCAGTGCTTTGAATTCTTCAGAGGGTCTGGCTGCGGAGTTCTCAACCCCCACCAGTAGGATTGCTCTGGGAGGGCTCCTCTAAACAAGTGATTTATTGCACACTCATGATTGGCCACTCACAGGAGTTTGCGAGTCCATTAAACACTATCGTCAACTACCAGGATGTCTCCGGGGTATCCCCTGGAAATCCCGCTATGGAAGGAACCATTTTTAATGGGGCAATATCCTGGAAAAAGCGGTATCTTCCACCACTAGATGGCACTGTCTTAATTGAAATGGAAGGGGAAGTATTCAATTCAAACCACATGGTTGCCGCTCTCCGCCTCTGTAATGTAGCCCATTACAATCACACCAAAGAACCAGGAAGCACAAAGCCCCAGGTAAGCAATATGATTCAGCTCTAACTTTAACATATGGACAATGGTTCTATCCTTCATCAGGCACTCTGATATCCACACTGGTTCACTTCAGTTGGAAGGAACTGTGCACAAATATCCCTTTACACGTGAGGAGCTTCTCCTTCACTGAAGTGAATGGGAATGTATGCAAGGGTTCCTATGTATGCCAGGAGCATACATAAGAATGTATGCAGGTGGTTGCAAAAATGTCCCTTGTAAACTAGGTTTCATGCTCTATGTTTCTGCCTATTTGCCCTTCTTTGGCTAAATTATATTGGCCTACTTCAGGCCCTTTCTTCCTTTCACAGCACTGCTCCCATTCCACAGAAGCCAGACCATTGGTCTATTTAGTTCAGTATTTTCTCCAGTATATTTTGTTATTTTAAAAGGGTACTTAGGCTTCCTTACTGTAGCATAATGGAGTATGATTTACCATCTTTTGTAGTTGTATGAACTTCACAAGACATAAGGAAGGACAACATTATATTCATAGTAGTTCTTTTTTAGAAGAAGTTAAGACCTCCCCTCCCCAACCCTTTTTTCCAACAATTTAACTGTATACTTTTACACTCCTCCTTTGTGGTTTAATTATCTTCAAGTTCGTTATTTGAAATGTTAAAAGTAAATTGAAAGAGTAACTGTAATTGGGTTTTAGTTTCTAAAGTTAAATTATGCACAACAACAAGAGATTCCCAAGAACAAAATTCAATAAAACTGTCTGAACTGTTCCAAGTTTTAAAAGCCCCTCTGAGAACCCTCATAATATTTTTATTGTATTTGTACAATGCACACTGTTTGCCATAAAATAAAGATTCCATTTCTTCCTCATTAGGAAGTAGCCCAGTTTGAGGCTTTGCAATGGTGTTCATACTTACAGTCATGTTAAAATTGCCAAACGCAACAGAGAGGTTTCTGTTGTTTGCAAGGGAAGCAGATTCTCCTTGGCAGAAACTTGTGCAGCTGGATCTTATCCATATATATATATATATATATATATATAGTTTCAACAAACAAACAAAAAATGCAAATATAAATATATACTTTAAAGGTCTCAGTTTCAAATATTACAACATTAAAAAAGGGGGGGAAAGTAAATTACACATAAACTTCAGTAAAAGGAGTAGGTTGACCAGATAAAATCCAGGTCAGGGCTCATGTAACTTTAACAGTTGTAGAGAAAAGGGAATTTCAGCCAGTGTCATTTGTATGCATTTAGTTCCTGGTGTAATTCCTCTTCATCACAACAGTTAAAGGTGCAGGCACTATACTAGAGTGACCATATACCAAAGAAGGCAGGGCCCTTGCAACTTTAACAGTTGTGATGAAGAGGGAATTTCACCAGGAACTAATTGCATACAAATGACACTGGCTGAAATTCCCTTTTCTCTACAACTGTTAAAGTTTCATGAGCCCTGACCTGGATTTTATCTGGTCACCCTATAAAAAAGACATAATCCACACCAAGCAGGATATAGCGGTATGAAAGTGGTATGAAAGCAGTGTACAAAAGGCAGGAGCCACACTTCTGCTTTATAGTGGTATTGAAGTGTGCAACAACTGTTAGGGCCCATTGACACATAGCATATACCGCTTTCATAGTGCTATATTCTGCTTGGTATGGCTCCTGCCTTTTATATATCACTTTCATACCGCTAGGCTGACCAGATAAAATCCAGGTCAGGGCTCATGTAACTTTAACAGTTGTAGAGAAAAGGGAATTTCAGCCAGTGTCATTTGTTTGCAATTAGTTCCTGGTGATATTTCCTCTTCATCACCACTGTTACAGTCGCAGGGGCCCTGCCTTCTTTTGTATATGGTCACTCTAGTATAGTGCCTGCAACTTTAACTGTTGTGATGAAGAGGGAATTTCACCAGGAACTAATTGCATACAAATGACACTGGCTGAAATTCCCTTCTCTCTACAACTGTTAAAGTTACATGAGCCCTGACCTGGATTTTATCTGGTCCCCCTACATACCACTATATACTGCTGGGTGTGGATTAGGCCCAAATATCCAGCTATAAGTCTATTCGTGAATGGCGCCTATATACTGCTCTTTCAAATATTGCTAATGTGGTTAGGTCTTCAATCCATTGCATTATAAGCGGTGAACTTTTATACTTCCAATATTGTAATATCAGTCTTTTAGCAGTCAAGAGGGCATGTTTTTGGAAGCAAGTCCCACCCAATTCATTGAACCCTTTTCCCAAGTTAAGTGTGCATAGGATTACGCCCTTTTGTGATCAAGCACAGAAAGATAACTGACAGGCATGTTAGAATGTCATAGTATGGGACTTAATGGATTATAAATTTAATTTGGATGCCTTTTCCTCTGGCTGAGTGGGAATTGCTTCTCTAGGAATGGCTCTCACATATCTAAGAGATCATTTAAATGATCCATCCAACCAAGTGGCTCGGGCTGACGGTGTGGATCTTCCCATGGAAATGGAACCTAGTGGTGCTCAATCTGCGGGGAAAAACTCATTCAATTGACCAGAACCCACATGGGTGGTAGTGTAAATCTTTTCCCCAGATGTGCAGAAGCAATTCATGGATAAGTGTTTCCCACATAGGTGGGAGAATATCTAATGGTCATCTGAATGGATACCTAGAGCATCTCTACACCAGTGATATATGACACGTTCATGATTGGCCACTCATGGAAGTTTGTGGATCCTTTAGATGATGTTGTCAACCTCCTGCATGTCTCCTGCGCTTTCCCCCAGTTATCCCATTCTAAAAATAACCTGGATATCCTGATCCGTCTTAAATATTGTGGGATTTCCTAATGGGTGCAGCTGTGAGCACCGAAAGGAGGGGAAGTTGTCAATTACAAACCACACGGCGTGCAGTTCAAACCATATGGTCACCCCTGCCGGCCCCTGAAATGGAGCCCATCCCAATAGTACAAAAGAGCAGCTCCAGTAAGGCAGTGCGATTTCCCCCTGTTGTCTAGGCTGACCATACGAAAAGGAGGACAGGGCTCCTGTAACTTTAACAGTTGTAGAGAAAAGGGAATTTCAGCCGGTGTCATTTGTATGCAATTAGTCCCTGGTGAAATTCCCTCTTCATCACAACAGTTAAAGTTCCAGGCGCTATACTAGAGTGACCATATGCAAAAGAAGGCAGACCCCCTGCAACTTTAATTGTTGTGATGAAGAGGGAATTTCAGCAGGAACTAATTGCATACAAATGACACTGGCTGAAATTCCCTTTTCTCTGCAACTGTTAAAGCTACATGAGCCCTGTCCTCCTTTTCATATGGTCAGCCTACTATTGTAGAGATGCTCGGAGTGTATATGGTGATGTCCCACATTGAAGGGTATGGCGCTGCCTCCTCCATTTAAGTAGAGGTGGGCAACTCTTAGACTAATTTTGGCAAGAGATCAGTTCAGACCTCTGGCAAGAGAGATCTATTCCTCCCTCCCCTAGCAGCCTGCTGGGTGGGAATGGAGAGGGGAGGGGAGAGAATGAGAGAGAAAAAATGTGGGAGCACCTACTATTGGCTCTGGAGCTGCCCACCCCCAGCATTCAGCTCTCAACAGATACCTACTTTATTACTGTATTTCTATCGTCACCCATAACAAAAGATTACCCCTGAGACATAGGCGTGCACAGCACATTTCATTCGGGTGTGCACCCTGGGAATTTTATTATTTTTTTAGAGGCAATCATTTACTCAATCATGAAGGACATTTATTAATACATTTATTTATTAAGCACTGTAGGCACTGATGCCCTACTCCACATTTGGCTTGCCTGACCACAGGAGGTCCTTTGCAGGTGAAGGGGAGTATGAGGAGACACTTCTCAAGCCCCAGCACTGGCCTCTTTGAAGTGTGGCTCCCAGCAAAGAGGCTCCCAGCAGAGTGATTCCTTTTTGCTCCTGCTTCTGGGAGGAATGGCACGCTGTCAGGAGCAGTGGCAGTGGAGCAGTGGGAGGACTGTTCCTGCTGTGTCTGGATCCCCCTCTGGATCCCTACTCAGTTGCCCCTTCAATTTGGTGCTTATTGCTTGAGATATTAGGGTGTGCCTGGGCATACCCAGCACACCCCTTGCGCACACCTATGCCAAGAGAGATGTGGTGTTTTGTTTTTTTAAAAAAGCAAAGATAGCTGTGCTGGTCCATAAAGAAAAAAAAAATCCAAAACCCACAGTTGGGCAATACTTTTATTAGGACCAATCATAGAAATGTGCAAGCTTTAGAGGTCCTTGACACATACAAAAGTGTTCCGCATCTCTGAAAGTGAACAAGATATGCAATGCTTGCAAGAATTTTGTGTGTGCACTGGGTCACTAGCATTAGAGACACGAGGCATCTTGATGTTCCCTTTGGTACTGAAAGTTCCTCACTAGAGAGATATGCTCTTGATTCCCAGTCTTCTGCAAATGAATCATGTATTTTTTTTTTCATTCCCAGGTGCTGATATCAATACCCAAGCCAGTGACAAAGCCTCTGCTCTCTTTGAAGCTTCTAAAAACGGACATGAAAATATTGTGGAGTTTCTCTTGTCCCAAGGTGCCGATGCTAACAAAGCCAATAAGGATGGGTTTTTACCTATTCACATGGCCTCCAAAAAAGGCTATTATGAGTAAGTTCCTTGCTATATTCTTATAGGTGGATTTGAGTGTATGAGCATTATTTTTGCATGAAGGTTAAAACTGAAAGATTATAAAAAGACAGTTAGGTTCACTATGAAACCTTGAGCTAACAAATACAAAGTTACCATCCACATCAAACTCAATGGGGGCTGACAGTCTATGAATACACTGCAGAATATCAAAACAATGAGCTGCTTCGCATGATCACCACAGCCCACCATGGCTTATTTCAACTATGGCAGATTGCAGCGTGTGCTGGCAGTCCGTTGTGAATATTCAAGTGGTCCCCAAGTGGCTTATTGTGATGTCTAAACCCAGCAAGTTGGTTATTATTATTTTATTGTTATGCATGCAGCATAAGCAAAAGAATCAGTGCCTGCCCGCAAGGAACTTACAATTTGATGGTGAGAACAGAGGGAGGGGAGACAACGATACCAGGAGGTGAATGTGAACAAATGCAGTTGCCTATTCTTAGACCTCTAGCAGTTGGTCCTCTGACCAGATGGAGGGTGTTCACCTGTTCTGCATGGGGTTGCACTCCCTCTGAAGGAGCAGGTTCATAGCTTGGGGGTTCTCCTAGACCCATCTCTGTCACTTGAGGCTCAGGTGGCCTCGGTGGCACGGAGTGCCTTCTACCAACTTCGGCTGGTGGCCCAGCTACGCCCCTATCTAGACAGGGATAACCTGGCTTCAGTTGTCTATGCTCTGGTAATCTCCAAGTTAGATTACTGCAATGCTCTCTACGTGGGGCTGCCTTTGAAGACGGTTCGGAAGCTGCAGCTTGTGCAAAATGCAGTGGCCAGATTGGTAACAGGGACCAGAAGGTTCGAACATATAAGACCGATTCTGGCCCACTTGCATTGGCTGCCTGTAGGTTTCCGAGCCCGATTCAAGGTGCTGGTTTTAACCTATAAAGCCTTACATGGCTTGGGACCACATTACCTGATGGAACGCCTTTCCCTCTTCATCACAACAGTTAAAGTTGCAGGGGCCCTGTCTTCTTTTGTATAGGATCACTCTAGTATAGTGCCTGCAACTTTAACTGTTGTGATGAAGAGGGAATATCACCAGGAACTAATTGCATACAAATGACACTGGCTGAAATTCCCTTTTCTCTACAACAGTTAAAGTTATATGAGCCCTGACCTAGATTTTATCTGGTCACCCTAAAATTATGCTTTACATAAAATAAAGCTGCCAGGCTGCAAAGCAAGTAACATGGGGGAGGGACCACATGAAAAGAATCATAGAATTTTAGAGTTGAAAAGGACCTTGGAGGTCATCTAGTCCAACCCCCTGTTAAGTGCAGAATTCTTGTCACTACAGCATCTCTGACAGATGGTTGCCAAGCCTCCAGTGAAGGAGGCAAATCCTTTGTAGGCAAATTGTTCTTGGATTACTCCCAGTTAACTGAACAGGGGTCAATGGATTTCGTTTAATGGCAACCTTACAAGTAAAATGCTGTTACTGAGGCATAATTATAATTATCTTATTGGACTCCTTTCTATTTCAAAAGCAAAACAAAATGGTGCAGAATTTTATTTTGTAAAGCTAAGTAGCATTGAATCACATCAATACATGAGATCAGAATTAGGTTGAAGATCCAATATTTCTTAATATTTAAAGGCCAAGTATTTGTTAAAAAGTTGTGATATGAAAGTGTTAAAGAGTTTCCCATCTGTAGAATGTTGGACAAAATATTTATTCAAATGATGGGCTTTGCCAGTCATTTTTAATCCCTTTGTATTCTGAATAACAACACTCTTCACCGTGACCTCTCTCTGTAAGCATGTGGATTTAATACGTAATTCTGCAGGAATTCCATATTCACACTCGCTGCCAGGACCTGAAGGCTTCATAACATCAAAAAAGCCAAGGAGATTATTCCTATTTTTTCAACCCTTGTTGCTTGGCCTTTGTTTATTGTACATGATGCTCCCTCCCTGTTGGGAAGGCATATGTGATTACTGGATCTTATCGTCTCCTTGATCTTAGTGAAATATTATTTAACTCATAAAGTCATGAAAATTTATAGCTGAGGAGTGGTTGGAAATAGTTCCTTGTGTATTCATTTCCGGATGGTATTAATATTAGCCTTGTATTACAAAAGCCTCTTTTTGCAGTAGCAAGAGTAATACAGGCCTTCTCTGTAGCGGCACCCACCATCTGGCAAACCCTCCCTTGTGCGGTTCGGGAGGCGGAAAATATAATATCCTTTAAACGCCTCCTGAAAACATATCTTTTTAGGCAAGCTTTCCCTGAACTATAGCTTATTCTGCTTTTATATTATATTTTTAAAGTTTTAAAGATTTTTGTATACTATGGTTTTAATTGTAAACTGCCCAGAGCGCCTTGGCTGTTGGGCAGTATAAATATGTAATTAATAAATAAAATTATGGAAGGGAGAGAACAATACCAATGAACAAGCAGAGAGAGCATCAACAGGATCAGGGTAAAAAGAAGGAGCCAAGCAATCATTCCTTCCAATTTCTTAGGATTTCCAATTTCACACAACCATTCTACACATGTATTGTGCTATGTACCTGCTGAATAAACTGTCTGAATGGTACTTCATCACAAGTACACATTGTCCCTACTAAACACGTTAGGAAAGTATGTTGCAGTATACCAAGCCCTGATTTGCGATGAAAACAAATAAGTCAGATGACCCAAACACCATATGCATGATGTGAGCCTGGTTGAAAGCACTAGCCATATCTAGAATGACTGTGTTAATCCTCAATGAAACTATGTTGGTGTCTATGTTCCAGTGCCATGCCAATTTACAGGAGAAGATGCTCTGGTGTAGCCTGCTTGGCACAAATGCATTTTAAGCTGTATTTTGTTTGGTTGGTATTTTACTAGGGATATCTATTTGTTTTCAAATTATATTGTTCTCCACACCCAAGCCTTAGTAAAGGGGAAGTCTTAAAACAGGCATCAGTCTTGTCTAATGTTGATATTTAGGGCCTGTACTTGACCATCCGCTGCTTTAACTTCCAGCCACTTCAAAGCAAGTCTTCACACAGCAGTGGTTTATCCCATACCAGAATGGCTTTCCTTGGACTTTATTGGTGTAATATTCTTCTTTCACTATTCCTGGAGTGGCTTGAATAGGGGTATTGCTTTTCATCTACCTAGATAATTCCTTTAAACAAATGATCTCACCTGGAGGAACCCATTGCACAAGGAGCAACCAGTTAAAATAGGCCCCCCTCCCAGTCACAAGCTCCTACCTTCCAGGTAGAAATAGACAGGCCATCAGAAGGTTGTAGAATGTTGAGCTGTCCATCGCACCCCATCTAGTGGCCTGTTAGTTTATATTTTCTAATTTATATTTGCATCCAAAAGATCTTGGCATGCTCTGTTCATTATAAGGGTCCCTTTGCTGGATTTGACCCAGGGCCTCAAACAGCCACCAGAGTTATGTCGTGTGTGTGTGTGTGTGTGTGTGTGTGTGTGTGTGTGTGTGTGTTGAACAGTTCCTTCCCTAGCTAGAAACAAAGCTTGCAATGACTCTTTAACTCGGTTGTAAGGAACCTGTTTGAGCAGGGTAACAGTCTCAACCCTTACATTTTAATAAACCCCAGTAGATTGCAGGATGACTAATGCTGGTGTTTGGCGTGCTCTCCTCTCAGTGCCGTGCATGACTTTTTAACTATTATGGCTATTAGAAAGCATTTATTAGCGATGGATGGTCGCCAGCTAAACAGCACCCAGGCTTCCTGCCTTCCAGGGAACATCACTGCTGGGTGAGGTCAGCCTCTGTGCTTTGAGAAAGGATCTATGCATGCGTTTCCTCTCAAGGCTTTAATTATTTCCTTCTGATGAGGTCATAAGGTCTCGATACCATGGATAATGGCGGGCAGGCTGGTAGCTGTTGTTCCTAAGGCTTTTCCATGAACAATCTTGCTCCAGCTGCTTAAACCTTTCCCCAACTTTTAACTGTTCACACTGAACTGTTTCATGCCAGAGGCCTTTCTTAAACTGAACTGTGTGGGAATGTTTCAGATGAAACCATTCATGTTGCCCATCTACCCACCCTGCTCATTGGAATCAAGTATATCCCTGTGGACCAGATGTGCTCAGTAAGCAGGTTCAGTCCTTGCAGTCCATGTGCTGATTATACCCTAGCCTACGCTGTCCTCCTGCCACTCCTCACCACAGATGGTGTCAATGTTCACATAATTCAAGGAGGAACAACTGGAAGGGGTTACCATTCACCATAGCACCCTGTATAGCACACGTGGTCCTCCAGCTGTTGCTGGAGAATATTTCCCATCATTCTTAATCATTGGCCATGTTGGCTGGGACTATGTCTGGCTTGGGCTACAATATTTGGAGGGCGACAGGTTCCTCATTCCTGCTCTATATTGTTGAAAATGTGTCTGTCACTGTAAGAGGAAACAAGCACAGCACGTGAGGACTGAAAGATAAACAGAGGCTTGCAGGTTAAGATGGAAATAAGAGATGTATATATTTCGGATTAATTAATTAATTAATTAATTTTTTTTAATGATTTGTTGTTCATTTGATAAAGCTTATATGAATAATAAAGTCTAAGAGATTGTCTAATGGAAAAAGGACCTATTTTACATAAGCTGATTGTTTGCTGATGAAACCTGAAGGACGATTGATGTTTCTAGGACTAGCTGAAGATGCTTGTTCAATGCTGCGATGCCACCACTAATCTTAATAGAACAGCAAACTTATGTCTGGCCCTTGATTCTTTTCTGCTAGGATTGTAAAAATGTTGCTCCCAGTAACTAGCCGTACTCGAATCAAGCGCAGTGGCATCAGCCCTCTGCATTTGGCAGCTGAACGCAACCGCGATGATGTCTTGGAAGAGCTGATTGAGGTTGGCTTTGATGTGAATGCCACCCTCTCTTTTGAACACTCTCGACTCTATGAGGACAGGCGCACCACTGTCCTCTATTTTGCAGTTGTTAACAACAATGTCTATGCTACCGAGCTGCTGCTTGAGGCTGGGGCTAACCCCAACGTTGATCTCATCAACCCACTGCTCATCTCCATCCGCCATGGCTGCGTGAAGACAATGAAACTTCTCCTTGATCATGGCGCAAACATTGATGCCTATGTTGCTTCCCACCCTACTACTTTCCCTGCTACCATCATGTTCTCTATGAAGTACCTTGTTGTGCTAAAATTTCTGATGGATCTGGGCTGTGATGCCAACTCCTGTTTTCAGTGTCGGTATGGAAGTGGCCCACATCCTCCCATTGATACTAGGAGGGACAGGTATAATGATCCCCAGGTGAATAAAGAGAAAGGCGTCATACAGGTAAGCCTACTCTACTTCTATGTTTTTTGGAGGAAAGCCATAGAACTCTCCCCACTCATATAGGTAACAACGCCTTCTTTCCTTAGAAAAGTTCCAGGTTCAGTCTCTAGCTTCTTCAGTTTAAAGTATGTCAAGTAGCATGACTAGAAAATGCCTGTCTGTAATTCTAGAGATCCAGTACCAGCCTGGGTGACAGTACAATACTCAGCTAACATAATTATTGGCCTAGCTCAACGTAATCCCAGAGGAAGACAGAAACACAGCACAATGAGAAGTGATCAAACTCAGCTGTGTCTAACATCTTAATAACTTCAGGCTCACTCACTCACTCACTCACTCACTCTATATGTGTGCGGGGTGGGTGGGTGGGTTGAGTCTTCACCTAGTAGTTCCTCTTTTATAAAAATTTCTGCTTGGCCATGGAACTCACTGGGTAGCTTTGGACAAGCAAGCATCTATCAATCTTACCTACTTCATAGGATCATGAATGTAAATAAGGTTCTAAGCATTGTAAGTATTTTTCTATACTGAAAAGTATTAAAATAATAATCAACAGTAACCTAGTTCTCCATGCCTATGGAACAGAAAAGTGAAATGGTTAATATTAAATTAGAAGTGTACATATTACAAACAAGTGGGACTTGCAACAAAATGGTTAGGATTCCAGCCAGCTATACTTCCTTTCAGGATATTCCATTCCACCCCACCCACCCCAACGTTTCATGCCCACTGAACATAAGGGGTTCAACCCAGATTTAGGTCTACTTAGAGCAGGCTCATTGAAATCAATGAGACTTAGGTTTGCTATGATTAACTCAACACCTTGGTTTCAGTAGGCCTAATCTGAATCAAACCCACTTAGTTGCCATTGGACTTTTGGGAAATTTTCTCCCCTTACATTTTTGTTTCCTTATAGATATTTTGTACTTGCTGTAAACCTTGGTGTTCCCCTAAGCCTTCTGAAAGTGTGTGAACAGTGCTGCTTTAGCTACATAGGGATAGGAACGTGCAGACATTGAGTTTGCTAAACTACTTAGAATATGGGATGTAACCTTGAGAGCTATTTTATTTGAATGCCACTATAGGGCATTTAAACTATTTCACAGAGAGCAAAGGAGCTATTATTGACAGTGCATTTTTGCATTCTTGTTCTCTTCTGACATCACACTTCATACAGCTGCAGAGCAGTCTAGTCACGAAAGATTTCTCTTAATATAGAAATAGTTTTTTATAGCTAGAACAATATTTTATCATGAAGATGCTGGTGTGTTAGGAGCAGGGCACTGGACAGTGCCAAACAAGGATCCTGGGTTAAATCCAACATCGTGCTAGATGAAGTTTAGTATGGTGGGACTTTATCCCTCTGTCCTCCCCCTGAAGGGTTTTCTAGGCTTCCAGAACAGATTTTGAGGGTGCATGGGAGTGACTGCAGGAGGGAGGGAGAACTGTCCACCCCATGATTCCACTGACGGAATTGCTTCCATCAACAGAATGACATCTTCGGATACAATCCACTGTTCAGATGTTGATGATCCGGAGCATTGCATTTTGTGATATTATGGACATGTGGCCAAATCAGGCTGCAACCTGTTGTGTTGATACATTAAACAACTAAACAAAGAATGAGGCAAATAGTTATCTAGGCTATGCATTTCAAAGCTTACCATGACTATACATAAAAAATGGGAACTTTTGGCATCTGCAGAAGCACATTGTGCTTCTGAGAGACAATATACCAAGTGCACAGATTTCAGTGCTAGAATTCTGGTCTGTATAACTTCAGACTGCAGGTTGGGAATCATATTTCTGAATGTTCAGTGCAACATGTAGTAAGCATGCACATCAGAAAGAGGGCTGTGTTAAACCTTTCTCCCTCATATGCTTGTTTACTACATGGAGGGATTGGTCTTTACATGGGAGAGAATGCAACCGACCCACTTCTGTCTTTAAATGGTAGTGCCAAGAATTCTAGTACAGCAAGCTACTACTTCTTTCTGAACAATGTGTAGATCAGTTCCTCTATGACTTACTTGTATAGCAGTCAGTTGAATATCTTCTGCAAACTTGAGCCTTCCCTGCAGAGGTCATGAGCTTTTTTGAGTTTTATTGCTGGAGAGATTTTTCAAAATTATCTAGCTTACTGTTGGCATAAAATAAACCAGTAATGTATCAGGGTTGTTCGCATATAATGGGAGCATTTGGGTTAAGTAACCCAAGAACAAACCATAGGTTAACTTGAAGTTCGAATTCTACAGTCCAAGAGTATGGCATTTGTAAGTTTTGCTGAAAACCAGAAGTATTATGCGTCCCCACAATTCATGTACAAAACCATCCATGTCTTATGATTCCCCCACAATAAATAACGCACATCTCCTTTCCCCCTCTAGTTTTGTGAAATGGTTTCAGCTCCGGAGATGAGTCGTTGGGCAGGGCCTATTATCGATGTTCTTTTGGATTATGTGGGCAATGTACAACTTTGCTCCCGGCTGAAGGAGCATATTGACAGTTATGAAGACTGGTCTAACATTAAAACCAAAGCAGGTTGGTTAAATTAAATGAGTTTCTTTTCACTAGAATAAAATTGATCCACATTGCTCTGCAGTTCATTGTAGCTGCTCCAGGCAACCAGCAACAATCCCCTGCACTAGTCAAAACCTTCTGTATTCAAGCATGTGCCATCATAAGGTTCACTTACACCTTCAGCCCTTTAGAGAGGGAGGAGGGATGGTCACGAGGTTTCCTGCTTCTGCGATCGTTGCTCATGGGGCACACACAAGGGAATTTTCCCACAAGTAAAGGAGAACCGTTGCGGGAGGATGTGTGCCCGTGATGGCTCTTCCGATGTGTATCGGCAGAAGTGGGCAGGACTAGACAGATGGGTATGGGGCACGGAAAATGTTGTTTTTAGTAACTCCTCTGATATGCACATAAGCACAAACACAAGCAACACGGGAGGGGGGTAGGTACTTTGTCGAAATTGCTCTATTACACATAAATATGTTTGTGTAAAAAAGAGACAGTCAGTGCTGAAATACGGCAATGCCCATGCACACTCCCCTGACAGCAGGTTGGCTGTTCTCCGAGCCAGGAACTCACGAGGGGGGGGCACACCAGCTGGGGACTTTGGGATTGTAGCGAGAGATGGGGAAAAGCCGCTACAAAACCAGTCAGCGATATTCTGGAAAAACAGAACAGCCATCCCAAGATCACCACAGGAGTAGGTGAACGTCATGTGGCCTGGTAGGGATGACCTTGATATTATTCCAGAAGGATTTTTGAGGGAAGAGACAAAACAGGATGAGTAGGTTGGTTTCCTTCTTGGATCAATTTAGATTGAACGTTTTGACATTGAAAAACAAGCAAAACCCAAGGAAAAGTTTTAGTATTCAACACCGTATCTCCCACGAGTATGGAAGTAATATCATATACAATTCTGGGCCACAACCAAGGTACAGTGATCAAAAGTTACAAGATACCCTTCATAAATGTAACCAGCTCTGAATTGAACCAAGTGAGTTTCTTTGCTCACACAGTGATTTGAAAAACATTGTTATAAAATTTTACACCGCTCATACTCAGGAGTCATAAAAGCATAAGAAGAGCCTTGCTGGATCAGACCAAGGGTCTATCTAGTCCAGCATTCTGTTCACACAGTGGCCAACCAGCTGTCCACAGGAAACCCACAAGCAGGACATAAGTGCAACAGAACCCTCCAACCCATGTCCCCCAGCAACTAATGTACATAGGCATACTGCCTCTGATACTGGAGGTAGCATAGAGCCATCAGGACTAGTAGCCATTATTAGGTAGGTTGCAACTGCCTGACTGAGTCCATTAGTCCAATGCACACACACACACACACACACACACCCCACATTCACAACCCCAGACCCAGTCGGGTGCATTCAGTACAAGCGTGGGCCCATGCTCAAGCGTTTCAAAGCCCCTCGAGTGCTTGGCTGCCAAAATTGCGGACTTCCTCCCTGAGTTAATGGCAGCCGCCATTAATGCAGGGTGGGGAAGTGCACAATTTCTGGAACCTCCAGAAATCGCACACTTCCCCTTGCTGCATCAGTGGCGGCCATAAAGGCCCCATTAACGCAAGAGTAAAGTCCCATTAACACAAGGGTAAAGGCTCCAGAAATTGCACACTTTCCCCCACTGCGTTAATGGTAGATGCTATTATGCAGAGGGGGAAGTGCACAATTTCAGCAGACAGGGTGGGCAGCTGCCAAATGCTCACTGAGCCGAGCTTCAGAAAAGACTGTCATGACCTGGCAAGTGGGGGCAGAGACCGTCTGCTGAGGCAGGCGAGGGTGAGTTCGCCCACCCCTAATATCTTCCATGAATTTGTCAAATCTCTTTTTAAAACCCTCCAAAGTGGTGGCCATCACTACATCTTGTGGAAGTGAATTCCATCATTTACCTTTGTACTTCGTGAAGACGTATTTTCTTTTATCTGTTCTGAATCTCACTCCAATCAGCTTCATGGGATGACCCCAAGTTCTAGTATTATGAGAGAGGGAGAAAAAATGTCTCCCTATCCACTTTCTCCACACCATGCATAATTTTCTACACCTCTATCATGTCTTCATTTATTCACCTTTTTTTCTACGCTATGCAAGCAGCAGAATCACACAGTGCAGCTCTTGATGAATTACCTAAAGATTGCAGATCACAGTCTTATGTTTGAATGATCCCCTATATATTTTTTAAAAGTTGTATCAGGTAGAAATGTTCTAGGCACAAGTGTAGCTCAACAGCTCACAAAACCCCAAGGGGTGGGTTGACATTCATTTCTTTTGCCAGAACATACCACAGCATGATTGTGTGTTTAGCTTATTATCTTAACACATTGGCCATGCTTGGATGATCATGATCTTTACTTTATAAGCTGAGATATGTCCAAATTTCAGACAGCCACTTCTTTCATGCAAGCAGCAAAACAAACCAGGAACTGCAGTTACCCATAGCTTACTGTTATGTCTCAGTAGAAACCATGGTTAATGGTTTCCAAATAAGCCAGAATATTAAGCCATGTAGTAAAGTGGGTTTTTATATCCTGGCTTGATTTGAACCTATTAACCATAATTGTTTGCTCTGATGCAAAGAGAGGAATGATGCAGCTGTGAGCCGGTACCTAAAGCACCTGCACTTTAATAAGCCAAGATCTTGATCATCTGAACTGGTTCATAGTGTTAATGTTGCTTTTTTATCTATCATTTTAATGGTTTTTGTTCTATTGTTATATATTTTTAATGTTGTTGCTGTGAGCCGCCCTGGATTTTTTTAATTGAAGAAAAGTTTAAAATAAATGCATGCGATTCTATGAAAAGTTTGTAAGGTTCTCTGATGACTACTTTGGGACTTTGAGAATATTTCCTCTTTTCCAGAGCCGCCAAGGCCACTTGCTCACCTCTGCCGGATCAAAGTCCGAAGTGTGATTGGGAAGAATCGAATTTCACTTATTGACACTTTGCCCCTCCCTGGGAGACTGCTTCGCTATCTACAGTATGATTTTACCCAGTGACCTCAGATGCATCTGGCAGTCAATCGTTTCATGGAGTGACAGTCGCATTTATGATAGAGCACAATCACATGATGGAGATAAACTGATATGGAAGAAAAGACTTCCTTTGCTATGTAAGAAGGGGGAAAGGATGTCTGTAAATCAAAATTGCAGAAAGAGCCAATCTAACGATATTTAGAGTATGGGGGAGAGGAAGGGGTGTGGAAATCAGGGTAAAGTCACTGAGAACAAGTGGGAGGAAAAGTACTACTCTACTTTGCAGACAAAAGTACAACAACTTTGAAATGCTAGACACCTCAACACTACCAGTTATGTACAGAGGAGAAGGCGAAAGAGCAGTCAGGGCCAGTTCACATAAGTAGTCTCAAAATATACACTCACGCAGACAAATGTAATGTGTGAAAAATGGTGAACACACAATTACTATTGCAGTGCCATTTTTTTAAGCTGTCGCAATTACAGGAATTGCTGCCAACTATATTCATGATCTGCTTGAATATGTTTGTCTGCATGACAATATGTTTGTCTGCAAAGACAAGCAAGATTACTCAGGTGGAGAACAAATTTCTTTTGTTAATGGCTCAAAGTCATCTGGTTCTGATGAAAAGATCTTTTTTAAAAATAAAAATCCCTGAAATGGTTACATTTCAGCATGTTTTAGGTTTTATTTTTGTTTAGTTTGCTTTACTATCCAACTTTCCATCTGCTATTTTTGTATCATTTGACACCACCTCATTAACACTTTTTTCTTCTAATTTAGCTGGTCCATCCAATGTTAACTTTATTCCTTAGTGACAAAAGTCCTGAGCCTTTTTGTACCCTCATCATAAGTCATTTTTGACCTTGTGAAGAACTCATAGCTTCAATAAAAATTAAACTTACCAAGTAAGAATGGAACGTTTTGACCAGAGGAAATATACATGTATATTATATTAAATAGGCATAAGAATCAGATAGAATATTATTTTAGTCTATTGTAATACATCACCCTTCAGATCTGATGTCATGGCATGCTATTTAACTCTTCTGTTATAGCAATAATGAAGGAAAGAGTAGATTCAGCTCAAGCTACTGTTGCTGGAAAACAGTGATAGTAGTTTACACAACTGCAAATAGATATTGGATCAATTTCAGATAAAGTACTTTGGCTTAACTGGGTTGTAAACTGAAAATGCTGGTGCTTAGCTAGATGGTATCTAAACAACAACCCAAATAGACTATATTTAACATATGACTTTTATGTATTAAGTATTGGCTAGAAAGCAGTAAATAATTCCTTCAAAGTAAAGCCATGGCTTGGCTGGAATGCATTTAAATGAATACACTAAGTGTCACTGAGTCATTATAAGGCAAATTTACTTTCACTGATGTCTGTGGTTAGCATTGGTTAGCATTCTATTCATGTTGAACACTTCCACAAGAGTGTTACAGTTGTGACACTTCCTTGTCCTCTTTTATAACACTTTTCAGCTAAATAGGTCTCTGAAGTATATAACAATTGCCTGTTCAAGTGTTACAGTTCACGGTTAGAGCCTTGATCATGTGGTTTTGTTTTAGAAGAGTGACAATGGCAATAAGTCTAGAGACAATGACGCTAAGCTACCAAAGTAGAATCAAGCTGATTTAAATAGAGTTCATTATGTACATCTCAACAGTGCTTGGTGCAGAGTTCTGAAATAGACTGTAGCATAGCTAGTGAACAGAACTATCAGAAACTTTTATATTGTAATGCAGGGCTGGGGTATAATGAGGAAAACAGCAGAGTTTTTACCATTAAGTAAAAAAAAACACCCATGTACAGTAATATTAAGATTGCAATTGTTTATAGTTTTTAACAGTCACAACTTGGAAATGTTCTAACTGGTTGTGTGTGGAGCACCTCCAGACCCGAGTTGATATCACAGAGAAGTTAAGGAGTCAGGATGACTCACTGTTCTTAGGGAAACACTTACTTTTCCTTTATCCAACTCACTGAAGAAAAAGCACAGGAAATGCCGTCCTAGTTTTTCTCTCCTATCAGACAACGTGACGATAACATGTTGAATTCCCCATTTGCATGTCCATAAACCAGGAACATCTCCAATGAAGTAATTGGATCTGCACTGCAGGAAATGTTATGGCAAACCTAAGGAGATTCAAGAATACCTTGCGCATAAACTGAAGGGGAAATGGCTCCCGCTAAAAAGCTCTCCTGAAAATTGAGCTTTCACTTGATTCTTTTTACCATCTTTTATTTTACACAGTTGGTTTACATTTATTTGCACATAGTACATGCTACCTCTCTTACCTATTTTCCCTATCCATTGACAGAAATCTATGTACATAAAGGTTTTCATGCACAGGTCAGTTGGACTGGGTTTGCAAGAGGCTACTGAATGAGGAAAACAAGATAGTTTGAGCACTGGCTGTATGGATTACCCCAACTCACATCTCCAAACAGCAGCCTGCTCTTGGGAAATACAGGCTCAGTAGCGAGTTAGTGACTTTCTGCTGCTCCAGTGATTTCCAGGATCTGGGAAACTGAATTTTTACAAAAATATTTCTGCAGTTATATCAAGTTTGTATAAATTCCACTGCCTTTTATAAAAGTCAATGCAGCAATATAGAAGTGATTGTAAATTTAAAAGATAGAATATGTAGGCCTTTATAATAAGCCCCACAGTTCTGGCATGCAGAATGATGGCATATATTAACAGATGACGATGACAAAACCTTTTTTTTTATCAAATATGAAATATTCAAAGAATATTCTAAAAAAAATTCAGAATATTATAGCACTCTATGGCCTGATTGCTGTATTATTTCTATTGGCATATGTGCAATTCATTTTGTGCTGTAATGCACTTTTGAGTGGTTTTTTGTTGTTGTTTTGTTACAACTTTTTTAAACTATGGGGTTTGATTAGGGGGAAGGGATGGGTGTGTGCAGTGTATATAATGGTATTATATTTTTAGTTTTTATTGTTTGCATTAAATTTGAATAAAAGTTGCTTGTTGTGTGATTATTTCTTAAGATGATTTATTATAACAAGGCAAAAAACAACAACCTGTGTTTACTGGGGCACATGTGCAACTTAGACTCAAAAAGTTGAAGCTAGTCTAAATTATAATAACCACTGCAGGGAGAAGTCATTTCCAGATGTGCTCAGTTGCTGGTTTTCTTCACACCATAACCATATATGCCATTGTGCACATGTCTAGAATTTGATGTGCCTACAGAACTCTGGCATGAGTTGGCTTCCCCATTCAACCTTTGAGGGAATAGTGCCACATGCACAAATCATTGTGCATGCAGAGGTGCTTCCTCCATTGAAGTAAGAAAGGAATTGAGGGCAGGGCAAGTTCATGTGTGCACTGGAGTCCTGGTCTCACAAATGATTGGTGGATCAGAAGTGTCATATTAATAGAGGAGCTGTGGAGTAAACTTACTGAAGCTGGAAACAGGAACCAGAATCACAAAGTGAAGCATAGGTCAGCAACACAATTTGGAATGTCTCCCAGCTGCTATCCCCCCATCAGACACATGCGTCCCCATGCAATCATATAAACCAATGCAAAGTTGGTACAATATAGCACTGAAATGTAGTTCTCCAAGAACTCTGGAATGGCCTTATAAATAAGTTCATGAAAGTTACTAGCCCACAACATTTTTACTAGCCTGCCTACATATACCTTCAGGAGCAATTCGTAGCACACTGATAGCCTGAAAGAAAGCGCAACCTTTCTTTCAATTTACAAAAGCTCTGCCTAGTCCTCTAGAGTAAATTCTGGCTCACCACAGGTGATCAGGAGTGTGACTATTCACAAATCTGTTCTTAAATAATGCTTTGCTCTGCAATATAACTTCACAAAGAGGAATATAAAAGACTGCATTTGTCCAATGCATTTGTCCTCATTTACCTACATTATAATTTGCTTTTGCCACAATGTCTGGAAGATAACAGTTAATCAATTAATTAAAGCATAGCTATTGTCATGGCATTCCTGGAAAGAGTCAACATAAATTTGCATAAAGACAACCCAGTCTTCTCAATTGTAAGACTACTCTGAGGCACTGTTTCAAGTTTCAGTGGGGAAAGATTTCAGTTTGGGGAAGCAAGATTCACAACAAGACTTAAAAGGATAGTCATAGATCTGTTCAAGTTCTAACTGCAAAAAATCAAAGAGCATTTGTTGTGGTTAGTTGATAAAAAGAAATATAACACACAATTAGACATACAGGTAATTTATGCTAAGGAATAATCATGTATGGTCTGAAACATGGTGGGCATTGCTAAACTATTTGTTATTTCTATTTCTTTTAAGCCATTCCTCAATGGTGGAATAGAAACAACTCAGACATGGAGCATGCAGAGTAGTCAGGAGTACAAAATGCTCCCTAGGCCTTGTCTCCAAGACCCAGTGAGATAGTGGAGCCAGGATTCGCAGGGATGCAGCACCAGCACTTTTTTACTAACGGATGGTGATGTCATCTGCCATCCCCCTCAGAATTCTCTGTTCTCTCTGAATTTGGCTACAATCTTCACATTAGCTTGCTGGAAAAGAATTTTCCCAGCAGCAATATATTGTTCCTTGTTGCAATGTAAAGTATTTTGGGTTGGGTTGGTCTTGAATGAACAATTAAGACCCATTAGCTTTACAAATAACCTGTTCCTAACAGATAAAAACTTCTAGAACTAGTTTGTTAATATGGATCAACACACCAGCCTGCAATTTTTGACTCTCCATGAGGCGTGGCTATGGGGACTGTCATGGTGAGTCCTTGCACTTCAAAATTTACCACCCCTGGCAAGAGCATAGGTCTGCAATGAGGCACCACGGGCACCAGAATGCCCATAGGAACCTCCAATGGCACCCATGAAGCTTTCCATTCCCTGGCCCTAAAAAAATAAAAAAATAAAAAAAACTTGAACAACTTTAGGGCCCCAGGTTCTCATTTTTTGTGAACCTGCTAGCAATTGGCTGTTTGATGGGCAGGAAGAGAAGGAATGAGTTGTTTCCTGGCCCCCTCCAATCTTCTTCTGCCCATACAGACCTTGCCCCTTGCAATATCCCTTGCCCAAGCAGGATATTGCACTATGAAAGCAGTATATAAAGGGCAGAAGCCACACCAAGCAGGATATAGTGGCATGAAAGCAGTGTCAATGGGCCCCAACAGTTGTCAGTGCACTTCAATACTGCCATAACGTACTAGTGTGACTCCTGCCTTTTATATACCGCTTTCATAGTGCAATATCCTGCTTGGTCTAGATTAGGCCTAAACTCTTGTCTCACTATTTCTCTCCCCTCTACCTTGCTATTTCCTCCTCCCTCCTAGCCAGTACCTTTGCCATTTCTCTCCCTGCCACCTCTTTACCTTGCTGTTTCTCCCCCTTCTAGACTCCAGCCTCTCCTTTCCCCTCTCCCCCTTTCCTATTTTACTCTTCTTTCCCAATTCCTAGCCTTGCTCTTCCTCTCACCTCATTATCTCACTGTTTCTTTGTCCTCCCAAACCCCAGCCTTGCTCTTCTTCTCTCCCTTCCCAGTCCCTTCTCTCATTTTTCTCACACAAACACACATGCACACACACACACACACACAGCAGCTTCCCAAGCAGGGGTTCTGATGGCAGATGAGCAAGTAGGAGTGTCAGGTTGGCAATGAAGTGGCTGAGCCTGGAGTCAAGGTAGGGAAAACTTTTTTTCTCCTTTGGGGCTGGAGAAAGGTGTGCAGAGCAGAACAATCCTATGTAGGTCTGCTCAGAAGTAATTCCTAATGAGTTCCCTGTAAGCATACATAAGACTGTAAAGATAATGTTATGCTTAGTTATGCTTCTGTGGGGTCAAATATGTGGATTGGCTTTGGAGTTCAGACTCTTCCTCTGTTTATACTGTTTCTTCTGTGAATTACTTGTCTTTTGACTAGCCAGGCCCCCATATCACTGAACATATGGGCCAAACCAACCCCCTAATATATGGGTTCAGATCTCATTTGCTAGTAGTTTACTACTAATGCACTCTTGCCAGCACATGCCCATCTTGTTTTTAAACGGCGGAACCAATGCTGCAACTGAATAACAGGCAAAACTGCTTACAGATATTTTTAAATATGGACTACAGTAAATAAATCTATTGAATGAATTAAATAATATGTACGTCACTTTTCATAAAAGCATATATCTCTTTAACTATAGAACATTACTTAAATCACCACTACTCCAAACGTTAATCATATGAAGCGGTTTTATTGGTCCATCTGGTCCAATATTTTCTACTCTAATGGGTGTTCTCTAGAGTTTCAGCAAGCAAAGAACTTTCTCACACCTGCTACCTGAGATACTTTTACTTGGGCCTCCTCCACACGAGACGTTTAATGAGCCTTGAAGGCTCATTATAAATTTTACCTACACACGAGCGGAGCGCAAAACGGGCGTACAGGCGCGTTATCTCCCCGATAATGCGCATTTTCGAACGCGCGTTAAATAGCGACTTTTATTTTGCTCCGGCCGTTAAAGCGCATTTTCGCTGTGTGAACAAGCGATTATGCGCATTAACTACCTGTAAAGTGCTTTTTGGGCATCTTTTAATGCGCTTCGCCGCTTCTCGCCGCCTCCCGTGCAGAGGGATTAGGCGTAAATGCGCCTCCGCGAAAATGCGCATAATCCCCGAACCGGGCGCAAAAGCGCATCCTTGTGGAGGGGGCCTTAGATGTTGTAGGAACCTATGGTTTTATGTATGCAAAGCATCTGCTTTATCTTTTGCATGACCTCTTTCCATAGTGACAAACTCGAGTTTGCATGAGCATACATTAGTTGTCCAGGTCTGCCAACAATATCCTTTTTGGCAAACTTGTCACCCTAAAATGCAAAACAAGCAAATGCCATCATTTTCTGTGCTACGATAAATTATGGCCAAGTGATCACAAGATGAGGCAGCGCAAGGCTAGTTGCTTCTAAATGACAAAAAAATCCTAGACTCATTCAGCGGGAAATCCCAAGAGCAATCTCATTAATAGGACCCTGTACACAGAGGTATGACCAGCTACTCACATATCCAGAGAACAATCACTGTATTTGCATAGAAGTAAAGCACTTCTATCCTCTCATTTTTGGTGATAGGAAGGCACTTTTCCATCTGGAAGTATTTGAAAACTTTTTGACTTTATTTCTGTTTGCTTTTTTTAACGCTTGGAATATTTACATGGCAGAAAGAATTGAGTTCTTGTTTACAAAAAGTATGCCTTGTGCTTTCTTACACGTCCTTTCTATAACTGTGCAAGCAAAGGGAAGCCTTCTCCTGAATAATTCTACATGCATCAGGATTTGTTATTAATGTATATTGGGACAACATAGGTAGGCAGGTTCCAATCCAAGTGCAGAAGGTGGATTGTTGTTGTTGTTTTAAAATCATTATTACATTATTATTTTTATCCCACCCGTCCTCCAAAGAGCAGAATGGGGTACATAGTTCAAACTCCCCCCCCCCACCCCTGTGGGAATTTTATCCTCACAACAACCCTGTGAGGTAAGTTAGGCTGCGGGATGATGACGGCCCCAAGGTCATCTAGTGAGCTTCATGGCTTGATGGGGAATTGGTTGGTTCTTACAGGGATCTGGATTTTCCTCTCACACTTTCCCTCTTTTTGTGGTCCCCGATGTATCTGAGGAGCAAGATGATCACACACCGGGGAGAGAAGAACGAGGCTGGCAATTCTCTCTAGCCCTGGAGCTGGAGTGAGGCGCCTGCCATTGTTTCGCTCCCTTCCTGGCACACGAGGCCACTGAAACGCGGCATTGCGGATGGTCCAGGCAGGGCAATGAGCGAAAAGTGCTGCCCTTGCAAGTTAAGGGGGGGCCGCCAGGCCTAAATATACCCGAAGACGCTGAAGATGGGGGGCGGCGCGGCGGGCTTTGTGGGAATGGGTTTCCACACCACAGGCCGGTGTACTTTCTGCCCTGCCCCGCTGTCGTCTAGCTTACAGAAGGCCTCGCTGTCCGTCGGAGAGGCCGCGTTTTTCCTCCACAGTCCCAAGCCCGGGAAGGGGGTAGCCGGGGGGAGGGAGGCGGTGAGGGGCGGCGGATAGACGCCGGGGGAGGCTTGTGGTCCGTGGTACTGAAATGGACAGCAGCTCCAGGCGCTCAGCACCTTGACGGCCTCCGTGTCCGGCCCATTCGTGGGACTCTCGGGCGCAGCACTAGTCCCGCCGCCGCCTGGGCCTTTTTTACTTTTCTTTCCCTCATAATGGAGGAGGTCCTTGGAGGAAGATGAAGAGGAGGAGGTGCCTGCCGGGAAGACCACGCCGCTTGCACCTAAAGGGCCATTAGCCGGCCGGGGTTCTTCCCAAAAGGAGGCGGGCAGCTGCCTTTTCCTCATGGGCACTTGGTCGGGCCTGGCGCTCGCCTCCGAGGCGCTCTGCAGCTGCTCACCGCCGGGTTCTGCGGCCTTGCAGGCCTTGTTGCTCTTGGCCAACACAGCCGCGGCGGCGACACCGCTTCGGCCTACAAAGGTCTCGGTGCCGTCGGCGGCGCTCAGGCCTCGCGCTCTCCCCTCAGGCGCCTTCCGTTCCCTGGCAGGCTGCTGTTGCTGCTCCTGCTGCTGTTGCGTGTGGTGATGGCATCGAGGCAGGCGGGAATATTTCTGAGAGAAGCGCTTGAGCTGCTTCTGCAGGTACTTCCTGTGGTCGACCGAGCGGCGGCAGGGAGCCGACTTATCCAGCGCCGCCTTGATGTCGCTCGAGGCCAAGTTGACGAAGTTGAGGAGGGTTTTTACCTCGCTGTCCGCCGAGGCCATCTCTCACAACTCGGGGAGCCGCCGCGGGTGGGAAGGGACGGGGAAGAAAGGTCCGTCCATGAAGGTCTCTCTCTTCCTCGGTCAGCCTGAGGGGGACACACGCAGACATAGAGCAAGTAATGATTAAGTTAGAGGTCGTCGAGGAATTACTCTCTTTGAGACAAGCCCATATCCAATTTCCCTGAGGTAAAGTGGGTGATGGAGACAAGTAGGCGTGCCTATGGGTTGTTGTTGTTGTTGTTGTTGTTTTAAAAATGACCATGACACAGTCATTTCATGGAAAAGATGCTTACACACATGATGCAAAAGATGTTTACACACGGAATTTCTGCCGGTTGTTATGAGGGCTAAAAGTGCATGTGCATGTCTTTCAGAACATGTGCTTGTCTCCCATAAAGGTTGGAAATGGTTGGCAACACGCTATTTATTTATTTTTAAACTGCACATTGTGTGGAGTTGCATTTAGTAGTTACAATCTGAGTGGTTTTTTACGCTGCAGGTCTGTAACCTGTACTCACTAATTATGTGTTGGAAACAACCTTTGCATCATGATTGGAAGTAAGTCCCACTGTGTTCCAGATAATTGTACATAGGATTGGAGTCTTAAAGAGCTTTTTTCCATTTCACACAAAACGGTATACCTATGTTACCTAGAGTGTAAATATGGTGAGAGAAAAAGCTGTCTTCCCCATTCTGTCCTATATATTGCTAACATCCGTGTGTACACAAGTAGGGTAGCAGGAACTAAAAGGGGCTTTAACTGTCAGATGTGAAAATACCCAAAGAAATGTCACACACCCTTTCTCACACATCTGTAATGCTCACTAGATACACAATGGTGTGTGCATGCACACACACACTCTCACTTCACATAATTTTCTTTATTTTAAGAATTTAGAGATGGCAACATCATGAAAAAAGATCGATCACAGGATGGGATACATACATAGTTAAATCCACAGCTTTTATAGCTGCACTTACATACTTAAATATTCAAATTATATCATACTATCTTTCTCTGTCACACACACACACACACACACACACATTCAGAATTATACTATGAACAAAGGGAAGTCATCTAAAGTGAGACAATAACTTTTAACAAGACAAAATAACTAGCTTTGACAAATATAGGCATTACCTCACATGCTCTTATTTCTTCTGTGGAATCAGGGCTGCTGCAAAGACTGCTGTACTAGACACACATTTATTTACAATTATTCTATGAACTCACAGCTAGATAATGAACATGGCACCATGCACACATTCATAACCACATCCATCCAACAACATATTCATTTTTTCCCTTTTCCAGTCTCACAAACATCACTTGTTACCTTTCTGACCCCACTAGTTAATCTTGTTAGACAGGTAGCATTTAACCCTTGAGTAGAAATCTATGCATTGCTTTCATGGCGCTTCAAGTCAAACACATACACCCCTCCAGCTAGATTGTCTCTTAAATATTGAGTGTTACTGTAACTCTGTGGTAGAGAAGAAGAAGCTCACCAGCTAATCTTGTTACATAGGTTAGACACTACCAACCTTTAGAGAAGCAGCCGGACCCTGTGAGTGTTTTGCAGCACTTGAGTAAGCTGAATGAATATCAAGTCCTTCTAGTTAGGAGGCTTTCTCAGGCCAATCAGAAGCCACTTTGCCAAATACAAAGCATCCCAATCAGGCATTAGGCTCCCCGTTCTCACATTCTTTGCCATCACAAATTGTCACCATGGGGACAGCCACAGAAAGACAGCTAATAAATACGATCATTTCCCTGTGATTCCTACCATTCTCCCTGTTCCAGTCCCCT
This sequence comes from Anniella stebbinsi, assembly GCA_029215795.1. Taxonomy (NCBI): domain Eukaryota; kingdom Metazoa; phylum Chordata; class Lepidosauria; order Squamata; family Anniellidae; genus Anniella; species Anniella stebbinsi. Next base: position 348,716,202 of record JARDYH010000001.1, on the reverse strand, counting down.
CCCCCCTTTTTCTTAAGCACAATCAAACATGATATGCTAAGGATGAGTAAAGAAAGTTTGCTGGGGCTCTTTTCTCTAAACTACTCCAAAGCTGTCTGAAGGCTGGCAGTAACCATGCTTGAGTAACATTGGACAATGCTAGTTTGGAAGACCTGGCTAGCCTACTTTTTAAACTGTTCTTGATCAGGGCCTTTTCCCCCCTTAAAGAGAGGGTGATGTCAGAAAAAGGTAGGAAAGGAACAAATCTCTAAAGAGATGTGCAGATATCCATGGAAAAGGAGCTTGAGCGCTCAAGAATCTTGTCTTTATGTTTGCCCCCTCAATTGAGCCACACAAAAGCTGAATTACCCATTCAAACCACCCGGACAAAAGGATGGAGTTGGATAGTACTCTTGCATCTGTAGTCAAACAGTTAGAGACTTAAATCGAGTCGTCATGATGGAGAAAGAGTTAGACAAAGCCCATAGAATTGCCATCAGCAAACATTTTCCTGTGTCATATTAGTGGGTCTCCATGACTCCCCCTGGCCCAGGGACAATAGCACAAGTTTGCACACTCGACTACTGTCACCCTGCCAACGCTGGCAAGGAGCAGAAACAGGACAATCCTTTAAGGGGAAAGCATGCCCACTGCAGGGAAGGTAAGAAGAGAGGGAAGAAAAGCATGTGAAATGCTAATTGAGCTGCTTCCTTTATTGATTCAGAGTTATGTGAGTCCTCATCCTCCTTGCGGAGTTTTCCTTAGGGGTGGTAATAACTTAATAGCATGCTAAAGCCAGGAGTCCCACACTGTGTATTATCCCCACAGAGATCTTTAAGAATAGGAAAGGAGGTGGGGGGAGTTGCCCTGAGTGAATTTCAGAAATGCTAGACATTCAGGAATAAAGCCAGCTAGCAATGCTGTATGACCAGTCACAACCAAGGCTGGAGCAAACATGAGTCCCACTGCTTCCAATCTTAGCACAAACACGGGAGTGCCTTCAAGATATGTAGGATGCTGCATCAACGTTGTCAAATTCTGACTGCATTCAGGGGAACAAGAGCTTTATTTCACCAGGGAACTGGATTGTCCAACAATATTTTAAAATGATTGAATATTGAAATCATACTTCAATAGAGTGTGGCTAATAATAACAACAAAACTCACAGGCTAATCTTACCCCTTTTTATTCAGAAGTAAATCTTACTGATAGTGGTGAAACTTACTTGTAAGGAAGTGTGCACATGGTTGCTGTGCTAGATTGTGTAAACAGCCATTATGCAAATAAAGGGAATTCTTAAGACACAGATTTTAAAAATAATAATTTTAAACTGCTCAATGAAGTTCCCTGGGGAATGTACAAATTAAAAACAAATATGAACTAGAAATAAAATAATTTGCATAAAAGCAAATAACAAGCAGCACATAATAAAATATAACCAGCAGAAGGGATAAAACAGTGCAAAGATGTAAATGCATTAAAAACAGGCCTAAAATGTTTGGGAAAATAAAAAGGTCTTCATCTTGCATAAAAAAATATCATAATGTAGGTGTCAGATGAGCCACCCTAAAGAGGGCATTCTATAGATGGAATACTACCATTGAAAAGCCACTTTTTGCTGTAGCCATCCACCTCATCTCATTTGCCAGGGGCATCAGTAGAAGGGTTTCAGATGATGACCTTAGGGTGCAGGTAGGTAAATATAAGAAGAGACACTGCTTCAGGTAACCTGGCTCAACAATTTTACGGCTTTAAAGATTATAACCAGCAACTTTGACTTGGGCCCACAAACAGATTGGCATAATGGCAGAGTTATGTCATAATGTGATCATATCAGCCAATCCCTATTAACAATCTAGATGCACTATTTTCGATGACTAAAGTTTCTGGAACATTTTCAGAGGCAGTCCTACATATATCACACTTCACAATAATTTAAATGGGAGGTTACCAGGGTGTGAATAGCGGTTGCAAGGCTATCTCTGTCCAACTTGGTGGTATATCAGACTACACCGATAAAAGCTACTCCAAAACCACTGAAATCACCTGTGCCTCAAGTGGCAATGATTGTTCCAAGCACTTAATCCTTTAGGGGGGGTGTAGTCCTCTCCAGAACAGGGTAAACATTCAGCTGGACAGACGAACCTCCCATAGACAGTATCTCCATCTTATCTGGATTCAGTTTCAGCTTATTGGCCCTCACCCAGTCTTTTACTCTGCCCAAGCACTCCTTCCTGTATTAGATTAAAAAAAGAGGTAGAGCTGGATATTATCTAGTCATTGGTGCCCTTTAGCCATCACAAACAAAATGTTCCAAAAATAGGTGAGCTTTGGATTTTTTGGAGAATGAATCCAGATTTTATTCAAGTTAAAGTAGGCTGACCATATGAAAAGGAGGACAGGGCTCATGTAACTTTAACAGTTGTAGAGAAAAGGGAATTTCAGCCAGTGTCATTTGTATGCAATTAGTTCCTGGTGATATTACCTCTTCATCACAACAGTTAAAGGTGCAGGCACTATACTAGAGTGACCATTTACAAAAGAATGTAGGGCCCCTGCAACTTTAACTGTTGTGATGAAGAGGGAATTTCACCAGGAACTAATTGCATACAAATGACACTGGCTGAAATTCCCTTTTCTCTACAACTGTTAAAGTTACATGAGCCCTGTCCTCCTTTTCATATGGTCAGCCTAGGTAAAGGCTTAAGAACGTCCCTTAGGTCTTTGCAAAAAATTGCATGAGGATGAAGTAGAAATGCAAATGTTTTTTTCCTGCAATCGTCTGCATTAGATTAATTCTATTCCTTTCACAGACACTTATTAAACTATTTCTGAACTTGTTATAGGGATCAAAGCATGTCTGTCTGGTATAAGTTCTTTGGCACAGACTCTCTCATACGATAAAGTCTTCCAATATCAGTCTATGCAAAATACTTAGGAGCACACAAAATACAAATAACAGGTAATTTCTTTTAGCATTATAGAATCAGAATAGTAGAGCTGGAAGGGGCCTATAAGGCCATCAAGTCCAATACCCTGCTGAATGCAGGAATCCACCTTAAAGCATACCTGGAAGATGGCTGCCTAGCTGCATCTTGAAGGCCTCTAGTGTGGGAGAGCCCACGACCTCCCTAGGTAATTGGTTCCACTGTCATTCTGCTCTAACAGTCAGGAAGTTTTTCCTGATGTCCATCCAGAATTGAGCCCAGTATTTCATGTCCTGCACTCTGGAATGATCGAAAAGAGATCTTGGCCCACCTCTGTGTGGCAACCTTTCAAGTATTTGAAGAGTGCTATCATGTCTCCCCTCAGTCTTCTTCAAGCTAAACATGCCCAGTTCTTTCAGTCTCACCTCATAGGGCTTTGTTTCCAGGCCCCTGATCATCCTCGTTGCCCTCCTCTGAACACACTCGTTTGTCTGCATCCTTCTTGAAGTATGGTGCCCAGAACTGGACGCAATACTCAAGATGAGGCCTAACCAGTGCCGAATAGCGGGGGAACCTGTACCTCACGCAATTCTTTTAGTTCCTGGTGTAATGGATGAAAGCTGTGTGAAAGGTGCATGAATGGAATGTTTCTGCAACTCTTGGCAGCTGCCAACATGGCAATTGGTAGATAATATTGGAAGTCATAGTAACTTGAGTGAACTCAAGGATTGCACCAAACTCTGCTGGCAGGCAACAAGTTTAGCTGCAGGGATGTGCTATTGTCAATAGGTTTATTGTGCTTACTAGAACTTCTAAGTTTTGTCCTGCAATTTGAACCTGGTTTTTTCATCTGAATTGGGTGGAAGATGGCTAACATGCTTTAAAGGCACTTTAAATAAAGAACTATCACACTCTCCAAAACAGATTTTCCATGATATTTTCAGCATTTCTTTCAATAGCAGTGATCTTTAGCTAAAATAAGTAGTACAGGTAAAAGATTACTATTTCTGTAGATTTTTATAGAGTAGTTTTTGTCAATTGTGCCTGTTAGTTAAACTCCCTCTCCCCCAATATGAATGGCAATAGACATCTGCTCACCACAATTTCCTTGTGGTTTGGCTTATGCAGAGGTCTGAACAGCTGAGACACTTAATAAGGGGAGGGCTCTGCCAAAGTTTCTCTTGCTGATCATGTTGCAGAAAAAGGGTCAATGGGCTCCTTGCTTCTCTTTGCTTCTGTTTTAACTTTGGAGAAAGTGGCTGAAGTACACACGTACGTGTGTGTGTGTGTGTGTGTGTGTGTGTGAGAGAGAGAGAGAGAGAGAGAGAGTCCTTGGGATCAGTCCATATGCCAGGGGCCATATGAAAAGCCTTTGAGGCATGAATTTAGTCTTGGGTCTCCTGTTGCCTATCCCTGGTTCTGCCCCCTCCCCAAAAGTGGCTTTCAACTTTAAAAGCTACTCTGCAACCTTTTTGATGTTGATGTTGAAGACATCAGTCTGGTTCCATTGTGGTTCAAGTGCAGCCTACCCATTTTGTATAAACTTTGCTGCTTCTAAAAAGTTCCTTAGTGCTGAACAAATCTAAACCTTACACATAAGAACACTGAGACCCTGTAGCTCTGCCTATCTAGCAGGACCTTCAACTGGGAGTGCTTCTAGGATAACAGTTCCTAGCATTATGAATCAAAATACATTGTAAAGTTATTCCATCTTTCCCTCCTTGATAGATATTTTGTGGAAATAACATGGAATAAGCTGTGGGAAAACACAGGAGAGTTACAAGTGCAAGATGATTATTAGGGTTGTGCACACACGGCTCAGAGGCCATTTTGGAGCCTCCAAAACAGCCCCCATTCAACTTGGGGGGGTGCCTGCCTCGCCTCAACAGGTTCCTGGGTGCCGGCTGCTCAGCCAACACTCATGAAAGCTGGGAGCAAAGGCTAATCAGGAACCCCTTGGTTTATTCATACTGCTGGTTTATCAGTCACTTTCAAGGGGACTGTAGAACATGGGTGTATAAGAATTGGGTGGGGGTGGAATGTGGCTGGAGGTTGCTTTAGGGTCATCATGTGAATAATTCTTCTTAATGCTGACTCATACATGTTAGTTCCAAAATTTACCCCCTTTCCCAAATTGTGGCCAAGAAAAAATAGGTATAGTTTGTTAATATTACAGAGTTAAGGCAAATAATGAATAATAATGGAAAGACACCTCTAACAGTAGTAAGGCACTTCCATAAGTGATATGCTCCACCAAATAAATATTGAAGTATTGACTTCAAAATGCATCCCTAATATCCAGAAAACATACTTTTTATATTGAAAGTTGTATACTTGTGCATTCTTATTGTTGTCTCACTATCCACATTTTACAATACTTAGAAGTTTAAAATGCAGTACACACAACCAATGGATAGTATCCAATCCTGAGTGTTTCCCAGCAGGACTCACCACTCACACAACAGGGACAGAATAGTTCTAAAATAAACCCCAAACAAATGGAAATGCTCATTTCTGGAATGGGTCCAGTCACCATATCTTGCAGAAGGAAGCTCCACTGACCTGTCCCACCTAGAAACAAACAGGGTTGCTTTTTTTTACCACTAGCTTCACACTGTGTGAACAGTGCATCCCACATGCTCAACAGATTGAGCAGAAGTGCAGCAGCAATATTGGATAGGCTGACCATATGAAAAGGAGGACAGGGCTCATGTAACTTTAACAGTTGTAGAGAAAAGGGAATTTCAGCCGGTGCCATTTGTATGCAATTAGTTTCTGGTGAAATTCCCTCTTCATCACAAAGTTAAAGTTGCAGGCACTATACTAGAGTGACCATATACAAAAAAAGGCAGGGCCCCTGCAACTTTAACTGTTGTGATGAAGAGAGAATTTCACCAGGAACTAATTGCATACAAATGGCACCGGCTGAAATTCCCTTTTCTCTACAACTGTTAAAGTTACATGAGCCCTGTCCTCCTTTTTATATGGTCAGCCTAATATTGGATACTGCTCAGTGCTTTCAATATTAAACTCAGCTCTAGACTGGCTTTGTTTTATGTGGATTGTGACCCTAGATTTGGCTGGGTTTTATCACCTGCATCAAAGGCATCCATGAAGTTCAGTAGAAATTAGATTAACTTTGTGACATACATCTGCATGAGCTGTAGGCTAGATCAAAATTTAGGCTAGATCAAAATGTATGATGTTATGTCAATAAGTAAAGTCCAGTATTAGGTACAAATTCAGTATATACCTGCAAGCTATATATATGAGAAAATTAGCATGGTACCTGTTACGTAGGTGAATCTGGAATCTATCATCTACCTGGTAACCCATTTAGAATAATTTGCTTCTACTTGTGTGGGTTCTATGGGGCTTAATTAGAATAAACTTGCGAAAAACCACAGCCTGAACAAAGTTTGACTTTAGAAATCATCAAATCACAGAAATAAGCCACAATTAGTCCTTCAATATCCAAACACAAAAATATGGATCACTTGCTTGTAGATCAGTCCCAAGTGTTTTTTGTATCTCCAAAAGTCCCTTTTGTAGAATTTCTTAACTTTAATTCACAGGGCAATCCCCAATTTGTAACTCAACATTGTTGTTCAACGTATTAGCCCTGCGATAATAAAATAATTATGACAAATATCAAGGATGCAAAAATGATTCCCCATCCCCTTGAAAGTCTACTCTACACAAATAACAGTTCAATTTACCTTATACAAGGTGATAAGAGTCCATAATTATACAGCAATCTTCTAACGTTCAGCTTTCAGATCTCTGTTTTAGTTTTTTCTTCTCTTAGCCCTCCCTCAGAGTTAGGACTCTGCCTAAGGGACTAAATCATCTCCTCTGTAGGGGTTACATTCTCTCCTGCCAAATACTGTTCTCTCGACAGTACCTTACAGTCTGAATATCTTGGAATTACTACAAACTAATAAATAATGACAATAAATGAATACTGATTCAGAATGAAAAATGTGGGGTACAATTAAAAAGCTCAACACATAATCATTATACTTAGCTGGTTTGGTTCTAACTCTTTGAGGCCTATGGGGTGCTTCATTGATTTCTTCTGATTCTGCTCATGATTCTGCAGTGTTGGAAGGGATTGCTGTAAGTGATGTGAGAGCTTTGAGTTATGCTAACCTTTGATAAGGGAATGGAAGTGAACTCCCCTGCTAAAGGGTGAAGTTCTGATTGAATGATGGAGTCTGGAATATATATTTTCTTATCTTCTATTTGGACTCCTACATCAGTGGTCTTTTGTCTTGTCTTATTGCTAACAGGGTCCTCTTGAATTGTTACATCACATGTTTCTTCAGGTGAGCAAATAAATCCACAGGGTCGCAACATATTTCTGTGTAAAGTTCAAATGGGACCTAAGCCATCTTCAGACTGAACTTTGTATACTGGAAGATCTTTATCAATCTGGTCTAAACTATATGTAATATGTACCCCAATACTGGTGCTGTAGTCAACCTCTATTTTGGGGTCTCAAAGGCCTTTTGGCAATGTTCATCCCACTTATTTTGAAGGGATTGACTTCTACTGTTCTGGCTTCCCTTATGACTACCTACTAAAAGTGAGTTTAGTGGTTTAGCTATGACAGAATGTCTTTGTAGAAAGATACCTTTGTACAAATCTCCTATAATATCCAGCAAATCCAAGAAATCTCCAAAGCTTTCGGATGGTGGGTAGGTACTGGCTAGTTTGTGATGGCATCTGTTCTCTCTTTACCTGGCTCTAACTCTGCTGCAGATATTACATGACAAAGGTATTTTACTGATGTTTGAAACAACTTGCATTTAGAGGGGGCCAGCTCTAATTCATAATTCTGAAGGCTCTTCAAGGCTTTTAGAAGGCGTTCTTTATGTTGTTCTTCAGTAGCTGAAAAGATAATTAAATCATCTAGAATCATAGAATAGTAGAGTTGGAAGGGGCCTATAAGGCCATCGAGTCCAACCCCCTGCTCAGTGTAGGAATCAACCTTAAAGCATGCCTGACAGATGGTTGTCCAGCTATTTCTGTTAAATTTAAGCCATGCATAACATTCTCCATCATTCACTGAAACGGTAGCTGGGGCATTTGTTAGGCCCTGGGGCATCATTTTAAATTGCCAGTTGCCAAATTGAGTGGTAAAAGCTGTCTTTTGAGGATCTGGCACCTGATAATATCTACTCTTTAAATCTAGGACAGAGAACCATTTGAATCCTGCAAGCAATGCAAAGGTCTCTTCTATCCTAGGTAGAGGGTAAGCATCTTTTCTTGTCAAATTATCCAGTTTTCCATAATCTAATCTACCACTATTCTCAAAGCCCCAGTCTTCTTTCTCATGAGCACCACTGGGCTAGTAGTTTCTTCAATAACACCTAAAGTAGCCAATTCATACAAGTGTTGTCTTAGATCTGCAAAATCAGCAGGTGAAACTCACCTGGTTCTTTCTCTAAAAGGCACATCACATGTTAAAGCAATCCTATTAGTTACGCCTGAAACTCTGCCAAGGTCTAAATCATGGCTTGCAAAAACTTCTGGTGTTATGGTGAACCTTCAAAGCTAAGAGGCAGTAACTCTTTTTGCCTTTTATTGTAGTATCTGTCAATTGCATAGGCAGGGCTTTTGCCCATTATGTCTTATAAGCCTTAGCAATTACAGGGGGGGGGGGTCAACACAATATCTTTTTGTGTTAAATTCTTAGTGTTCAGCCCTATCCTCATATTGGGTACAGTAAGCTTTACAATCTGTGAAAAAATAGCTAATCCTTCTGGTCCAGCTACAACTTCTGGATCTTCCACGAGAACTATGGTCTCCATTCTCTGTTCTGGCTCTTGCAACATACCTGCTCAGCATGTTCCTCCACCTGGGACACTGACAGGCTCCGTTGTAACTGTATCTCACTCCCATCTTCAGCTTCAAACGTTTTACTTTGACTTTTTAAATAATAGCTGTGTGCTTCCTTCCATCGAGGTGGCAAACCCATCCTGTTCAGAGAACTTAAGCTAATTTAAGCAGTTATATCCATTATACATTTTAACACATTTGTACCAATAATAGCAGAAACTTCTTGATTCATGCATTGATCTGGGCACACAACGGCTAAGATTTCGTATCTTTTATCTATGCCTTCAGCATCAAAAGGAATTTGGAAATCCAAAACTATAAATCCTAAATAAGGGACTTCCTGTCCTCCAGCTCCTTCTATTTCAAGTATGTTACCAATGGACTGTAATTCTCTATGGAGAAGATGGGATTTGTAGAAAGTTTCACATATACAAATGACTTGTGAACCAGTGACTGTCAGGCAACTACATTTTACCCCATCCAAATACACATAATCATCACAAACAGGTAGTATCAATTCTTGCAAAAATTCTCTTTCACCTCTGACAATAGTTTCTTTCCCAGAGGCCCACTGACTGACTGACTGTACTGCTGTTGGTTACTTCTTTTGGGCCAGTCTGCTCCTGGTTCTCTTCTGTGCTCATTGGAATCTGATGAACTAACATTGGGTTAGGCCTGTTAACACAGTCCCGCTTAATATGTCCTTTTAATCCACAATTAAAGCATACTAACTTTCTGTTATACTCTCTGGGTACTATCGATCTTCTCTCTTCCCTATAATTTTGGGGGAAAGATGGCCTTGAACTCTTCAGCTCTCCTGCTTGTTGAATAGTCACTTTCAATTTATCTATCTCTTTTTCAGATTCTAGATATTTGGTTTTCCAATAGACTTCTTTGTCATCACAACTCCTTGGAGCCTTTCCTGCTGGTTTCTCAATTGCCCCTGCATTTTTAATTAAGGACATCCCCTTTTCATGCAATTCTTGTTTCAGTTTTCTCTCCTGTTTATCAGATATTTCTTTCTCCAAAGTTCTTACATTATAAAGAAGTTCTACATATGCAATCCCTTTTGGCTTTCTGCCAGAGCCTATGCCTTTTAATCTGAGGGCTGTTAACAATGCCTCACGCTAGCATCCTCTGAAGAACTGTACATAGTCTTTAAATTCTTGCTCTGTTATCCCTTTTTCTTCTAGAATTTCCTTAGCCAAAACATGCAACCAATGCAAATATCCTGGAGGAGATTCTTTAGTATGCTGATGAGTCTCATAATATTTTACTTTTAACTCAGACACTGAGACAATATTACCATATGCAGTTTCTAGTATTGCAAAGCACTCTTCTGCAGTAGCTTTCCTCCCTGCATCGAGAGCAACATGTGATGCTGGTGGAAACAAACTCTTTATAATTTTCTTTCTTTTTAAAATTGCAGGAATATTGTCATCCAATAACTCTCTTGACTGTACTGTCCAAACAACATAATCTATTTCTCCAGTTGGTTTAGGTATATCTCCTGAAACTGCCTTTAGTTTTACCTTTAAATCTGTAGTTGCAATACTGGTAGTGCAACTCTCAGCTTGCAAAACTCTTTCTATCAATTGTTTTTGCAATTCAGGGGGAAGATTTACAGCAGGTGTAGAGGTTGCAGTTGGAGTTCTTTCCTTCATACAGCTGCTACCAGTATTTTCTTGTGCTCCCTGAGCAATATTATCTGCATCCTCCCCAAGGAATGCTGTGACCTCTTCATCAACAGGGATTACTTCCCACTTTTCATGCAACCTCTGCTTGCAGGGGCTGCATCTATACGAGGTTACATTGGCGCCTCATTGTCCGAAATCCCGCGATTGTGCTTCTCCAAGGTAATACCCACGGAAAGGAGCACAAATGAGGGCTTTAGAGGCTGACAGGGCCGCTGCCGCCCCTACTGCCCCCGTTCCTGCACCCCCCATTGTTCCCCCCTCCTCCTCCTCCCAGCGTCCAAAAACAAATGAGTCGTGGAGGGGGAAGTCAGCTCCTGCCCCCTTTTTGGGGGGAGTTTTGGGTTTTTTTTTATTTTTAGTCCTTTAATTGTGCAATTGCACAATTCTAGAGAGGCGTGGAGATGAAGCGCCACCTCCCCACTTTCCCGGTGCACACATGGTCCATTTGTTATTTATTTATTTATTGAAGGGAAGCTTCCCAAGGTCTCTGGAGGTGCAGAGGTGGTCCAGAGGCCATTCTGCTCACTAGACCACCCCATCCCCGGCAGATGGCGCCCAATCAGGGTGCCATCAGCTTGGAGACGCCTCCGCCGCCGCTCCAAATCATGGTGACAGACAGCAGATGTTGTCGTCCCAAGAGAAAAAAGTAGCGGCTAGTCCCCGACTTTTTTAACCCGGAACTTTGGGGGTTTGCCCCTAGATGGCTTTGTGATGCCGGCTGCATCATATAAACGAGTAGCTGCCGCTGCGGATCCACCTTGGAGAAAACCCCTCATCAAGTCAAGCCCCAAACAGCACTAGGAGTCTGGAATTCACATAGCAACATATCTTCCCTATTTGCTTTTATCCTTTGCATTTAGGAACTCTACCATAATATTCCACAGCATTTTTAATCTCTTCATTTCCATCTCCAGAATTTATAGCACATAACAAAATAGTTCTATGCAAATCAAATCCCAACTTTCTGCAAACATAGGGTGACCAGATAAAATCCAGGTCAGGGCTCATGTAACTTTAACTGTTGTAGAGAAAAGGGAATTTCAACCAATGTCATTTGGATGCAATTAGTTCCTGGCGATATTCCCTCTTCATCACAACAGTTAAAGTTGCAGGGGTCCTGCCTTCTTTTGTATATGGTCACTTTAGTATAGTGCCTGCAACTTTAACAGTTGTGATGAAGAGGGAATTCCACCAGGAACTAATGGCATACAAATGACACTGGCTGAAATTCCCTTTTCTCTACAACTGTCAAAGTTACATGAGCCCTGACCTGGATTTTATCTGGTCACCCTAACTATCCTATTGCTTTCAAGCATTATCCTTGGCTGATACTGAATGTTTACATTTTTCTGCATGCCCCCTTACATATGCCAGTGCATAAGATAAAACATGCTGAAAAGAGGAAGTAGTTGGATTCCAGGGATGTGAGGAAAATGTGTTTAGCCTCTCTTAAGAGAAGTTAAAGAAAGTAACAAATAAAATTACACAGTGTGCCCAAGAGAAATGGTGTGAATTTATGGTAAACGTACACCGTTTTGAAGGAGTCAGTGAAGAGCAGGAGGATAGCTAGAAAGATAGGGTAATGTAAAACCTTTGGCCTGACTAGAGCTGCACCAAATGATCTCTCATTTTGATTTTCATTTTAGAAGTAATGCAGAAAATATCCTGAACTGTCAACCTAGCCCCAGTCCAGAGCAGGAATATTTAGTGATGTATAAGCTTTTGAGCCACCCACTTTCTGCAAGTGGCAGTATCGCAGTATCAGACTTTCCTGTGCCATCTTTGTGAGTGATTATTAGTACCAGATTATATGACAAACTGCCAACATGGATGTATCCCAAACCACACTCTAATCCCACATTCCTATCTGTATTTTTGTTTAGGACTTAATGTATTTAATGTTTCAAGGGCACCAGCAAAATGCTCCATGCAGCTGCAGAAAGTTGTTCTTGAAGTTCTGCCGACATTCCCTCCCTTAGAGTCCCTGTTCCCCTGCAGTTGGATGACAATGGGGCAATGGAGTAAAGAGCATGATTCTCTGAATAAAGGAAAACCTTTCAAGGTCAGACTCAGGTTGAGCAGCACAGGGGTTTTCCGAAGAGGCCACCGGAACCCTTTTGTTCCTCTCTGCTTTAGCCATGTTCATCCCAATGTACATCTGAAAGAAACAATTAACAATAGGGCACTCCTCTCAGAGTTTCTAATGCACTTTGAAGTGTCCACTGAGGAAAGGCATAAGAATGATACATCATTTTAACTGTGAAACTGTCAAAGTCATACAGCAGTTGAAAAAAATGTCTCCACATGCGTTCCCAGCATGCGGACAGGGACCAGCTGTAGAGCCATTTCATATCTGACATGTAAGTCCTCTGACAACTGGCTTCCTGGGCATTTTGGTATGCAAAGGTTTGAAGGGGGGTATTTCACAAGAGCAAATACATCTAGCACTAAAAATGCAGCAAGTCTTTGTCATTTCTTTCCCATATGTAAGTGAATAGCAAGTGTAAATAATTATTTAAAATGACATCTTGAGTTTAGCCAACTCCATATAAAATATTCACAGAGAACACCTGCATAGGTACCTTGGACTAAACAGAAATCATAGTTTTGTGTTATTTACTAATGGTGTAGTATAGGCAATATAGGAGGTTTTTTTCACACCTTACAATTTTAACTCTGAAGAGTGTTTTTGAAACACAATGCCATGCCTGCAATTATAATGTAGGAAGGGTTTATTAAAGTCTACTTTCATTGAGAAATGGGAAGATTCTGGAAACAGATTGGCATAATTGTGGCTTACTTGCCAAGAAGTTAAGTTGTAAACGAGTTCCAGTTTTGGAGACATTAAAAGGGACATTCTTGGGATGGTCCTGCTTGACCCATCTCTTTCTTCTTCCTTCTCTTAAGCCAGCCTTCTACCTAGTTCCCTCTAGGTATGTTGGTGGACAACAACTCCCATCACTGTCCACCAGCATGGCCATTGACAATGCTTGTGTGGGATTAGAGTTGTCATTGTCCAAGACATTTGGAGGGCACCCAGTTGAGGAAGGCTGTTCTGTTTCAATTTCAAGGGGCTAATTGGGGCAAATCCCTTTCCCAACCAGTCCATTCTTGGGCAGGTTGGGGAAAGCTGTATAAATCAATAAGAAAACTAACACTGAGTGCTAGAAGACAACCACCCAGAGGATGGTTTGAAGGTACACTACGCTCAACATTAAAGGTCCTCCTCCAGGTGCCTACTCCAAGGGAAGCTCGGAGGACAGCAACAAGGGAGAGGGCCTTCTCTGTGGTGGCCCCCCAATTGTGGAATGATCTCCCCGATGAGGCCTGCCTGGTGCCAACACTGTTATCTTTTCGGCGCCAGGTCAAAACTTTTCTCCCAGGTATTTTAACAGCTTAAGCTGAGGTTTTAACTGACTTTGTGGCCAGGCTTAGAAAGTTTAAAATGTTTTAAATATCAGCTGTTTTATGGTTTATGGTTTAAAATTTTGTATATTGACTTTTTAATGTTCAATCTTTTAATTTTTGTAAACCGCCCAGAGAGCTTCAGCAATGGGGCAGTATATAAATGTAATAAATAATAATAATAATAATAATAATAATAATATGACAAGCAGCTCTACTGCTGAAGGTAAGCAGGTTCAGGCTAACATAAGCTTGCCCATGAATCAAATGCAAGCTACTTTGATGCCCTGCTTTTTCTTCAAGGGTATTTATATTTATTTATTGCATTTTTATACCGCCCAATAGCCAAAACTCTCTGGGAGGTTTACAAAAATTAAAACCATGAAAACCATTTAAATATAAAACAACAGTATAAAAACGTAGCATAAAAATACAATATAAGGGCACAAGCAGGATAAAACCAAACAGTAATGCAAAAATTAATACAGATTTAAAATACAAATTTAAAACAGCAAAGTTAAAAACTTAAACTGATAAACTGTTAAAATACTGAGAATATAAAAAGGTCTTCACCTGGCGTCTTAAAGAGTATAATGTAGGTGCCAGGCGAGACAAGCCATTTAGGGCTTTGAATGTTAATACTAGCACTTTGAATCGGGCCAAATAAATACATAAATAAATAAAATCTAAGCAAAACATTTGTACCATTTCCTGCTTGAAAACCACCATCAGCCTGAATCTAGCTGGGACCTGCTAATCAAGACTAGAAGTTAGAGCCTGACACTGTCAGAAACATTCCAGAAATGTTTAGGTAGTCAAAGGCTCAGCTTGAGCTTTCTGGCTTTTTTCCATTTAATTCTTTAGCATTAATCCATGATTAGAGAAAGTAGCCCTGGAATAAACACAAATCTTTCTTCCTCCAGAGGCTCCCCCCCATGCTATACCCCCCCCACACACACACACACACAAACTGCATGGTTGTTCTCCATTTCACACATCTGCAGTTGGGCATGGAAGAGAGAAGGGACAATAATGGGGGGTGGGGGTGGGAGAACAGCTATCAGCAGAATAGGACTGCTAAATCATGAGAATATGGCCCTAGTCACACTGGACAAGCAATCTGCCCAAAAGACTGAGTACAAGGCAGAGGTGGAGTCTAAGGGCTTTATCATACCTACTATTCCCCCCCCCCCGAGTTGCTACTGTGGGTTCCCCCTCCATTTCCTATTTGAGTGTAGCGTTTTGAATCACACATGGTTGGTATTGCTGCGATACCTCAGCTTGGCCTGTTGAACTTTGCCTTTTTTGGACTTTGCCCGTTCAGGGATAAATCAAAACAGAAACCAAAAACTGCGACCTCAGGGCGAGAGATCAGCAGGATGGAACGATGCCATGTGAGTCCAGCGCTGAAGAAGTGGAGCAAAGTCGAGGTGGGTGTGCTTAAAACTGCCCGTGTGATAACGACCTGAGTCTCAATTGATAAAATAACTCCTTTGAACCCAGTTTTCAGTGCCAACAATGACAAACTCTTTTTCCTCCCCCCCCCAACAAACTACATTTACCCCATCTTGTTTCTCTCTCACTCTGGATCACCTCTCTCTCTCTCTCTCTCTCTCTCTCACACACACACACACACACACACACACACCCTACACCAATGGTTTCTGGGATTTCACCAGATCCCCCCCCCATTATTAATTAAATATTTATACTTCAAACACATTATCAGGGTGGCTTATGATAAAATATTTTAAAAAACATGAATAACAAATGCATTAAACACTGAAACTCTATATCAGCATGCAAATAATATCAATAGCATCACCATTGAAAATGCCTCCTTGGCAACTATCTGTCACAGCTCAAATGGCAGGGAAACTTTCATGCCTATCTTGTAGCTACGTGGGCTAAATCAACTGTGCAGAACAAAATATGGGTGGGGGCCAGATTGTCCCCACTAGGGGACATCACTGCTCCATCCCCACTGATTTTAGACTTTCTCTGTGCCTCTCTCAGCATGGGGAAAGGGACCCAGCTGCACCAGCACTCGCTCATCCCCTGCATCCCACATCCCTGGTGTATTCTCCAAACTATAAATGATGGGAGTTGCAGTTTCACACTTCAATAGAGCATCAGGTTGGGCTAGGCTGATCTAGTTTATACTGAAATGTCACCTAAGCTCAGGTGTGAAACTATTTGGGGGAGATTCACTATCTGGGAGAGCATCAGAGGACTTTTGATGGAAGCCAGGGGGAAAAAACTGTTAACAGAGGAGCAAATTTCTCCAGGTGCCTGCTACACATCCTTAGTTTGATATTAGATTTCACCTAAAGCGAAAACTTTAAAGACATTAGTGGTTTCCTCTTAGGTGAAATATATATGGAATTTTGAGAGCAACCAAAAGAATTTCCCGAGGAGAATGTGTGGGGAGGATGAGATCATACCAGGGTTCATCCAGAGTAAGGCAGTGTCCAGAAAACAGGATGGGTGGACGAATGGAGAGATCAATGGACCGATATATAATGTGTGTGTAATCAATTCCACTGTGTGTGTTTTTGGATGGGGAGGAGAGTTCACAATCTTACATCTCCCCTTTGCCTTTTGGTCTCCCTTCTGTTCTGTGCAGGGATTTAAGTTATGACTATGAGCTAAATTTTGAGACCCATCAAGATAGTGTGCAGGGGGAAGGGAGCAGTTGCTACCCAGAAGCCTGCCATTCAGGCAGATGGTGGAATGATTTGATATGAATAGCCGCTGTCAGTCTCATACAGCGAACTTTTCAATTGTGCTACGTGTTGGACGGCATGTGACTAATGCCATTCTTTTGCAGGCTGCAGGCAGGACACAGCTGTTTCTTTAAGAAAGAAACTGGTTTTACTAATGGACAGAAAATTTATGGTTAAATCATTTGAGGAAATGCACGGCAGCCCAACACTGCACTATATAATGAGAGCTGGCCAAATCCCATCATGGCTGTAACCAACTCTTTTTTCTTCTTGAAAGCATGCGGGGCCGGGGGGGAGGCTCTGAGTTTGGGGTGGAAGCTTGCGCTCACTTTGTAGCTTTGCAAACTTAAGCCACTTGTTCACCTACCTGATGGATTCTGCATGAATAACAACAATTGAGTACCCCTAATGCAATTCCAGACATTGTTAAAACACACACACACACACACACACACACACACACAAACAATTGGGGTGGCCACGGATGCATCACCAAAAAAAGACAAAAGAAGATACAGCTTTGCATAAAAATTGCATGTGCTGCTGTATATGTATAGATGCAAATTTAGAAAGAATGACTATAATTTTAATAGAAATACAATGCATCTCACCATAGTGGGGGAGAGTGTGACTAGGTGACCTGTGTGCCTGTTCAGTCTGCTGTCCACATGCTGATAGACAACTTCAAGGCCTCTGCTGCTCTCCCTTATTAGGGTTCTTGGTCTTTAAACTGGACTTGGACTGGACAGTCCTTTAAATAAATGACACATGGCCGCCCTACATATTTAAAGTAGGACATATGGTCACCTTACATATAATACTGATTAGGGTGGGATGGCAAGCTACATCCACTTTTACTTCTTCCTCAATATTTGCTTTATAAAAGTTCTGGTCATTGCTTTTCCCAAATCTGCTGCTACTTTATCCTTCTTCCCTAGTAATCTAGCTTCTAGACTCAGATGACTTTCGGGCATGTGGTGGAAAGAGTAGTATGGAGAGGGGGGTTGTCAGTCAAAGAAGAATAGTTTCTGAATTGCCCATACCTGAACTGAGGGCAAAACTGGGACATGACATTATTCATGTCTGGCACACATAATTTTTTTTTAAAAAACAAAAACAAATAGCTGCTGTGATGCAGGAGTGGGGAGACTTTGATCAAGACAGTGGTATATAGGGAGGGAGGATTTAACCCTTTGCCCATGCCACTGTCCTGGTTCAAATTGGGGGGCCCGCACAGGCTATGTAAAATAAGAGGAAAGCTTCCATTGAAAATAACAGGTGCAGTGCTTTCCAGTTGCATCAGGACCATGGCTTGGGGAGAGAATTAAAGCTCCCAGACTGTGGAATGACCTGCCGGAGGAGACTCGTCAACTTAACAGTCTTTTAGAATTTAAGAAAGCCATAAAGACTGTTCTCTTCCGGCAGGCATATCCAGTGGAATTTTAGAATGTTTTAAGGATGTTTTTAGGATGTTTTAGGATTTTTATGCAGTTTTAATAATATGTGTCATGTTTTAATCAGTTTTATGTATTTTATCATGTTGTTGTTCCCCGCCTCGATCCAGACGGAGAGGCGGGTAAGAAATAAATTGTTATTATTATTATGTTATTATTAACAGTCCTGATCTGACTGCTCCACCCCCAGCAACAACTATTTGCTGTTGTTTTAATAAAGCACAGGTGGACCAAACACATATCTGAGAGAGCTGCTGCAACACCCTGGATGTTGGATAGTCCTAAGAATATATGATTGGACATTAGCCATGACAAGCCAAATAGAGCCTCTATGCTTATAGGCAGTGTATCTGTCGTTGCTGGATACTAAGTACAAGCAAGAGAACGTAGCTATCACGTCAGGCATATAAGCGTTCCACATCATGAGGCTTGCTTCAGTTGGAAAAAAGTCTAGATGGATCCTTAGACTAAGCCAGTATCTTATGAGTTGCTGATTTGGCTGATGCATTGGCATCAGTACTGTAGGGCCACAGTTGTCTGGAGGTTTTTCTAATCCATTTCACTGTGTTAAGGCAGGAAACTCCACACATTAGTTCATATCCATGCTACAGATTAATTCCCTACAGTTACAGATTAACCTGCATCAGGTAATGGAGCAGAAAGGGGTGCAGTTGACCTATGTAGTGCTCTGCATAAGCTTGACGCGAAATCCCATTGTAGTGGCATTGTTTCCTTTTGATCCGATATACAACTTGGGTCAACTGGAATCCTGTCTGTTCAGTTACCTAGTGCGATGAAAGTCTACCATGATTATCATGTTTATACACACACACACACACACACACACTCCTAGTTAGAATGAGATCTGGTTTCGCTAGTTGAGGAGGGTGGCAGGCTGTGGTGCCAAGGTGGCCTTTGAGGGGTCCTTCATTGCCATTTATCAGAATCATGTCTGTGAAGGATAGAATATTAGTACCTGAATGTGAAGGGTTAAAAATTATGACTTGTAACTGCTTAAATAATTTTTCATTGATTAATCATCTACTTTTTCACTGAACAAATGATTCAATTAATCAATGAAGTCAAATATTCTTAGCATGTTACCAAAACCATTTGCACCAATGGACGCTTTCGCCCCCAATGCAATGATCCAGAGTGGGGTCCTGAAACAGACTGGGATCACAGCAGGGGATAAAGGGTTAAAGCATTCCACCTCCTGATAGAGTCTGGATTCCAATATCTGCTATTTACTTTTTATAAGTTGTGAAAGACTGCATTTTTTCCATATGAGTTTGCATGGATTTTAAGATTTTTGCAGGAGGATCTTCTCTCAATCCCACCATCATCAGAGGCAGATTTGGTGGGGAAGTGAGAAGACCCTTCTCAGTGATCATTTAAGGGTCTAACACTCCCTGCCAAGGGAGGCTAGGTTGGCTTCCTCTTTCTTGCCCTTCCACCAGCGTTTGTTTTTATTCAGGCAAGACCTTGGTGGGTAAGCTGGCCTTCTGCTGAAGAGGGTTTAACTGCTTGGTTTCTAGCTATGTCTTCTATTGTTGCGTTTTCAATTGACTTTTTAATTGATTTGTTTTTATGTTACATTTTAAACACAAATTTGTTTTAATCTGTATTTTATTAGCCAGCTTGAGCGCCATTTTGGGTAGAAAGCTGGGATGTAAATGTAAATAAATCAAGAAAAATAAATAAACAAAAGCCATTCATGCAATTAGCTAATTGCATGAATGATGATTTGTCTAATTTGGCCCCAAAGGTGAAACTACATGCTACATTCATCAAATGGTTTGCCCTGGAGGGCAAGATTTTTTTCTTTCAGAAATAACCAGCATAGAGGCTCTGATCTGGACTGGGACCTTGGCATGAAGGCTATGAGGTTTAATCTTTGGATCATAAAGCTGGAAAGTCAGAGTGTAAATATTTTAAATTTATAGATCCAAAAAAATGGTGAAATAAGTGTTTGACTGCCAAGTGACTGCAGTGTACAGGCCCCTTCCAGCATCCATCCATGTCTTGCCTATCATAGTGATGGGCATCTCCATCGTGATTCCTTAAATAGAATGATCATTGTGCCTCTTTCCCAAGGACTCTGAATTTTCTGGGGAGGGGTTCCTACTTGGGAGCAAATGTGAAAACACTGTCAAATCAATGTAGTGCTGTTTCCCATGAAGTGACACTGGCCATAGTTTTAATCTATACTATATAACACCCCACCCCCTTTTTGGACACTGTCCTTTGAGATTTATCATTTCACCCTCCGGATTTTGCCCAATTTTTGCCTGTGGTGCAGATGTTAAATCTGTAATTCTGTTCGGCATTATTCCTAAAACCTATTCAGAGACACTGATGTTTATGTGATCCTGGTTGCATGAAAAAAAAACTTTTACTTGCATGGAGACATTACAAACACACAACAGGAAGATGTGCAGTGCCTGATTGTGAACTGAAAAGTTTTCTCCTTTCCCCTCTACAGATTGGTGTCAAACCTAGGGCATTTTTGGCATCATCTATAAAGGCTGCATTTGGGGGCTAGGAATGCCTTTAAAATCTGGATTTTGGCTAAAAGCCTCATCTTGTGCATGGTGCTGGCTACACATAACCAGCTGGACAATGAAAACGCAACCCCAAAACTCAAGCCTCTATTCAATGAGAGTTAATCTGATCACAATTTTTTTAATCTAACCGACTGTCTTTATATGGTATCCATGTGCTAACACACAGTAGAAATACAATTCAATAAATGCAATACAATATTTTTCCCTGCAGTTAACCAGCTTTAAAGCAATAATTTGCTAGTCAAACAAATGTGGTTGAAGAAGTCAACCTAATCCTGGAAGACCACTGAAGCAAATATTTTGAAAATAAAACAGTCTGCAAAAAATTGGGGGGAAAAACCCTCTGGAGAGTGTTAATTGGGAGAAAATTTCTCCTTCCCCCTAAAATTGGAGGTCTCGATCCACATGAGACCTCCAATTTCAGGGAGAAGGAGAGATTTTCTCCTAATTAACTCTCTCCAGAGTTTATTTCAATTTTATAAGTTTCCATAATCTCCCTACCTCACCCACCCCCCAAAATTAAAAAGTCATGGCTTTGAAAACATGGTTCACACTAAAGATGCCCCAACCTCTGATAATGTTCTTTTTCTGCTTTCTCCAGCTCTCCCATTTATTCCCCAAGTGATGGAACAACCAAGACAACTCGCCATATTCCGAATGTGGGTAAAGTACAGCATTACTATAAGCAAATCAGAGAATTTGTCTGTAATGGTGAACGGCATATCCTTGATAAAACTTGCATGCATGCAAAATATCATTAATATAGACTACTGTGTCCAGCAGATAAAAGCAACGCACTGCTTGAATACATATATTCTACATACTGCTTGAATAATACATATATTTAGGACTCCCTCTAGTGACTGACACTTGTAATAAAAAAACTTGAAAGTAATTTTTTCACCTTCTAAAGTGAGGATGAAAAAAATACATTTAATGATGGTATAAAGAGTTGTCCCAGAAAGGAAGCCTCATAAGAAGCCTCATAAAGCAAATAAATCACAAATATTTATGATATTCAGGCTGTGAGTGCTGTTGCTTATATAGCCAAAACAGCATCACTCATGCATAGGAGGGTGGTAGCAGCAGGCTTAGAGGTACCCCAAAGTTTGCAGGAATACAAGAAAAGAACAAAACCCTAAGGGGTAAGGGGAGCCCACAAAACTAGTCCAGTGGGGACAGAACACTTGGCTGACTGTTAGGGGCAGGGAAGGAAAACCAGGAGTGGGGAGGAGTGGAATGGATGGAGTTACTGGGAGGAGGGCATAGATGACTGATTAGAAAAGTAAGCAGGAGCATTTCATACTGCAACATTTTGTTCCAGATACCAGTTGTAAACAACAACAAATACACAACATCACGCTCTCTGTTTTCTGTCGCTCCAGCAGGGAGGAGTAGAATTAACGAGTGAGAATTGAAGGGAAATAAATTTGGGCTAAACAAGCTCTATCTCTCTGTAACATTTGAATCTGGTGAGGCTGTGTAAGTTCTGGACAAGTGCCTACACTCTGTAATGGGCTGGATAAGGGCCAATACATTGAAACAATCCTGGCAAAATGGAAGCCCTGTGGTTGAATGGTTCCTGAGTCTGGGAGATATGCTCATTGCCTGTTCCAGATGGGGTTTCACTCCCTCTAAAAGTTCAGGTTTGTAGTTTGGGGGTACTCTTAGATCCATTTCTGTCATTGGAGACCCAAGTGGCTCAAAGTGCCTTTTACCAGCTTTTTCTGGTTTGCCAGCAATGGCCTTTCCTGGACAGGGATAGCTTGGCCATGGTAATACAGGCATTAGTAACCTCATAGGCATGCACAAGGGGTGTGTCAGGTGTGCCCAGGCACACCCTAATGGCTCAAACAATAAGCACACAATTGAGGGGACCTCTGAGTAAGGATCCAAAGGGGGATCCCAACACAGCGGGAATGGTCCTCTGATTGCCCTCTGGCTGCTCCACCACCATGCTGAACGAGAGAGCGCCATTGCTCCCAGCAGCCAGAGCAAAAAGGAATTGCTTTGTTGGGAGTCTCTCTGCTGGGAGCCAAGCTTTAAAGAGGTAAGGAGAAGGACCCCCAAATATCACCTTGTAAGCCCCTCCTCTGTCTAGTGTCACCACAACACCCCACCAATGCTGGAGCTTGAGGAGTGTCTTCTTATCCCCCCCCCCCAACTGCAACGGCCCTCCCACAGTCAGGCAAGCTGAACGCAGAGTAGGACATCAGTGTCTATAGTGTTTAATAAATGAATGAAGAAAAACAAATGTCCTTTATGATTGAGTATCCAATAAATGTTTGCCTTTTTTAAAAAAATCCCTGGGTACACACCCTAATGAAATATGCTGCACACACCTATGAGTAACCTCAAGGCTGGATTGTTGCAATGTGCTCTATGTGGGGCTGCCCGTAAAGCTGCTCTGGAAGCTGGAGCTAGTGCAGAATGCAGCATCTCGGTTGTTGTTGGGAGCTGCCCCTTTTCAGCATGCAATTCCTTTACTGAGGGAACTGCACTGGCTACCTAGTTACTACTAGGCCAGGTTTAAGTTCTAGTATGAGTCTACAAAGCCTTAAACAAGGCTACCTGAGAGAGAGCCTTCTCCCCTATCAACCTGCCTGGTCACTGAGGTCATCTGAGGGCATGTTCCTAGTGGTTCCACATGAACCTATGATCCCATTAGAGTCCACCAGGAGAAGAGCCTTCAATATGGCGGGTCTCTGCCTATGGAATTCCTTGCCTTTGGAGGTCAGGAAGGCGCCAATGTTGTATTCCTTCCAGTGCCACCTAAAAACATTCCAGGAAGCTTTCCCTGAATAACCGGCCATGGATTTATTTGAACTTTGTTCTTTTAAAAATGTGATTTTAATGTGTTTCCCACCCACCCCTGTTTTTATTATTTTATTCTATTTGTTCACCACTCTGAAATCTTTGAATGGGGTCAGTATATAAATATTGAAAATAAATAAATAGAAAGAAAGAAAGAAAATGTGAAGAAATCTCCAAATGTTAAGAGTTGATTGACAATGGAACTGGACTGCTTCAGAAGGCAGTGGACTTTTCTTTCCCTGGAGGTGTTTAAGCAAAGGCTGCCCAAATGTCTGTCAGGGATGCTGTAGCTGCAATGCTCCCAAAAGCTAAAGGCATAGAGGTTAAAAAAAGGATGTTTAATACAATAAAAGAACTCCAACACATTTCAGAACCTCAGAGAAAACATAACAGGAGACAGGGTTATGAAGCAGATTATATCTCTTATTACATTCTAACGACTTGACCTGAGGAAGGACCTAAGGGTCCAAAGCACATAGGAGTTCTTTTATTGCATTTAACATCCTTTTTATACCCCTTTGCCTTGGACCTTTTTTGGGCATTTCTTATGGGGTTCTCCCTGTTTTGGTTTTGGAATGCTGTAGCTGCAACCTACACTGCAAGTCCTGCGTTGAGCAGGGAGGGGGTTGGGCTAGATAACCTCCTAGGTCTGTACCATCTCTATCAGCCTATGAAAAGAAAAATATTTCTTGACACAATGCATACTTAACTTAAGGAATTCAGTACCACAAAAGAGGTGATGGCCAGTATGATTTAAAAATAGGATTAAACAAATCTATGGAGATGCGGTCTATTGACAGCTGTTAGGTATAACAACATAACAGAATCACCATCATGAACACCCACCACCCCACCATGCATGCAGTACTTTAGATTTGAGATTGTGTGAATCAGCCACAAGTGTGTCTATATTCAGTATCCTTTAGGTGAGAAGATTACTTCCTTTTGAGAAATTCAAAGAGATGAAGATGAGCTGTTTCTCTATTCCATCTGGCATCATTCTGTTTAACTGGAAATATTCATGTTCATGAACTCTATGAAGGTGGTTGAATAAAAATGTTGCCTGAAATTTTTTGTAGTGCTTGGTTATTCTGACCATCTTTCATGGTAAATAAACCACTAGAGGGCACAATAAGGAGGAACATATTGATACTGTAACACTGTGAAATTTGCTAGACTTAACAATCCCCTTTATTTTAATATAGGAACAAAAATTTAAAAGCCACAATTAGCTGTATTAAGAGGCACAAACACTCAGTTTGGGATGGCAGAATTCTATTTTATCTGTAATCATCCATGTTTTACTTCTTTTTTTTAGATGGACATTTAACACATCTTAGGTATACACCTAAACCAATGTGTGAAAAGGCACTAGACATGTTTGTGAGTTTTAAATAAAGTTTAGATATTATATGCACACTTTTAGGGTCACTGCAAGTAAAATGAAGAGGTTTTGCAAAATAACAGTGGAAATGAAAAACTGAGACTCAGTCCCATGAAGAACAGTCTAGTCATCTCACCCCATTGCTTTTTTAAAAAACAGACTTTAACTCCAGAGAACTAATTACAGGGCCCGAACAAAGAAAAGAGAGGAGGCAGAAAAGGTCCCTAGCTGCTGGATGTGGCTGATTGTATGTAGCATTACTCTTATTCACCAACAAAAACTATCCTGACCTCACTAAGTTCTTGCTCCACATCTGATACTACCTAGCCTGGACCATGGACTTCCTGTCTCTCCCAGTCTAGGAACCCATGGCTGAACTAAACAACTCGGCTATTTCTTGTTCAGAGCTGGAAGTTTGTCATGGTCCAGGACCCTGATTCCTTGTCTACAGAGACCCCTGGATTAATTGAGCAGGGAAAGGGTACATATACAGAAGGGCATCACAAGGCTTTCTATCTCCTTAGGGCTTATTTCCCCAGAAAGGCCCCAGGAACCTGCCCCCCGTGTCTGGACAAGGTTGCATTTGCTAGGCTGACCAGGTGGCTCGGGATTTCCCGGTCCTAACCGGGAATCCAGGGGCAAACCGGCCCAACCGGGGGGCGGGGGGCAAACCGGGGTGGCGGGGGGTCACGCAGCGGTGGCAGCAAGCAAGGAGCGGCGGTAGACCCGACGGCGGAGGAGCCCGGGAAGCGGCCGCCCCAGCAGGTAAGCACGAAGGGGGGCACTTACCTTCTGCGGCCGCTTCCCGGGCTCCTCCGCCGCCTTCGCCGCCGCTGCTGGGCTCGTAAGGCCAGAGGCCACGCGGAAGAGGCAGGAGAGGGCCGGATCCGGAAGTGACGTAACCGGCCCTCTCCCGCCTCTTCCACGCGGCCTCTGGCCTTACGAGCCCGGCAGCGGCGGCGAAGGTGGCGGAGGAGCCCGGACGCCCACGCCCGCCTCTTCTGCACAGGCGTCCGGGCTCCTCGGGGCTCGTCGCCATCATGGAAGAGGCCGCGCGGAAGAGACGGGAGAGGGCCGGTTACGTCACTTCCGGATCCGGCCCTCTCCCGCCTCATCTGCGCGGGCGGCGGAGGACCCCGCGCGGGCGGCGGAGGAACCCAGCGGTAGGTTCAGGCTGGGGTTTTTTTGTGGGGGTGGCTTGGTGGGGGGGTTGTTTTGGGTGGGGGAGCGGGGGGGGACCGGGATTTTGATTTTTAAAATCTGGTCACCCTAGCATTTGCCATCCTCAGAAACAGACCAAGTCCCCTTGAGAGAGAAGGCCTGTCAGTATGGAGGTGTGGCTGACTAGCCTAGAGGAAGCCAAGACCATACTTAAGCCTCATTCATCATCTGCTGCTTGTTGGAGCAACATACAGGCAATTTTGCCTGGCTTCTCTAACTAGGAGCTGTCTGTGGTGTTACTCTATTTTTTTATGTATGCTTGGCTGGAATCCTTTGAACTTGATTTGTCTCAGGTCCTTGCTGTGAACCAGATTTCATAGTGAACAGTGCTAGGCCCTCACTGTGGGCTGAAAGACAACAGAGTTATAATGAGAACTGTCTGATATGTTATGCAGAATAAGGTGATAGAATTATGAACTGCAGAGATGACTGCAGGTGAGGTGCCATATTTTTGAATGCTTCCCCATGTAAAAGCTTTCTGAATTTAGTAAACTAGTATACCACTGAGAGGTCTATCATTAACTATATCTTTGTATTTATGTGCTTATGTATATGGGTGGGAGAGCGTTCTAAAGTGTGTCTCCCCCACCCCCATGGCAATTACAGCCCACAATTCTACTATTTCCGTTTACCAGCTTTGGCTGGTGTCCCATTTGCACCCTATGATGGAAGATGGAGTCCTGACCATCGTGATTCATCCCTTAACAACTTGGGCATTAGAGCTAGCACAGAACACCACTGCTCTATAAATGTTAGATGTAAGTCAGCACATATTGATGTTGCTTACTAGTATGTTCCCAAGTGCTGCTTTTACCTATGAAGCCCTAAACCAGGGATGGGGTGCCTCTGGTTTGTGGGGTTCCTCATTTGACCCACACGTTTCTTCTGTTGATGACATTTAAAGGCCAGCACAAGCCTCTTCTACTGTTACCTATGATTGTAGATAATATGGCATTTCAAGGTTTTCAAGCTGTCATTTGCAGGCATGAAAGCTGTTGCATACTATTGAACTGTCTTGGGCATGCCTGAGCCCTGTTGCACTGGGGCTTATTCCTAAGTAGGCATGCATAAAATTGAGCTGTGTTTCAAATACTTGGTGGGGAAAATGTCCAAATTGGTAAGAATTAGATCTGGCCCTGCCCACTTTGATTTTTCTTTTCTTGGCACCACTTCATGCCTTTAGCATGGCATGGTACCATGCCCTACTGGTAGAATGTGGTCCCTGACATCCTTCGCAAATTGGGATTCACCCCATGGACCAAAAGAAATTCTTCACTCTTGCCCTAAATGGTCAGGTTCCAGGATAGCTCATGGAACATCTCCAATATGAACATCCCCACAGTTTTAAGTTCATCTGAGGAGGCCCTGCTTCAAGTTCCATTGTACTGAGAGTTCAAATTAGCTTCCAGGAAGAGCAAGACGTTCTCTGTCACCCCAGAGCTGTGGAATCCCATTGCACCTGGCCCAGCTGAAGCCCTAATCTGGCCCTCTAGGCTTCCCCAGATGATGGCTACACACCCTTTCCCCCAACCACTGATGATTCTGTGGTTTCTTAGCTTTTGTGAAACTTCCCCCCATTTTAAAAGGTCAATGTCTATCCTAAGGCTTAGTTACCACCAGTATTTATTTATTTATTACATTTATATCCCACCTTTTTCATCCAAGGAACCCAAGGTGACATACATAACCCTCCTGCTTGCCACTTTTTTTTCCTTTTTATTATTTTATACTGATAAATTGCAGTTTATTCTGGAAACTCTGCTGAAAGGTGATGTAATCCACAAAATCTTGAGCTATCCCGATCACAGATAATCTCTTTGGTGACAGGACATTGGAATTTGTTAAACAGATAGATTGTCTGGCCTTGTACTTTTGCTTTAGCTACATAAAGGATGTGGCCATATTATGAATTATATATTATGGCTGGGATCCACAGGGGTCTTGCATGACCAGTAGGGCATTTTCGCTTGCGCAAGGCAGCCCTCTCCTGATTTCCCTGTGTCACTAGAACCCCCTGTGCTCCATCACAAAGTATTTTGGAGGGGACCTTGGCTCTCAGAAGTAGCTGGGTGGGTGGGTGCAAGGGGCTGCTGAAGGTAAGGAACCAGGAAAGTCCCATTGCATGTGTGGGGTTTCTCTTATCTAACGCTGAATCTCTAAAACAGTGTAAATCACACACACACACACATCACACTCTTAAACGTAGAGGTCAGGCACATGTACACTACAAATTATCTTGTTTTTATACCAATTTAACTTTCATGGCTTCACCAAGAATTCTGAGAATTGCAATTTGGTGAGGATGCTGAGAGTTGCTTGTCAAGAGTCCATAGCCTTATAGTTTTCTAGGTTCCCTGGGACGAGGAGTACTTTTTAAATTTGTTTAAATCTGTGAGGCATATGCTGTAGAAGAGTAAATGTTGCTTCACATCTAAAACCAGTAGGGGGAGTTTTCTCCTTTATTTTTTTCAGCACCATCCTGTAAAATGACCCAGACTGTATAGAAAGTGACAGTCGCTGTTCTTGAAAATCCAAAATTATGTTTTGGTTCGAAAACCAAGGCCTACAGATAATACAGTAAGGATGCAATTGTATATGCGCTTATCTGGGAGTAAGTCACATGAAGCCAATGGGACATACTTCTGAATAGATTTATCTATGATTGTGCTGCAAATCTTCCTTATTAGGGTCGTTTCTGGGGGCTGCTTCTCTTGAGATCTTTTGCCCTCGAACATGGATATCCGAGTACAACACACAGACTACCCATAGTATGAAGGCTGTACATATGGACTTTTCACCACATTCCACTTTATAATGGACATAAATTGTGATCTGCTCATGTATATAATAAAGGAGGTTATGCAAAAATTAATTAATAAACAAAAACATGCATGCATGCATTCTTCAGAACTGATGGGTTGGCAACACATGTTTTAATGCTCAAGCATTTTTTTTAAAAAAATAGAATGCACAACCACTAGCAGATGCAATGGCCTCTGTCAGTAGATTTACATGAATAAACTCTCCATTAAGTACTTTTGCATTTCCAAATGCCTTATTTAAAAGTTGATCTTTTCCTTTTTAGCAGGCAGGGAATGTAAATTAGCACCGGCTCCTTCCCCACTCCTCTATTGGTAGAATTTTACATAAATTAAACCTAATGTACCCCGCTTCCACTGCAAGCTAGTTCAGTTGGATGCAAATGTTCTGTTCCCTGGAGGATTAGGTGCCAGCATGCCACTAAGGAATGTGCAGCACCAATCAACCCCCAGAGTACTTATCCCAAACCAGATTGAAATCTGGCTTTTCCAATAAAGTCTTCAATCTCATGAATTGCTTCTGTGGTTGTTCTTGTTGTCTTTAAGAAATGATGTCCTGGACATGACTTCAATGAACCATCAAAATCTTACGAAAGTGTGTGTGTGTGTGTTGGGGGGGGGGGCTCTAGTGCTGTTTCCACTTCCCTTTGGCATCTTGGGGGCCACAATTATAGTCTAGTAGCTGTCTTAGGGCACCCCAAGTCCCTCCCTTCCACTTTCACAACAAGAAGGGAGGGGACAGACCTCATCCCCAGTAGCTGCGAGCTTAAATTGGAAGGACTCCATTATATGCTTCATGCCATCCTTCCCCATATGGGTGTTCCCTCTTGTAGTCAATTCCCCTGTTTCACTAGGGCAGGCTCTGCTTGGGGCCTGGATGTCCAGAAATTGAACCCTACTGCTTCTCTTAGCTTCTCTCCCCGTTAAGTTTAGGAGATGCCTTACCAGAGTGGGGTCTCCCAGGATATCTGTGCCACCATCTTACTTCTAGCTGGGCTGACTGTGCCATGGAGTCATTGGAAACCTCCATATAGCATCACTTCTCACAGTGATTCCTAAACTGACACTAAATGGATCTTCTCGTAGGTTTGTATTAACTTTGGCACCAAAAGAAATATTACTAGTGCTGCCCTTCTGTTGTTTGCTAGGGCTGTATCAATTATCCACACATTTCATTTATTTGCTTTGAAAGTAAGCCATTCGATGTGAACGAAGAAATTGTCAGAAAAATATTCACCTCTTAAAACACTCACCCTTTTGTACGTTTCTGTTCCTTTAGCTGTTCCCTAGGGCAGGGATGGGCATAAAGTAGATCTCTGGATGTTTTGTACTTCAACTCCCAGCTTTCTTGACCATTGGCCATAGTGGCAGGGGGCTTCTGGGAGTAGCAGTCTCAGAAGCCCCTGAAAGAGATCTACCTTGTGGACACCCCTTCCTTAGGACACTGATTCTTCTCAGCACCATTCTCCTCTTCCTCCTTCTGGATGAAGTGGATAGGGAGATATTTTGTCCCTCTCTCATAATACTAGAACCTGGGGTCATCCAGTGAACCTGAATGGCGGGTGATTCAGATCAGATAAAAATATTTCTTCACACAGCACATAGTTAAACTATGGAAGTCACATCACAGGATGTAGTGATGACCACCAACCTAGATGCTTTAAAAAAGAATTAGAGGAAATCATGGAGGTTAAGGCTGTACCTTTGTATATTAGTTGCTGGAGAACATGAACCTGCTATTGCATTTATGTCCTGTTGTGGGCTTCCCATGGGCATCTGGCTGACCACTGTGTGAACAGAATGCTGGATAGACCTTTGGTCTGAACCAGCAATGCTCTTCTTATGTTCCTTCTGTCAGGTTCCTCTTTCCCCTTGCGTTATTTGAAGTCAATAAAGAGGTCTGCTAGGAAATCAACAAAACTTTATTCAGGCAATAAACACTTTCTCCCAGCTGAAGGGAGTCTAAAAGTTCTAGGCGATTAGCCCTCTAGGCAAGATTAAACTACGCTTATTCTTTTCAAGGAAAAAGGAAAATCCATGTCTTTCAGAATGCCTTTAAGGAGACTGGTTCTGACCAAGATGTTTTCGAGCAATCAACCTGTGCGACCACCTTCTCTCCTCCCTCGCCTCAGCCCGTCTCTCTCTCCTATGGAATCTCACATCTACCAGGCTTTGCATGCCCTCCTCTTTGGAAGATGAAGGGTGATTCTCAGCTTAAGGTTTATTTACACCATCAGAGATAAGCGCTGGCAAAGGTTCATTCGCAGCTGGGAAAGAGGCCCTGGGAAACAACTCTCCCACTCCTGGTATGGACTGGGATGTCTCTTCGGCCTCAGAATCTGATTCTGAATTATTGTCTGACAGTCCCTCACCCTGCCCAAGGGGAGAGGGGTTAGACGCAACACCTTCTCCCTCACAATACTCAACAACCAACATGATGTCACCCACACTAGACATAGCATCATGATGTTATCTAAAAAATCACATGAGCCACCACAGCACAACAAACAGGATTAAAGCAAATGAGGGCAAAGACTGTGAGGGCAACGAAGGATGGAAATGGCACCATGACGAACAACACCAAAACAACATGAATCGGTTTGCAGGACATTCTGGAAAACATTGCCAGAAATGGGACAACCTTTTTAACTCATATGAAAAGAACACAAAGTGAAGGAAGTGGCTTCAGTGGTGCAGCTTGGGCTGGGCCATGTGGCCAAATTTCAGGGCTCACAACCCAGGTGAAACCCAAATGACCACCCAGAGAGTAGCAGGCGATGAGGCCATGAGGGTAGCAGAAGCAGACTCCATTGTATTCTGGTAGTCTGTGGTGCTATGATTTAAGAGAGTTTAAAATGTAAACTCTCAGAGTATACATGCTCAGAGTATTTTCCCCCCAGTCAGGATTGTCATTTTTTAAATTGTTGTTCTAACTCATCAGGAATGTACAACCAGTTGTAAAACATGGGGTGGCGGTTGGGTGCAAGGAGAAGTGGTTGTTGTCCAATACACAAAGCTGTCTGAAGGGGGCTCCCATAAAGTCATTATGTTCGGGGCCTAAAATTACCTAGCTACATCACTGAGTGGCTCCACCTCAGTCCTATACTTTGCATCATATTGTTGTCCTACTGTTCTGTCCTGGTTTAGCCCTAGGGGCTGTCTATATGTGGGGAAAGCCCCGGGGTGGCTCTGCAGTGGTACTGTGGTGTTTGTACAACACAGAAGCCACTGCGGAGCCAGCCCAGGGCTTTCCCTCAAAGCTCTGAAATAAAAAACAGTCAGGGACTTGCCCCAACTTTTTTCTCTGGAGCGAGGCAAGAACAGAGAAGAAGAAGAAGAAGAAGAAGAAGAAGAAGAAGAAGAAGAAGAAGAAGAAGAAGAAAAAATTTATTTCTTACCCATCTCTCCCACTGAATCGAGGCGGGGAACAACATCAATACAAACAATATAAAATAAATACAACTGGTTAAAAATATATAAAATTAATACATTATTAAAATCAACCAAGTCTTAAAATTTGACTGGGTAAGCCTGCCAGAAGAGATCAGTCTTTATAGTTCTCTTGAATTCTAGAAGACTGGTAAGTTGGCGAATCTCTCCCAGCAGGTCTTTCCATAGTCTGGGAGTGGCAGAAGAGAAGGTCGTCTGGGTAACAGATGTCAGCCTAGTCTTGGCTGACTGTAGTAGGTTCTTCCCAGAGGACCTGAGCGTGCAGGGTGGATTGTATGGGAGAAGATGAACCTGCAGGTAACCTGGACCCAAACCATGTAGGGCTTTAAGAAGGAAACACTTAATGGGGAACGCCCCACAAGGTAAGGTGGAAAAAATGGGGAGGGACACACAGATGCACAGCGGCGCTCGTGCTGTGATGCGCGGTGGCGTAGCGGAGCATGGAGCGGTGGTGCATGGAGCAGTGGCAGCTCCTCCTCCTCCGAATGATGGATGCAAACCCCGCGCTCGCTCCTTGGCATGGGGACAACCTACAGGAGTGCAAGCGTGGGGTTTTGGGGGCTAGCGGCACCAGTGCGTCATCAAGTCAGCCCCCTGGTGTTTTGCTGCTGGGTGTTTTGTTTGTTTGTTTGTTTGGGTGGATTGGGGATTGCTGTTGTTTTGGAGCTTGCTCTTCAACTAGGATGGAAAGATCTGCCAATTTCAGTTTCTCTCAGTTTTTCATTCTTCCAAACGTAAGTTCAGTTCATCCTGAACGTTGTGATTTTTCCCAGTCTTTTTAAATTAATCTTTTCCCCCCTTTTATTGTGAATGTTAACAGAGCAAAAAGGAAAAGAAATTGTGAAAAGAAAAATGGGAAAAGAACAGAAGATTACATACATAGAAATATCAATATTCCATCAATATTACATGCAAAGAAATATCAATATTCCATTCCAATCTTAAATTTGGTTTCATTTATTACATTTTTATACCGCTGCATAACCAAACTCTCTGAGCAGTTCACAAAAATTAAAATCCATTAACAATATTATACATAGTACAAAAAGAAAGGCATGTACATAAAATCGTATAAATGGATGACACACAAACAGACAACACATATCTAAAACATTAGCCATCATTTATTTATTTATCTATTTTTTTAAAAAAAAAATATTACATTTATATACCGCCCAATACCTGGAGCTATTTTTGCAAGCAACTTTTGCAAGCAATTTTGCTAATACTGAATGTTATTTTCATGAATAGATGAATTTTTGTTTGCACTTTCCCTCAATGTACACATTTTTGAATGCTTTTTTTAAACAAACAAAATGGGAGAATCCTTTGCAAAATTTGGAGAAGTGAGAGTTTCAAAGATTACTGAGTTTTGGTTCCCATATTGGTTTGAAAGTGCAAAATGTGGACTAAATTAATTTCTCCCCATCTCTACAAAGGAATGCCTTCCACAGTCTTGCCCTGTGTAAACAATTGGGTGGCTCAAGGTGGGAATTTGTGTATCGGTAGTTTTTACCCATTGTACAGCTTAATTGGAACCAGGACCTAATCCACCCCAAGCAGGATATAGCACTATGAAAGCAGTATAGAAAAGGCAGGAGCTACAATACTGCTTTATAGCAGTATTAAAGTGCACTGACAATCCTGCTTGGTGCGGATGAGGCCCAGGTCCAACCGTACAGTGAATATGTACAATGCTGCAGCTATATGAGGATATACAACTCTTAGAAACGACAGCGGTGATTTGTGACAGAGGAGAGATGTTTCTTCATTCCAGCCAAAAGGTTGTCATACCTCACTCTGCATAATACAGATGGCTCTTGCACAACACGAAAAAACTATTATAGCAAGCAACCTTTCTGTTTGCTAATAAATGCATCCCAGCAACAGAAGAGGGGCAGCATAAATAATGCAAAACAGGGGAAGAGGGTGGAATATGGTCCACGGAAAGAACTTCTCCATCTACTGTGGACATTTCTTACGATTTATTTGGCAGTGAAAGCAGGCCTGTATTCAATGAAAATATTAAAAACCAATTGTCAGCTCTTCATGCACCAATAACTCACAGGCTGTCAGAGACCCTTCCAAAGAAACACGGGCTCCAAGGCTCAGAAAAGTGCTTGCTTCTGCAGTTGTGTCTTGGCAGGCTTTGGGGAGGAAGAAAAAGGAAGTTTGGGAGAGGGTTCATGCAATGAGACAGCCTTCTTAAAATGGAAAATCTGCAGGTGAGCATTAGTAGTATCCCAATAAGTAGACAGGTAAGCAAGCTACGTAGGAAATTTGCAAAAGAGGGAGGGCATCCTATCTGAAGGATTACCTGCTCCTGTATGAACCTGCCTGCTTTCCAAAATGGGTCAGCTGCCACAAAGCCAATGCAGGTGGTGGCAGGAGTGGAGACAGGTTGTGGATCCTCTTCCTAGAGACACTTGGCTGTTCCCTACTTTATGCATTTGTTTTAGCAGCAGATGAAGACAGCTTTATTTCTCTGAGATTTCAGTGGATAGCTTTTATCCTTTCTGTTCCTGTTTTTATTGCTATTTTATTGTCATTTTGTGACTTTTTAAAATATATATATATTGTTATTTAAGTTTAATATTCATTGTTGGATTTTAAATGTTGTCTTGGAATCTGACTTGGAAGCTTTTGCTGAAAGCAAGACCTCAGCATAGGGTTGCAGAGCACTTCTTTCCAGTTTGCTGTTTTAGACTTTAAAAAAAAAAAGTTTCTGAGTGATCACACTATTAAAACTCAGTTCTGTGGGGTTTACTCAAAGGTAAGCCTGCATCGGATTTTAGCATGACTTGGATGTAAATGCAGTTGAAATCAATGCCATTTACTCTTGAGTAAGGGAACCAACAGATCTCTATTTTATGAACTGCAGATGCACAGCTTTGCATTATCAAAGTAAAGGAAAATAGATTCTTCACAAATGCAAACGGGTGGACTTTCGCATTGGTGAACTATCAGGGAAAGGGTTTAAGGGGGGGGGGATTAAAAAAAATCCTAACAAAATCGAGGGATGAACCAATCTGATTCAAACTTGCCATGCTGAAAGCTCTACTTAAGAGCTCTCAAAGTCCCAAGTTTCATCTCTTTAAAAATAAAGGAGCTGCAGGCAAGAAGGGTGGGTTTGGAGCAGTAAAAAGTCCATTCGAACATTTGACATGGAGTGCTGGAGGAGAAGAACCGACCCCACCCTCCCCTTTCATTTGCAAGACCCCATTCAAAGCACACGCCCCCCAACAAAGGAAAAAATGAGGGGACAGCAAACATGGAGGCTTAAGGGCACATTAAAGTCGCTTGGGGAATATATTCCAAACTTTCCCCGCACCAAAATAATATGCAAAACAGAGGAAAAGAGGTGAAATGGGTGCAAGACAGGGACGACATCATGTGCGTCTCATGTTGCAAAACCAGATACCAGGCATGGCGAGAGTGAGTTAAACCTCTGGTGTGATGGAGCTCATATTCATCTTGCACCATCTCCATTCCAGTTTAAGTGCCAGGCAAACCCTGTCCTGGTTTCTCAAGCTTTTAATGGCAATTGAAGTCTTTAATGGTTTTACCTGCTACTTTTATATTCTGATCTGTTGCTTTTATCTTTGTGATGTGTTGCTGCCTTGATACTGCTTTTTTAAAAATAATATCATACTGGGGTGGTGGTTACATGTTTGAATATCCCTCCCTTCAAATGTCTTGGGGGCTGTCTAAATGCTCAGAAAGCGCAGTGGTGTGGCATCAATTATATGATGCCCACCAGGGTAGGGTGACCAGATAAAATCCAGGTCAAGGCTCATGTAACTTTAACAGTTGTAGAGAAAAGGGAATTTCAGCCAGTGTCATTTGTATGCAATTTTAGGGTGACCAGACGTCCGGATCCCCCCGGACATGTCCAGGAAAAGGGGCCAAATTTGAGTCCGGGGGGGAAATTTTAAAATACCCCCCAAAGTCCGGAAAAATTGGGCCTCTCCCGTGCCATCTGGGCCTTGTTCTTGGCTAGCGCGGTTGCGCTGGCCAAGAACAAGGCCCAGATCGGCGAGGGAAGAGGCCGGAACGACGCGCACCCGCACTTCCGGGTACACGTCGTTCCAGCCTCCCCCCCCCCCCCCCCGCCATCCAGGCCTTGTTCTTGGCTAGCGCGGTTGCGCTGGCCAAGAACAAGGCCCATATCGGCGAGGGAAGAGGCCGGAACGACGCGTGTCCGCACTTCCGGGTGCGCATCGTTCCGGCCTCCCCCCCCCGCCATCCGGGCCTTGTTCTTGGCTAGCGCGGTTGCGCTGGCCAAGAACAAGGCCCTGATCGCCGAGGGAAGAGGCCGGAACGACGCGCGCCCACACTTCCGGGTACGCGTCGTTCCGGCCTCCTCCCCTGCGCCATCCAGGATTTGTTCTTGGCTAGCGCGGTTGCGCTGGCCAAGAACAAGGCCTGGATCGGCCGGGGAAGAGGCCAGAGCGGCGTGCGCCCGCACTTCCGGGTACGCGTCGTTCTAGCCACTTCCCCGGGCCGATCAGGGGCTTTTTAGAACAGAAGCAGCAGCAGGGCCCGGGCTGCTGCGATGAGAGTGGCGATGGCAGAGGAGGAGGAGGAGAAGAAGAAGAAGAAGAAGACAGATGGAGGAAGTCAGATGGAGGAGGGGGAGGATAGGACAGACGGAGAAGGAGAAGGAGGAGGAGAAGATGGACGGACGGACGGAAGTGAAGGAGGCAAAGGAGGAGAGAAAAGAAGGAAGCGGCACCAACAGCAACTGAAGAGGAACCAGTAGGAGCAGCACTGGAGTCCAGCGGAAAAGCGGAGGAGAACGACTGGCAGCGGCGGCAGACCAGTATCACAAGAAGGTATGTGGCGGCGGTACTTGTAAGCCCTTGCCC
This sequence comes from Anniella stebbinsi, assembly GCA_029215795.1. Lineage (NCBI taxonomy): Eukaryota > Metazoa > Chordata > Lepidosauria > Squamata > Anniellidae > Anniella > Anniella stebbinsi. The sequence goes on along the minus strand of JARDYH010000001.1, from coordinate 348,679,046 downwards.
GGCCCTGAGCTTACAGCTGCGGTGTGCACACCTGGGCTTGATGCTCCCGTCGTGCGGATTTGGCACCACTGCACCCCATGTGCATGGCTTGGCAGTAGGGGCATGGCGCGAAAGTACAAGGGACAAGGTGGCAGCAGCACCTACAGCATCATGATGCAAGGCTACAGTGTTCAGTGAAGATTGTGTCATACTCGGGGGTCAGCTGTTTGAGGAGGAAGAGGAGGAGTGAATCTTGTGATGCACCCCTGATCTGTCATCCTTCCACCCTTGTGTTCCTTCATACACCCCACCCCCATTTTTCAATATATTTTCACCAACACTGGGAGAAGAGGAGGAGAGGATGAGGCAGCAGCATCGCTACCTATTCCTATAGTCACCCCCATCTCTCTCATTCACCTTGATTGCAACCCCCATCGACCTGCTCAAAAGATCTCATTTAATTCCACTCCCTAGCTCCGTCTTGCATATTGCAAAAGCTGGCACAGAGGTTTTTAACCGGTTGTAGTCCCTTCAAAAACAAAAATCGAACCACATTAATCACTTTAATTGTGCTCCAGCTAATCCAACACTGCAACTAGCAGTAACTCACTTATCTATTCACTCAGTGCACCCCTATTTTACCCATTATTAACAGAATGTAACTAATCTGTTATTTGTTTAGTTTTCTTTAGTTCTCCTTTCACCCAGTGTCCCAAAAAATGTGCTTGATGCTGAAACATTTTGTTAGGTTAAAAGATGGGAGAAACAGGTTCTCTGGATATAATTATTGATTATCAATAAATCCTTTGCATCCTGAGAACTTGTTTCTCCCTTCTTTTAACCTGAATTGGATGCTTTCCTCCTTTGGTTTTTTAATTGTAATTAAAACCTTCATACTATATATGCCCAGAGGAGGAAACAGCACCCAGTTTACTGTTACAGTATAAGCATTTTTATTATTATTATTATTATTATTATTATTACAGCTATACACGTTCAGCATTTTTAGTTATATGTAAAGTAAAAAAAGAAGATGACAGAACAGAGTGTTTTCCTATATAGTGAAGCCTTGTCCCTAATATTAAATGTCAAAGATGCCAAAAAGCTCATCCACACAAGACAAGCTAAAGACTCTCATTATCCTTGTCAGATAAGTGTGCATAATATACACACCACTTGCATTTTGGCTCTATGACCCTTGGTAGTTTCTTACCTATATAAACTCTCTCTCTCTCTCTCTCTCTCTCTCTCTCTCTGTCATGGTATTCTATTTTCTTTCTTTTTAAGATATAGTTTCTTAAATAAAATGCAAAAATGACCAGAGACCAAAACAGGTAAACATTCATTGAAAACAAATGCCATTTCCTAGTGTTATTTTCACTGTTCCCTTCCCTCCTAGACAGTTAGTAAAGGGTTTATTTTATTTCCACCTACCTTTCCATTAAGAATAATACTAAAGATTGCTTGGATTTTACATTGCCAATGTTTTCCAACAGATGTGAAGAGGCTGCAATCCTATATTCATTTATCTGGGAGTAAGCTTTATTGAAATCAATGGGACTTATTTCTGAGGTTTCTTTGGACAGTTTTCTTTGGAACCCTGAATGGGATTTCTGTTCTCTGCACACTGAGGCAGTGTAAATTCAGGAGGCATTTGGATAAAAGGAGGGAAAAATTATTGTCTAGCATTGTGATAATGGGCATCTGTTCTGGCTTGTTTATGTGGCTAATGAACCTGAGGTGTAATAACACATTTTTAGATTAGTTTCTCACTGATAAACCAGAAGTTATTATTACTGCTGTAGCATCAGAAATGTAGCAGTTGTGCAATGTGGAATTGAAATGATTAATTTTAAGATATAAAGGGGGCTCTACGACCATTACATCCAGCATCCAAAATTGCTTAACAACACCATTGTAAGCTGGTGTCTGACTGGGCAGGTAGAGGCGCCCAGCAGCCAAACACTGCATTTTGCCATTGTAGACTGTGAGGCTTCTGGCAAGGGGTGAGCAGGTATACTAGCTGCTGTCATGTTCAAAGGAGTGCCAGAGGCTTTCCTCACCTGTTGCTTTTTCCAAGCTGGCCCAGGTCCCTTATCTGGGATAGGGGGACAGAAGTGGTTTTGCTTCCAAAAAGGGATGTGAGCAGCAATGTCTGGACTAAGGAGCAAGGTAATATGTGAGTGCATAAGATGGCTTGTTTGGGCTTGTTTGATAGGGTGACCAGATAAAATCCAGGTCAGGGCTCATGTAACTTTAACAGTTGTAGAGAAAAGGGAATTTCAGCCAGTGTCATTTGTATGCAATTAGTTCCTGGTGAAATTCCCTCTTCATCACAACAGTTAAAGTCGCAGGGGCCCTGCCTTCTTTTGTATATGGTCACTTTAGTATAGTGCCTGCAACTTTAACTGTTGTGATGAAGAGGGAATTTCACCAGGAACTAATTGCATACAAATGACACTGGCTGAAATTCCCTTTTCTCTACAACCGTTAAAATTACATGAGCCCTGTTCTCCTTTTCATATGGTCAGCCTACACTCTAGTATAGTCCCTGCAACTTTAACTGTTATGATGAAGACGGAATTTCACCAGGGACTAATTGCATACAAATGACATTGGCTGAAATTCCCTTTTCTCTACAACTGTTAAAGTTACAGGAGCCCTGACCTGGATTTTATCTGGTCAGCCTACATTGTTTGAGTATATCTGGATTTCCTAGGCTTTGAAAACATCTTTCTGAAGTGCACCTGCTGGTTGCATGATCCACAAGACCAGGCTCTGGTGGGTGCATAGTTCTGCACCTGTTCAGTGGTAGCAGTATGCTGAATCTGTGAGTATGGGTATGAGAAAGATGATAGGGAAAGAATGTTAAATGTTAGGAAAGGTGAGACTATGGTCATCCAGTGAAGGATTTGCAGTCAGAAAAGATATCTGAGTGAAGGAGAGAATGTATCACACAGAATATAGCAAAAGCTTCAAAGTACAGCAAAAGCTACAAAAGTAGGAGTGAGTGAAGTTAATTTCAAATACATTGAATGTTTCACTTGTTCTTTATTTCAGTGATTTTAATGTTAAGATGTTATGTAGAACAGGTTTGTCTTAATTGTGTGCTGTGAAATCAGACATGTGTCCATGGCCATGTTTGGGTGGGCACACACCCCTTGGGGGCTGGACATGTTTGGGTGGGCACGCCCACTTTGGGGCGGCCATGTTGTCCTCCTTTTTGGTTTCCAAAATATGGTCACCCTATTCCTAGTGAAATTCCCTCTTCATCACAACAGTTAAAGGTGCAGGGGCCCTGCCTTCTTTTGTATATGATCGCTCTAGTATAGTGCCTGCACCTTTAACTGTTGTGATGAAGAGGGAATATCACCAGGAACTAATTGTATACAAATGACACTGGCTGAAATTCCCTTTTCTCTACAACTGTTAAAGTTACATGAGCCCTGACCTGGATTTAATCTGGTCAGCCTACACCAGGGGCTTTCCGCTGAAGCTGCAGAGAAAAACAGTCAGGGACTTACCCCAGCTTTTTCTCTGGAGCGAGGCAAGGGTGTGCAAGGCAGCATCAAGACAGCCCCAAAGCCTCACTCCGGAGTCACCGCTAAGGCGTGGTTGGGTGGTGTCTTCATGGAAGATGACCTGCGATAGGTTACCTTCTACCCAATTATGGTTCCCCGATGAGGCCTGCCTGGCGCCAACATTGTTATCTTTTCAGCACCAAGTCAAGACTTTTCTCCCAGGCATTTAACAGCTTATGTTGAGTTTTTAACTGAGGTTTTGGCCTGGCTGAGAGTTTAAAATAGTTTTAAATTTTAGCTGTTTTTTATGTTTTTTATGTTTTCAAATATTTTGTATATTGATTTTTAATGTTCAGTCTTTTAATTTTTGTAAACTGCCCAGAGAGCAGTTTAACAATTGTGATGAAGAGGGAATTTCATCAGGAACTAACTGCATACAAATGACACTGGCTGAAATTCCCTTTTCTCTACAACTGTTAAAGTTACATGAGCCCTGTCCTCCTTTTCATATGGTCAGCCTATCCAATGTCATGTGAGCAGACCTCTGCTCATACAGTGGGATTTCCCCCTTCCTCTCTTCTTCCCTATATCTGCTACAGAGGGTCTCCCAACCCTCAGAACAGCTTGGGGGATGCATAGAGGACAGAAAATTCATTCTATCAGCAGTACCTGTTCTCCTGATGGATGGACACCGTTGGATATAATCTTTTGCTCTTATTTAAGCTTGGCAGGCAGCAAACATTCAGAGTGAACACCTTGCTTCCTAAGCAACTTTGAGGCTTTCGATTTGGAACCATCTGCATCTTGGTTAATGCAGGTCTTTTTGTTTTTAAGTGGCTTGCACTGTCCTTAGTAATGTATGAAAATTTCATTCTGATCCATTTTTAACTCAAATTTGCTCCATACGCAATCCCAAATGTGAACGCAAATGAGAGTGCAGTTTTTAGAAACAGCACACACATTCCTGAGCTTGCAATCATGTTTGCAAAATGCTCGCTTTAGAAAAATACACATTTCCATACTTTAGTCTATGGCAGGAAAGTGCACATTTGGGTGGGCACTTTAAAAAAATGCATCCAAAAATGTTTCCTCAGCAACTTTGGGGCTTTAGATCTGGAACTATATGCATTTTGGTTAATGTAGGCTTTATTGAAAATAGCTCGGCCCATCCTTAGGGATGTGTGAGAATTCCCCAAAAGCTGATGCATTATGAACAGTATGCATACTGTCTGTGACTATTAACAAACATGTGACTATTAACCATCTCTATTCTTCCAAGAGCTACTGTAACAGGTAGGATATTCTTTCTTATCAGCTGGCAAAACCAACCATGAAAGGATATAGAGGGTGAGATCTATATCACTTATGGGGAAAGGTTACCTCCCTGGTTAATTGTTTCTTCCCTAGAGTGTCTAGCTGTGGAAATGTCAAGGCCTTCTCATCACATTTCAGGGGTGGGGGGATTGTCTGTTAAAGTGAAGATAACAACATACTGGCAAAAGAGTGATAACAAAATGGTGGGCTTTCTGTTCAAAGAAAATGGTTGCCTTATACCTCTGGTTTAGCAACAGACACATCCATACATGAATTGCAAAAAGGAACCCTCTTTTTCGCAAGTGTTTTTGCCTTTGTTTTCAGATTGAGCTGCAAAATTATCTCCCACCTTTTCGCTTCCCAGTGCCAAAGAGCCCTCCCCAAGCCATCAAAGATTCAGGCTGCAATTCTGTATATATTTACCTGGGAGTAAATCACATTAAATTCCATGGGGCTTAGTTCTGAGTATGTGTACAGAGGAATGTGCTGCCAATCTCCCAACCTGCTTCTCAACCACAGCAGATAACCGCTCCCCTCCCTAAGCCCACTTTGAGGATTTGACCCAATCCTCTTGTCTCCATTTATTTATTTATTCTTGCATTTATATCCCGCCTTTTTTCCTCCTTAAGTAACCCGACGGTGCACATAGTCCTCCTCCTTTCCATTTTATCCTCACAACAACAACCCTGTGAGGTTGATTGGGCTAAGAGTCTGTGACTGGGGTAAAGTCACCCAGTGAGCTTCCATGGCCGAGTGGGGACTAGAACCTGGATCACCTGACTCCCAGTCCAGCTACTACACCACACTGGCTCATCTCCATGGCACATGCGCCACTCTCTTCCTGGTAATGTACAATGTTAGCGCAAATGCACATTTGTAAACAGGAATGAAATGCTTGTGCATCCATAAAAGAAATGCCAATTCTATCAATGAGCAGACAACAGATCAAAAAATGTCTGACTATCTGTGAAACACAGACGGAATGGATTTTAACAAAATCCCCAAAGAGGTCGGTCTGGTCATTATTTTGTTGTCATTTGGGTGCACTTGCACCAAAGTAAATACTACCCCTCCCAAGTAAATAACCAGTCTACAAGTTCGCAGACTCAAAAAAAAAGCAGGTCCACAGTGGAATCCATGGGTTGGATTCATAGAAATCCAATTTTTAAAAAACTATTGCAGATTCTTCCGGCTTCTGGGAAGGGTATTCCATCACTGGGGGTACTACTGAAAAGGCCCACTCCTGAGCAGCCATCCCTTGTAACTTAGTATGTGTGTGCATTCACAACAGGGCTTCTGATGATGAACTCAGGGTTTGAGTAGAAATATATGGGAACAAGCACTCCATCAGATACTGTGGCCCCAAGCTGTGAAGGGCTTTGTAGGTTAACATCAGCACATTGAATTGGCCCAGAAACAAAGTAGTAGCCAGTGAAGATGATACAAAAGTGTCGTAATATAATAACACCCAGTTCCAGTCAATATGCCATCTGCATATTTATATACTAACTGAAGCTTCCAGACTGTCTTCAAGGGCAGCCGAACATACAATGCATTGAAGTAAGCTAAATGGGAGGTTACAAGGGGATGGATCACTGGAGCCAGGCTATCACTATCCAGGCAGGGTTATAGCTGCCATATAAGCATTAACCTGGTAAAGGGCACAGAAGACACTTGTGCCTCAAATTACAAAGACAGATTTATAAGCACCCCCAAGCTATGAACTTGATCCTTTAGGGGAGTGCAACCCTTTCCAGAACAGGTTGAACACCAATCACCTGGACTGACAAACCACCCACTAACAATACCTCTGTATTGTCTGGATTGAGCTGCAGTTTATTGGCTCTGATCCAATCCATTACTGCAGCCAGACACTAATTAAGCACTTCTACTGCCTCACCTGGATCTGATAAGAAAGAGAGATAGAGCTGCATGTCATCAGCATAATAAGTGCACTGTACTTGAAATCTCCGGGTGCCTTCTCTCAGTGATTCCAAGTAGATATGAAATAGCATGGAGGATAAGATGGAACCCTGGAAGAACTCCAAAGTATACATGCTATTGGGTCGAGCAGAAATCTCATCCATGTATGAGTGGAACCACTATAAAACTACACATCCACACGCCCAACTTAGACAACCTCTCCAGAAGGATACCATGGTTAATATCATTGAAAACCACTGAGAGGTCCAGGAGAATCAACAGGGTTGCACTCCCCTTGTCTCTTTCCTGGCCTGAGAACCTACCTTACCATGGGAAAGTCTGTTTTTCAAAATAAAAATCTCCTAACCACTAACTCTATCCAATTCTCTCTGATCATTAGCTAGCAATCAAGGTCCTTTCTACACCACGGAGTGTAGAGGGCCGGAGGGGCAGCGATCCCAGAAGTAGCCACTTCAGGGATCGTCGTGGTGAGTACACATCACCAGCGCATTGACCTGGGCTGCTCCTGGGCCATCGTGCCTGCCATTTTGTTTTTTGTTTTTCATCGGAGAAGAGCGCAGTTGCGCTCCAGCGATAAGGTAAGATAAAAAAAAGTGTGAAATCGCCCCCCTCCCCTAATGGGCACAAAGCCATGCAGTGCAGCTCCAGGCCCGTTTTGCTGCCGTGCTTACTCATGTGTAAGTGCGGCAGCACCCAGGACAGGAAGGCACATCTTCCGCGGTCCCGGGAACTTCCAGGGACCGTGGAAGAGTCTGGATTTTTCTGCTTTCTGTAAACACGGAAAAATCCCATGCCCCCCACCCCCAGGACTCCCTGTGCATCATTTGGACTCACAGGGAGCAGTCTGGGGCCAACCCATGCAGAAAGCCTGGTGTGGAAAGGGCCTTAATAAAGATAACCACTCAAGAGCCATTATAACAATACATTATTTTCCACTAATGCCCTATGAACTTCCAGTTCATTATCCATTCATTTATAGTTCTTTCTTGGATGGGTTATTTTGGTTGACCTGTTATTTCTAGGCTTTTCGAACAGTTCATTTCTTTGTCTCTATTCACAACGTGGAGTTCAAGAACTCCCAACTCACTCAGAGGGTTCATTTCATTGGCTGAATTCGGACGACACAATAAGCAACTGGGGGGAGGGGGAACAATCATCAGTTGTATTGACTATTGTGTTATTTGAATGCTGCCATAGTCAACTCAGCGCTGATCCTAATCCACACCACAGTTGATTATTTATTACCATGTTGTGTGGGGAGTACCCCCTAGATGAACAACTGTAAAGTTGATTATTACCCCACCATTGACTATCGTGTTGTCTGAATTCAGCCACTGTCTTTGTAGATTATGGAAACCTTGTACAGATAAATGCCATGGATTAAGGTTCTGCAATTGTTATTTCTAGCATTCAAAAATAACTATTGAAACACCAAATGAATACTGCACCAAACTGTTCCTTCAGAATTCCTCATAAGTTCTTGAATTGTGTTACAGAATTACAGATTTAAACTTTTTTGATTCAGTTACTATTGGTTGGCTTTATTTTCATCACCAACTTGTTTCCTTCTTGCTCAGATTCCCAAATTATAAAATCACATTTCCATTTATGCAAATAAAGTGATACATCGAAATGAACAATAGTTCATTTCCTCCCTGAAAAGAGGTGGCACCTACGAAGAAGGTTGTGTTTCATCAAATATAATTTATTCTGAAAAATATAAGAATGTAAGATGTCAGTAGGATCAGACCGAAGGTTCATCTAACCCAGCTTTCCCCAACATGATGCCCACCAGGTGTTTTGGGCTTCAATTCCCACCACTCCCAGCCAGCATAGCTAATTGTCAGGAATCCTGGGAGTTGTAGTCCAAAATATCTGGAGGGCACCTAGATCAGTTTGAGGAAAGCTGATCTAGTCCAACATCAGTTGCTTCAGGCAGCTGCTTCACCAGGCACCAGATGCTGGAGTGGGGCAACAGTGGCTCAGTTCGGATGACACATTAGGCAACGGAGGAGGGGGGGAACAATCGTCAGTTGTGTTGCTTATTGTGTCGTCTGGAGGGCAACACACAACGCACACACAACTGACAGTACGTTAATCAGGTACTTTAAACAACGGAGTGAAACAACGGGCTTGCACGTTGTTTAGCCCGAAGCCCCGTTGTTTAAAGTGTAGTCTGAATTCTGCCCCTCCCCTCTCCGTGGACTATTCCATTTCGGAATAGAGTTCTGCTGCCTAAAGCAGCCAAAAACACCCGGCAGCTCTATGCAGCTGGCAGAACTCACGGTGCATGCTGGGATACGGCTGGGGGACACACGGAGGAGAGGCTGCAACCAAAATGGCCACCGCAAGTTCCTTGCAGCCAGGTCGTCTGATGGTTCCGAGCAGCACTGGCTGCAGCATGTCGTCTGTGGAGCTCCTCCTGCTTGTGAGCCTTAACTCCCAATTTCCCTGCTTTTTGGTGCTTGGTTGGAAACTGTAGAGCCTTAACATTGTTTTTGTAAACCGTAGGTTTTTTGTTTAATGAATTTTAATAATGTATTAGTTTTATATGCTTTAATAAGTTTTATGTATTTTATATTTGTATTTAATGTTGTTCCCCGCCTCAATCCAGAGGGAGAGGTGGATAAAAAATTATTATTATTATTATTATAATTATAATAATTGTTATAGGCTGACCATATGAAAAGGAGGACAGGGCTCCTGTATCTTTAACAGTTGCAAAGGACAGGGAATTTCAGCAGGTGTCGTTTGTATTATATACAGAACCTGGTGAAATTCCCTCTTCATCACAACAGTTAAAGCAGCAGGAGCCCTGTCCTCTTGACCATGTACAAAAGAGGGCAGGGCTTCTGCAGCTTTAACTCTGTGATGAGGTAATTTCACTAGGTTCTGCATATATACAAATAACACCTGTTGAAATTCCCTTTCCTATGAAACTGTTAAAGATACAGGAGCCCTGTCCTCCTTTTCATATGGTCAGCTTAAATTATTATTATTATTATTTACAAGCCAGGCATGGAGGAAATAGCCATCTCCCACTCTTACCAGCTACAGCTATTCAGTGGCAGACTACCTCCAAACATAGATGAACATACGCTTTAAAAAATGATAATGCAGGACTGTTTTCAAAAATAGCATGAAGAACAGAATCCACAATTTTGGTCAAGAAAAAGTAGGCATGACTGAGGATCAACACACTGAGGATGAGAATACTTGCTTGTTCATTCTAATATGTTGCCAATCCATTTCTCCCCTGGTTTACACACGAAGTTTCTTGCGCTTACCGCCTGTGCCCTTTCCATGAAAAAGGAGAGTGTGCTACTTTAACTCATTGCATATGTATTTTACATGTCAGATGTACTGAACTTCATCCTCTTAACCACTCTCATTGATTTCCAGTTTATTTTGGCACAGTCTGTCTCCTGCAGAAGAGAAGATCGGTCTAGATTAGCATAACTCCACTGAAGCCTTTTAAGTCAAATCTGTTTATGCCGGTTGAGGATCTGACCTGCCAAATATAGTAGCTGCCTGTGATTTTATTCAGTGTGATTATGTTGTTTGGTGGGCCTCTAAAGCAGCCTTCCCTCCAGCTTGGTGCCTTCTAGGTGTGTTGGAACAGGGTGCCTCTCTTCCCCAGCCAGCAGGGCCCTGTAGTCCAACATGCCTGCTTTAAAACTTGCCTGTTTCATTAAACATTACAGCATTCAAATGAAAGAATGAGGAAAAGAAATGTCATCATTTGCTCATATACACATTAGGCCTGGGTTGTGGGGTGGGTGGGAGGAGAACACACAAGTTGCTCCAATGTACCCATTAGGCCCTTCATAAGAGCATAAGAAGCTGCCTTATATCTGTCCATTTACCCCAGTATTCTCTATTTTTACTGAAGGTGAGTCTCCTGGGTCTCAGGTGGGGAGCAGTTTTTCTTCTCACTAGGGAGAGAGAGAGAGAGAGAGAGAGAGAGAGAGAGAGAGAGAGAGAGAAGGGGGTGAGAGGGAAAGAGAGGGGGAGAAAAAGTGGGTGGCAGAAAGAGAGAAAGGCTGCATTCAGACAACAGTTGTTTATCTAGGGGGTACTCCCCACACAACATGATAAAAATCAACCGTGGTGTGGATTAGGATCCGCGTTAAGTTTACTATTAGTCCATGCTGAATTGACTTGCTCTTCCCCCACCTTCTTTCCCCCTCAGTCCTCCCACTAGTATCCCATCAGCCATTGCTGCCAAAAATCTCTCCTGCCAGTTGGACTAAAGCAGCGGCCACCGCTTTGACTGCACTTGCCTTGCAACTCTGTGGCTGATGAAATAACCAATGCTGGCCAAGGAAATAAACAACGGTGTCTTCCACACAACACAATAACCAATGGTGGTTCAAATAGCCAACTCTGCACAGCGTTGGTTATTTGCATTGGTTATTTAGGCCAAATAATCAACTATTGGTTAAAAAGCAACCTCCAAACAACATGATAACCCATGGTGGGTTAAATAACCAACCATTGACTATTTAAACCATCATTGGTTATCTTGCTGTCTGAACACCCACTCCACCAACCCCCACTGCACCCCCCCACTCCACCAACCTCTGGCTTCGGTCCTGCCCACCTCTAGCTTTCAACCCCCCACCCATCACCCGAAAAAAGTTCATCCATACCTGATCTATCTATGCCACTACCTGCAAGGAGCAGCTGATAAAGTCTGTCACATTCAGGGAGTGATCACTTGTGAAAGCGAGGCACCTTGCATATTTGAAACCAGACACAGACTGAGCCAATGTTGGGTTAAGAATTAGGGATGTGCAAGGCCGAAATTATCGTATGGTATCATTATCGGAAATTCCGACATAAAAAAATTTCGGGTCCGATCATATCGGGGGGTACCCGGATTTGATCGGAACCAAAATCCGATAAATATCGGAAGTTCTGATATGATAATAGTGTTTTTCCCCATAAGTTTGCATTGGGGGAAAGAAAGCTTTCCCCTAATGCAAGTCTATGGGGAAAAACACTGAGCCGGCACTCCCTCCCTCCCCCCACTCATGCTCCCTCCCCCCACTCATGCTCCTTACCTGCCCCTGCCGCCTCTGCTGCCCCGTACTACTGCTAAACAGGCTTTCCGGCCTGTTCGTCAGTACAGAGAAGCGCTAAGTGATGTTGTCATCACTCGGCGCAGCTCTGTTCTGATGAATAGGCCAAAAAGGCTCTTTAGCAGTACTACGGGGCAGCAGTGGGAAAGGCCCAGGTAAGGAGCGTGAGGGGGGAGGGGGCCCCCTTACCTGGGCCTTGTCTGCTGCCATCCACTGCCGTCCGCTACTAGGAACTACTGAGGCTTTGCAGTCTAGTTCTCAGTACAGCGACGATGCACTGGGTGATGACATCACCCGGAGCGTCGTTGCTTTACTGAGAACTAGGCCACAAAGCCTATTTCACAGTAGTCCAGAGCAGCAGATGGCGGCGGACAAGGCCCAGGTAAGGAGCGCAAGTGGGGGGGAGGGAGGGAGGGCCGGCCCTAAACTGGCGGTCCAATAATCCAATATGTCCAATAGTTATCGGACACATGGATTTCGGGTCTGATCAGATAGGGCCTCCAGGAATGTTTATCGTTATTGTTAATCGGATGTCCGTTAATGACCTTATCGGTTCGTTATTGGACATCGGAACGATACGATGCACATCCCTATTAAGAATCTTCTTTTGTGCCCAGGAGACAGCCAGGTTATCACATGATTCTGACAGCAAAAAAATCTATTCACTAAGAACAAACAGTAGAACAGAGAGTTTGCAGCATGTCCTCTAAATGTCTCAGTTCCCCCCTCGCCCCGCGCTCTGCTCTCTGCCTACCCCATTAAAACAGAAACACATCCGTCAGATTACATAACAACCTTCTACTCTCGACCTGCTAATTTCTCCAAGATTCCTTCATGTTTCTGTTCATTGCTTTCAGTTTTGCAGCATAATGGTGTGTTTTTTTTCCAGTGCCACCCAGTTAACAGCAGTCATTTAGAGGGAGAGAAAAGTAACATCTTTCACCCATATGTTTATCTTACTAATGGGAATTAGCTGAATGGAAAATGGGCACAAGCAGATTCATTTGCCGAGGGGAGAAAAACAGACTGGAAACTTTCAAGGAGAGGCGATAAATGAACATCTCTTGCTAATGGCTGACTGTGCTTGTTATTAATACAGATATAACGATGTTAAGCTTCTCTATTAAGTCAGCAGACCTGGAATATTGGTTACATTTCATTTCTCAAAAACAGAACCATTTTTCAATTATCTCTTAATTCACAGTGCCTTTACAGGCCTGACGACTCAAAGCAAGAAAAGTCATGAATGCAAAATGCTCCAAAGGTTATAGCAACTCGGTAGATTCGATGAGAAAACAGAATGTATTGATATTTGAGTTCCTCAGATGTTCTACGTATGTAATAGCCAGGAGTGTAGTTCCACTTGGGCACTATGAACTTCATGACACCTACTTTTGGTTTGTACCTCCAGTTTTGATAACTGTTTCCCTTTCACGATCGTAGCCATACCGGGGCCTCTCTTTTCGCTTGTGGGTTCTTATGGGTGGGAGGTTGTTCCTGGTGGCAGAAAGGAAAGGGGCAGGCAGGGAAAGACAAAGGGGGGGGGAATCCCATGTGCTGGAGGAGGAGAACCGCCCTGCCCTCTCCTTTCCTCATCAACAAACACACACCCCCAACAAAGGAAAAAGAGGGGGGAATATTCCTGACTTTCTCCGTGCCAAAATACTTCACAACATGGGGCAGAAGGGACACAATGAGAGCAGGACAAGGATGACATCATGCGAGTACCTCGCAGCAAAAACACATACGAGGCAAGGCAAATGTGCAGTAAATCGTTGATGTGATGGAGCTCTAAGATTGTATACGCCCTGTTCACACATCCATCCATCCAGTAATGAATACATGAGGGGGGGGACTTGCCCCACCCTCCATGAGCCCCAGATGCACAAAGCTATATGCATAGTTTCCTAATAGGGTGGCCACTTACCCATTGCCAAAGCAGAGGGCAAACAAGTACACGGATTTGCATAAAATGTGCATATGCTAGTTTGCATTTAGAAATCATTACTGTAAGTTTAATAGAATAGTACAACATATCTTGCCAGAGTGGGGAAGACTGTTGATGGGCCACTTTAAGGCCTCCTGCTCTCCCTTTTTATGTTCAATAAAACAAACTGGTGTTTAAATCACAACCCTACAATGTACTTTTATGCCATCCAATTAACTCCAATGTACTTCAGCTGATGCTAGGTTGGCCATAATTCCTCCTTTACAAAAGATAGCACTGTTTGGAGCTGTTCTCTCTTTGAAGGGCTGCCCAGTCCAAGTCTGGTTTAATGCTACAGGACCATCAGAAGGGAGATCAGCAGGGGCCTTGAAGTTTGCATCTGGATAGTAGACACAAGACACCTGGCCACACTCATGATTGTATTTCTGTTTAAATCACAGTAATTACCTCTAAATTTGCACCAATACATACAAATTAGCACATGGCAATTTTAGGTAAACCTGTGCCCTCTTTTGTCCTTTGTCTTGGTGATGCATATGTGACTACCCTAGGTCTAGCTATTACAGCCACAATCTATGTATCACTGTCCAGACCTGAAAGAGAACCTAGCCTGCAGAGGATTATGGGTAGGTTCTCTTCTGGTACTTTGAATTGCAGCCATAGCCACCTATCCTCCCCACCACCTGTTTCTAACACTGCACATTGGGATTCAAACCTTAGTGGCCAACAGCCCGTGACTCATAAATAAGTATTTACAAAGCACTTTCATTCATTCATTCATTCATTTTCGTATTCTTATTATTTTTTAGCAAGGACCATGTTCCTGGTGCATTGCTGAGTTCCAAGTGTGCTTTTTCAGGCTTACTGCACAGTGGCACCATGGCACCTTCAGTAGTACTGGAGATCGAGAAATGGCCTTTAGAGAATGATCATATATTTTATTATCTTTTCTGCATTTGTTTTTTTTCCAGCCTTGTCTCTGTGGACTTGTGTAAGCTAGACCTCCTAAGGTTGGGCCAGGCTATTTTCAATCCAATTCACATAAAATCTATTCCGAAATATTCCTCCACATGTAGGACTAGACAAAGGGAAGGGGGACTACAGCCCCCTATATCTGGACCCAATGATTTCATGCTGCAATGTTGCATGCTCCGCTACCCCTAACATCCATGTTTTGAGCATGGATGCTTGCAAAAAGGCTGGCTACTCGCATGCTGTTGAACATGAATAAACATCCCTGTGCAGAGATATTCATTCCCATCCCTGGACAGTAGGGGCAGTGGGGGTGATGTTGGGGCCAGGAGGCAGCATCCAGTTCCTAGGGGTCAGGAGGCAGGGTCATTTGCTTAGTCAAATGCATAGAGAAGAAATTCTGAACAGAGCTACAATCTTATATGTTTTACTTGTAGCCAGATTACCATCAGTTTGAAGCCTGTTCTATGCCTGGAGTGGAATGAAATGGTAGAATCCAGAGGCAGTTACCTAGACAACTGCCACTTTGGGCTGCATTTTCAAATTGTAAAAAACAAAACAAACAAAAAGCACTCCCTGCCAGTGAAATCTAGTACACCAGGATGAGAAGTTTTACCCAGCTGGCTCCTTGCTCTGCTAATTTTCTTCTTAAAGGGATTTTTTTTAAAAAATGCAAGGGAGCATTCAAACGTGTGCCCCCTCACCTGCAATTTGAAGTGGTATACTCCAGAATCTCCATTTTACTCATTCTAGTCCATTTGACCATCTCATTCTGCTGAATATGTCATCCAGGCCTCAGTATGTTGGGATTTTATTCCACGGCTGGTCCTACCATGAGGCAGGTTAAAATGGCCCCTTCCAACGGCCGAGTTTGATCTTTGCTAAAGGGCAGCATATTGTCAGTTTAAATGAACAATCCTGAGTAAGTGCACTTTTGGCATAAAATGTAACGATTTGTGGTTATAAAAATGATTTTGGTGTGCTGATGGTAATGGAGTGTAAACAAATGACTTTGATGTGTGGTTTGTCTCATGTGGATTCAAAGACACCACCAGTTCTCCAGAGAGGGGGATTTGGATTTTCTGCCTCAGGTGTAAAGAGATATTATGCGGGTGGAGGACACACAAGACTCTTCCCTCTTTTATCTTTGCTCTGAACACATGATGCTGAGTACACACACACACACAAAGTGTCCTTTGATAGCAGCTTTCCAGTATTTTCAGGCTAGCAGGTCCAATTAAGGTACTAAGTTGGCCTTGTTTTTATTTTATTTTTAAAACGCTCCTGAATGTTCCTTCCCATGCATGCATGACTTGGGCTTAAGTTCTGGGGAAGAAAAGCATTGGAGTTTATGTGTCACCTCGAAGGTGGTTGCCTATACTTTCTATGTGGGAAGAAATTGTTCAAAAGTCATTCATCCATGAGGAATTCTGTTTCCAGTAGCACTGCCAAGGTCAAAGAGACCATTTGAGTTCTATTATGCTGAGTAAGTGACAGTCAGGCAATGGAGAAGCTACCGCAGGACACTTTTAACTTTTACACACACAGACTGTTGCAGATTTGATAGTAAGAATGAAAAGTGAGAGAGGGAGGGACAAAGAGAGAGAGAGGGAGCAAGAAAGAGAGAGAGAGCAAGAAAGAACTAGGCAGCCTTTCCCAACCTAGTTTTCTCCAGATAGGTTGCTCTTCAACTTCCATAATCCTCCAGCTAGCATGATGGGAATTGTAGCCAAATACAAATAGAGGAACCCAGGTTGGGGAAATTTAGGGTTGCCACCTTTTACTCTGTCGAAATAATGACTCTTTAAGAAGGAATGAGCATATGATAACCATATGAAAAGGAGGACAGGGCTCCTGTATCTTTAACAGTTGTACTGAAAAGGGAATTTCAGCAGGTGTCATTTGTATGCATGCAGCACCTGGTGAAATGCCCTCTTTATCACAACAGTTAAAGCTGCAGGAGCTATACTAGAGTGACCAGATACAAAAGAAGGCAGATTGATTATTTCCTATCAACAGACTGGGATATATTTCCATGCATGGCATTCCACCAATAGTTACTCACAGTGCTCTTTATATAAATTATGTGATTGAGTTTTGATGTTATAGAGTACAAGTCAGGTGTTATAGTGGACACAGAATGCCCACCCATCTAAAAAACAAACACCGCCCCCCCCCCCCCCCACAATCTCTCCCTGTCAGAAGTGCCCCTCTCCTGGCAATGTGCAGTGTCACAAGGATAGGACACTGTAAGTGTTTGGTGGGGAAGAATGTATTGGAGAGAAATTAATTTCAAATATTTATTCATGTAACAGAGAAGAAAAAGGTCAGACCATTGGCTTTCCTTCTTGAGTTTATTTTAATACAGTATCAATTACAGCCTGATAATCCTGATCCAATAACAAAAACGATATCCCACTGTGTGCGATAATAACACCCAACATTGTTTATTATAGCAGCCTGTGCTATGTAAAATCTGTTGCGTATATATGGGACCTATTTGGCAAAAGGGGGGATGGGAAAGCAAATTCCTTTTAACTCATTCCATTGTACATAATGGAGGGCTTGGTTTGATCCTGATCTCTGTCTTTGAGCTCAAACAGGAGTCGTTCCATTCAAGATAATACAAGGAAGAGAAAGAGACAGTTCAATGGTGACGTTGCTTCTAAGAATGCATAGCATCTAAAATGCTGCTAATGATGTTTAGCAATTGACTAGCTATTGTGGTTGTACTGGAATTGTATCAATAGGCTGGTGTGCTGGAGTTAGGGTGACAAGATAAAATCCAGGTCAGGGCTCATGTAACTTTAACAGTTGTAGAGAAAAGGGAATTTCAGCCAGTGTCATTTGTATGCAATTAGTTCCTGGTGAAATTCCCTCTTCATCACAACAGTTAAAGTTGCAGGGGCCCTGCCTTCTTTTGTATATGGTCACTCTAGTATAGTGCCTGCAACTTTAACTGTTGCGATGAAGAGGGAATTTCACCAGGAACTAATTGCATACAAATGACTCTGGCTGAAATTCCCTTTTCCCTACAACTGTTAAAGTTACATGAGCCCTGACCTGGATTTTATCTGGTCAGCCTAGCTGGAGTTATATTATCCTAGTAGCAATGTTGCTCGAGTACTCTCATCTGCCTCATCTAGTCCACAGAAAGCATGCATCTTCTTGGCTGAGTCATTTATTTCCAGTGCCTGATGACACATAGTCCTACTATTAACAACCAGTCAGCTTCATACTCAATTTGACATAATTTAAATAGCTGGAACAGAAAATAAAATGCTCAGATAGTGCCACATTTTCATAAGTTCACATGTTTCACAGCTTTGAGTACAGTCATGAATGGTTCACACTAATAGTCAGGTATTTGTTATTTTAAATCTATTTTCACAATTATCTTACTTTCATTTTAATTGCCCCCCTCCTGCCCTAATGGCTTTTTCCTAACCTGAAGGAATGTTTTCTTTCATCTGTCCCTGCCTCATTGCTGAGATCATCTTTGGTAGCTCTTCTCTGGATGCCACCATCAACAATGGTCTAATGAGTAACAGTCATAGAAGGAGTCTTCTCAGTCATTTGAAAACCCCAAAGTAAATAGTAATAGTATTCTCTGTTGCACTAAAAATCCCTTTAATTTGAAGTTGAAAGCCACCAAGGGTGGCAGCTGAAATTTTATATAAAACAGAAAAGTTATAAGAATATAGGAAGAGGGAATATGGGTTTTTCTAATCCTGTATCCTGTTATCAAGCTGTCAAATTAGCCTTGCAGAATTATTGATAAATTGTTGGAAGCAAGGAAAACATCTTAGATTTTTAAAAAAAGTTTAATATAGTATGGAAAAAAAACCCATTCGAATATTTATGATTATTTCCCAGTTCATTCCTCTTTAGATATGTGATATAAGATTAAAACTTTTTTTGTTCTGGGTTATTACCATGAAGATTTAAAATGAACAATTAGCATATTTCTAGAATGACTGATCATGTATTATTATTAAGACAATATAATGAGGACAGATGAGAAAACTTGGCAAATTGTCAAGATATTTTAGTTGCTGGTGGAGTTATGAGGAGGTATAAGACCGCTAACGCTCCAGAATTTGCAAGCACAACATAAAACAATGTCTTTATGTAGAAAATATCATTGAATATGGGAAGAAATAAATTCTGAATTATTGATTGGCATTAATAATTCCAAAAATCAATATTCTGTTTTGTTGTTCGGTCTAAGACTGCAATACATTAATGGTGCAATCCAATGCTGCTTGCAAGGACATATTGGGAGTTGTAGCAATACAGTAAAGACGTGAGAGGAAACAACTGCCTCCATGGGAGGGGATTACTTAGGTCTGGGCATTACACCTCATTAGCCAGTCTCCCCATTGTGAGGAGAGCAGTGCATATTGCCGGCCTTCACGCCTCATTGGCCTGCCAGATTCCCCTCCCCTCTCTTCCCTTCCTTGGGTTTCCTTTTTTTAGTCATCCAAGGAAGCCAAGAGGGCTTACATGGTTGTCAACCTCCTCTCCTTCTCATACTCAAAAAAACCCATGGAGGGAGGTCACAACAAAACTGCAAACACTATGCTGCACTGGCTTTGATTGCATTCGTTGTTGTGATTTATTTCCTTCTCAAGTGTTGATTGTACATTTTCACTATTCTTCCCCAAGTTTCCCCTTTATCGGGAGAGTGCTGCTCATTGCCGACCATGGTATCCTTCTGGCATGACTGGTTGAGTTGGGAGTGGAATTGCATTGCAGTGGTTCCGCTCCTACTTGACAGGTCAGCTCCAGAAGGTGGCGCTTGGGGGACATTGCTCGGCCCCGTGGATTCTCCAGTATGGGGTTCCGCAGGGGTCAGTCTTGTCCCCCATGCTGTTCAACATCTACATGAAACCGTTGAGTGCAGTCATCCGGAGTTTTGGAGTGCGTTGTCATCAGTATGCTGATGACACGCAACGCTAATTCTCCTTTTCATCTTAATCAGGTGAGGCTGTGGATGTGTTGAACCAGTGCTTGGCTGTGACAATGGGCTGGATGAGAGCTAATAAACTGAAACTCAATCCAGACAAGACTGAGATGCTGTTAGTGGGGGGTTCCTCTGACCGGATGAAGGGTGTTCAACCTGTTCTGGATGGGGTTGCACTTCCCCTGAAGGAGCAGGTTCGTAGCTTGGGGGTTCTCCTAGAACCATCTCTGTCACTTGAGGCTCAGGTGGCCTCGGTGGCACGGAGTGCCTTCTATGAACTTCGGCTGGTGGCCCAGCTACGCCCCATCTGGACAGGGATAACCTGGTTTCAGTTGTCTATGCTCTGGTAACCTCCAAGTTAGATTACTGCAATGCGCTCTACGTGGGGCTGCCTTTGAAGACGGTTCGGAAGCTGCAGCTTATGCAGAATGCAGCGGCTAGATTGGTAACAGGGACCAGAAGGTTCGAACATATAAGACTGATTCTGGCTTGCTTGCATTGGCTGCCTGTATGTTTCCGAGCCCGATTCAACGTGCTGGTTTTAACCTATAAAGCCTTACACGTTTTGGGACCACAATACCTGATGAAACGCCTTTCCCGACATGAACCTACCCGTACACTACGCTCAACATCAAAGGTCCTCCTCCGGGTGCCTACTCCGAGGGAAGCTCGGAGGACGGCAACAAGGGAGAGGGCCTTCTCTGTGGTGGCCTCCCAATTATGGAATGTTCTCTCTGATGAGGCCCACCTGCCGCCAATGCTGTTATCTTTTCGGCGCCAGGTCAAAACTTTTCTTTTCTCCCAGGCATTTTAACAGCTCAAGTTGAGGTTTTGGTTGACAGTGTGGCCAGGCTTAACAGTTTAAAATGTTTTAAATGTCAGTTGTTTTATGTTAATGGTTTTAAATTTTGTATCTTGTCTTTTTAGTGTTCAATCTTTTAATTTTTGTAAACCGCCCAGAGAGCTTCGGCTATGGGGCGGTATATAAATGTAAATAATAATAATAATAATAAATAATAATAATAATAATAATAATAATAAATAATAATAATAATAATAATATAATAACTGATTATTGCCGGCCTTCAGAATTTGCTGGCTTGTTTTCCAATATGGTGAAAGCAGTACTGATTGCCGACTTTCGAAACTTACTGGCCAGTTTCCCTCATTGGGGAGACCAGTGCTCATTGCTGGCCTCCTGAAATTACTGGCCAGTTCCCCGTACATGTTGATAGCACTGCTTGTTGCCGGCCTTCAGAACTTACAGGCCAGTTCTCCTTTTTTGGGAGTGCAGTACTTATTGCCGGCCTTCAAAACTTACTGGCCAGTTCCCCTCAATAGAAAGAGTAATTTCTGAATCCCGACATTCAGAAATTACTGGCCAGTGCCCCTCATATAGGGATAGCACTGCTTCTTGCCGGTCTTCAGAACTAACTGGCCATTTCCCCTCAATGGGAATAGCACTGCTTATTGCTGGCCTTTGGAACTTGCTGGCCAGTTTTTCATTTTTTAGAGAGTAGTGCTTCTTGACGGCCTTCGACACTTCCTGGACAGTTCCCCATATATGGGGATAGCACTGCTTATTGCTGGCCTTCAGAACTTACTGGCTAATTTTCCGATATGGTGAGAGCAGTGCCGATTGCCGGCCTCCGAAACTTATTGGCCAGTTCCCCTCAATTGGGAGAGCAGTGCTTATTGCCAAGCTTCAGAATTTACTGGCCAGTTTTCCTATATGGGGAGAGCAGTGCCGATGGCTGGCCTTCGAAACTTATTGGCCAGTTTTCCTTTTTTGGGATAGCAGTACTTAATCCCAGCATTCAGAAATTACTGGCCAGTTCTCCTCATATGGGAAGCACTGCTTTTTGCTGGCCTTCAGAACTTACTGGCCAGTTCCCATTTAATGGGGATAGGACTGCTTATTGCCGGCATTCAGAACATACTGGCCAGTTTCCCTCAATGGGGAGAGCAGTGCTTATTGCTGGCTTTCGAAACTTACTGGCCAGTTCTCCTCAATGGGGAGAGCAGTGCTTAATCCCGGCATTCAGAATTTATTGACCAGTTCCCCTCAATAAAAAGAGCAGTGGGTAATCCCGGCATTCAGTAATTACTGGCCAGTTCCCATCATATGGGGATAGCACTTCTCATTGCCGACCTTCAGAACTAACTGGTCATTTCCCCTCAATGGGGATAAGACTGCTTATTGCCGGCCTTTGGAACTTACTGGCCAGTTCCCCTCAGTGGGGAGTGCAGTGCTTATTGCCGGCCTTTGGAACTTACTGGCCAGTTTCCCTCTATGCAGAGAGCAGTGCTTATTGCTGGCCTTCAGAACTTACTGAAATGACAAAAGGGAAAAGCTCCAATGATAGTTGAAAAACTAAAAGAGACTGGCTGTGGTGCTTATGTAAAAAAATTCTTTATTCAATTATAAAATAAAATCTTCAAAACAAGCCTTTAAACAGCCCTACATTTCAGACTAAGAAATTAGTCTCAGGCAAGAAAATGCCAGGACACATTTGTGTCGAAAAATATTGCACAACAAATGTTGAACAGCTAGCCTTCTGATACAGCTCCTGAAGGAGGATTGTTTTCAATCCTAAACGTTCGGCTGTTTTAAAGATTTTTTTATATAATTGAATAAAGAATGTTTTTACATCAGCACCAGAGCCAGTCTCTTTTAGTTTTTCAACTTCAGAACTTACTGGCCATTTTTCCTATATGGGGAGAGCACTGCTTATTGCCGGCCTTCGAAACTTACTGGCCAGTTCCCCTCAATGGGGAGAGCACTGCTTATTGCCGGTCTTTGGAACTTACTGGCTTGTTTTCCTGTATGGGTATATCACCTCTGAGAAGCATGAAATCTCCCTTGCTTGAGCGGTGGCTCCACCACTTGGGGAACAGAATCAGCAGAAGAAAAAAGAATATGCGGGGCTGTAAGTGCCCCTGTTTGACCCTGCCATCGTGGAGAACTTCTGCAAAGACATAGACCTTCTTCAGACAAGCGTTTTAAAGTACACTCATGACTGGTCACTCATGGATCTTCGGGGGACATTTTGATGACAATGTGTTTGTCCTGTACATCTCCCGCTCCTTCCGCCATTTTTTCATTATACGCAACTCTTCTGAGCTCTAACGTTGTTTGTTGAGTTTTCCTGCCTTGTGCAGGAGAGGTTTTGCTATAAAATGCCCACTAGAGGGCACTGTCCCACTACACTGAACGGGTCACATGGTTGCTTCTCTTCCTGCTTTCTTTCTCCATGTAATTGCAGCTTGTTACAGAAGCAGAAGAGATGCAGCTTCAGAGCCAACAGTAACGGAACACAATTCCCCCCATCTGAAGGAGCTTATACACCTTCTTCATAGCTAATAGCGCATCAGTGACTGGTGGCATCTGCTTGGATGGCTACTTTCACATCACCCAAAAGATTTCATATGCTAACTTATTTATAGTGATGCAAATTTAGAAATAATTACTGTACTTTAAATAGCAATTATTCCATCACCATAGTGGAGAGGTTTGTGACCAGGTGAACTGTGGGCATGGTCAGTCTGCTTTCCAGATACTACCTGTTGATGGACAACTCAAGGCCCCTCTTATCCCTTCTTACAGTTTTTTAGCTTTCAACTGAATTTGAAGCAGAGAACACCTTCAAAGAGAGCAGGGCTGTTGAACCTCATTCCACTTGAGAGCCAAATTTAAAAATTGGGGGGGGGGAACTGTGACGTTCTACTGTTTAAAATTGTAAATATGTTGTAAAGGTTATTATTATGAGATGCATTTGTTATATATCTTTAAAAAGTAAGGATTATAACTAGTAAAGTGAATGACTAGGCCAGAGTGTACTCACTGTTTGGAGTTGCAGGTCTGGGTGAGTATGGAATGAGTGGTGAGTGAGTGCTGATTGGCTAGTTGTTTGGAGTGTCTGGATTGGTGGAGTGTGTGAGAGTGGGAAGAACTGGGGAGCGAATGAAATATACATGTGTCAGATGGGGTTGAGCTGATAGGGGGAGTTGATTGTGGGTTGATTTAAGAGAGGGTAGATTGAGAGAGTGAGAGAAAGAGTATTTGAGGAAATGTGAGGTGTTCGATTGATTTAATATTGTGAGAAGAAACAGTTTAGCTTTAAGAACAGTTGGAAACATATAAGCATTGTACTTGAAACCGCTAAGCAAATGAACTGAAGAAACCAATAAGCTTACTGAGACGCAATACACTTATGTTAATAAATCTTGTTAATTTCATCCAACTGGTGTGGTCTTGAAGTGTACCTAAGGAAAGTACTGGTGGCAGTGGAAACAATAGAGGCTTGTCTGAGGCCAGGTTGCTGGGCTGTGGAGCTGTGGGGCCAGATAGTAAAGGCTGGACAGGGGCAGCAGCAGCAAAAGGACTAGGATACAGTGTCACAGGAACCCAGGGGTTGCAAACCCCAGTGGTGGGTGGGAATGAAGGCAAAAGGGGGTGGAGCCAAAATACCAGCAAATTTTAGCTTAAATCTCTTCCTACCAGCAACTGAGCCTTAGGAAAGGCATTTCAATTTTTTTGAATGGGGGTGGGGAACCACCAAAAAATCAGCAGTCGACGGAAAGTGGGTGGGGCCATCTGAGGATCTGTAGCGAGGAAATAGAGGAACATTCTCTGGCCCCACTAGGCAGGGACTCTCAAACATGGGCTTCAGGTAGGTACATGTGTGGGTGGCTCCCAGTCCACCAGCATTGATCAGATTGTTGTCCATTCTTAACACTGCTACCAAATCAGTCCACTAAGGCACAACCACACAAGGGTGATGGGAGGGCCACCAAAGGTAAGGTGTAGGCTGACCATCTGAAAAGGAGGACAGGGCTCATGTAACTTTAACAGTTGTAGAGAAAAGGGAATTTCAGCCAGTGTCATTTGTATGCAATTAGTTCCTGGTGAAATTCCCTCTTCATCACAACAGTTCAAGTTGCAGGCACTATACTAGAGTGACCATATACAAAAGAAGGCAGGGCCCCTGCAACTTTAACTGTTGTGATGAAGAGGGAATTTCGCCAGGAACTAATTGCATACAAATGACACCGGCTGAAATTCCCTTTTCTCTACAACAGTTAAAGTTACAGGAGCCCTGTCCTCCTTTTCAGATGGTCAGCCTAGTAAGGTGACCATATTTTGGAAATTAAAAAGGAGGACAACATGGCCACCGCAAGGGGGCATGTCCACCAAAATTTCCAGCCCCCAAGGGGGAGTGCCCACCAACATGTCTAGCTCCCAAGGTAGCATGCCCACCTGAACATGGCCTTGGTCACATGTCTGATTTCACAGACACTATTAAGACAAACTGTTCTACGTAACATCTTAATGTTAAAATCAATGAAATAAAGAACAAGTCAGACATTCAATGTATCTGAAATTAACTTCACTCACTCCTACATTTTTATCTTTTGCTGTACTTTGAAGCTTTTGCTGTACTTTGTGTGATACATTCTCCCCTTCCTTCAAATATCTTTTATGACTGCAAGTCCTTCACTAGGTGACCATAGTCTCCCCTTTCCTAACATTTAACACTCTTTCCCCATCACCTTTCTCATATCCATACTCACAGATTCAGCATACCACTGAACAAATGAAGCAGTTGACAAGAGCAGAAAAACCTAGTACAGCAAACTAGCATTCAGAAAGAGAATAAAACACTATTACCCTGCAAACATTACCCATGGAACAAAATGGACTAAAGGCTTGTTTAAACTTCATGGCGACGACCCTCTAACAACCCAGATCTGGATTCAGCATGCCTCAAAAGGCTGAACCTGGAAGTGCCAGAAATGGGCCTTCTGAGGCCTGCTGAAGCCAGCTTTGGGGTCTTTGGCTGTCGCCATGGCGATGACCCTCTAGCAAACCGGATCTGGCTTTGCCAGGCGTCAGAAGGCCGAACCCGGAAGTGCCCAAAACAGGCATTTCCCGGGGGCTAATTTTCCAGATTTTGAGCCCAATCAAAGGGTTTCCCGCTGGATCTGGATTTCCCCCCCTCCCGTTTCTCTGGACTTGTCCGGGCAGAATCGGACCAATGGTCACTCTAACCAAAGGGCACTTGCCAAGGGCCTCATCAGACTTAGGCATCCTTGTGTGGAACCAGAACCAAGGTCAAGGGAAGGCATGGTTGGGCACCTACACCAGGGCTGACCCCCCAACAAGACTCCCGTGGACTTGTTCCTTCTCTTCACCATTACATCTTGCTTGTTCATCTACCACCTTCTCTGGCCCAGATAACAGCGCTCGTGAGAAGGGGGAGCAGTAGGCATCTCTGGCTAGTTGCTCACCAGCTCCCTGCCTGTCAAGCAAGAAAGTAGTAGCCATGATAAGGAGGAGGAGAAGCAATAACAGCTGGTGAGAAGGAAGACTCACTGAGGGAGGACACCATTGACATTGTCTTGTCCAATGGCCCTCAAAAACCTGGAACCAGCACTGTTTGTACGTCACCTTGATACCGAAAAAGAACCACATTACAAAAACAGTTACAGAGACCTGTGCAGGAGACCTACCCAGTGATTTGTTCCCAGGGATCTGTCTGTTTCCTGCTCGGCTACCTGAAGTGGTGGTTACCTCACCTTAACCTCGTGGGAAATGCTGCCTATGGGTTTACTCCAAAGCATCGAACCAGAGTCTTCAGCCTTCGTGGTGAGTTATTTCAATCATTTATGTAGAAACAACCACCACATTTTTAAAATAACACAGATGTCTTCACCAAAGTGGCTACTGCTGTTAACTCCACGGCAGGGGCCTTCACTACTCCTCTGCATCTCACCTGTTATATCCCTACAGGAGGCTGATTACCTCTTAACAGCATCATCCTTTGCTGTGGATTTGAAAGCAAACTGGTGAGCAATTATAATGTGAAGAGTTTCAAATATACCAGTTAAATGGCCAAGTCGTTGATGTGGGTTCCCCCCCACACACACACACACTTTTAAAGTCCAATTGCGTGAAATGTCTATTTTACTGCAGTCTGGCCAGCTGGATTTAGGATTTAGGGACAATCTGTTTATTACACATTCATCCTGGCTGCATTATTACACTTGGTGGGAAAGGGGGCCGAGCGGAGGGGGTGGAGAGGAAGGGGGAGAGATAGAAGAAGCAAGCATTAACTAAGGGCCATTACAAACTATATCTGGTTGCTTAATACTGCAGCAAACCACTTTGTGACAAGGAGCGTGACCAATTCAGAAAGGTTTCCACTGCCTATAAAGCTGTCCTCCTTACCCATTCCCAGTAAAATATTACCCACTACTTAAAGCAAGACTGCAGTGAATCAAAACCTCAGCCCAACAAGAGCCTGACCACATTTCTCAATGGATCATAATGCCACCCGAGTCACACTCCCTTCCCTTCCATCTTCATTAAGCAGACCTGCCAATGTAATGCCATTTTAATGGGTTGCACTTTGGGATTTTCTTATTTGCCCCCTCTTATTATTACTATCTCCATCATTTTACAATGAGAGCTATCACCGGAAAACAGAAAGCTGTCCTCATGGCACCAAGCTGGCCGCCTCTCCCCAGAACCCTGCGGTTTTACTTTCTGGGATGACATCAGGTAATCCCAATGCCAAGGAGGGAGTATGGGGTTTCTGGTGGTCGTCCAGATATCAGAGCTACCCACCCTCTTCCTGGTGGAAAGTGACCAATTATGGGTTACCTTCCACCAGGACCGCGCCCCCCCCCCCCCGAATTGGCCCCAGAGCAAGGTCAGACAGCAGAAGAGACAGCGGAAGAGCTGTACTGACCTCGCTTCTATTGAAAAAGTTGGGTTAAGTCCCCGACTTTTTCAAAGTGCAGCTTCACAGGAAAGCCCTGCAGGGCTGCAGATCTGTGGCTGCATCATAAAACTGATGTTGTGCTTATTTGCAGCCACGTATAGACAGCCCCATTGGGGGGAATGGAGGGGGCATTTTGACAACTCCCAAGGACTTTGGGTTGAATTCCAAGATGATGGGCAAACTTACTTCTTGGTGAGAGGTGCACCTCTCAGTGGTCACAAGCTGTCATTTCCCCCTGCTTCCTTCCCCCTGCCACAATGCACCTTGGACCAATGGTGTAGTGGTAAATTTTGAAATGTAGTCACTTGTTTTGATAGTTCTCATAGACATTCCTGACCCCACCACCCACCGAAGAAGAGTTCAAAAAAGTAGGCTTATATATTTATTTTGTACGCCTTTTGTAAAGCTAAGGGGTCTAGTCAAGCAATCCATTTTCCTTCTGTGTTTTACCAGCTCCAATCTGTTGCCTGGACCTGCACATCTTTGATAGGCCTGCTGGGTATGTTATCTCATGTCGCCCCAGGCTTCAAGGCCACAGTAAAATTTTCAATGGATGAACAAATTCAGCTGAGGGTTGGTGAGAACTTCCTCCCCACCCACCCCGAAAACCTTGCTTTTAGCTAGCTCCTGATCACCTCAGATTTGCTAAAGGCTTTTCGGTATAAAACCAGGAAGTGTGGGGAAGATGCTTTGGTCTTTGCTTGCTTTCGTTTTACCCTGTCCACCATTTGCCTTGGACAGTTCGCTTTCTGAGGTCCTGTTCTATTGAAGACCCATCATGCCAGTGGTACATATAAACAGGTTTGGTCAGTTTTATTGTTTTGCCATGTAAGTATTGTTTCCAAATATTGTTCTGGTTCTTTTCTATGTTATTCTCTTTCTCTTTCCCCTTTTTGTAAAGAAACCTACCACCTATCATATTTGAATGTGTGTGCTATGTTGCAATTAAGTCTTGATACTAAATCCAGAGTTTTCCTCTTGGTTATTGCTACTGTTTAAGGTTTCAGGCATAGGACTTTGAAATAGATGTTGCCAGCTTGGGCCCTTGTTTCATAAGCCTTAAGGGTGTCCTATAAGGTCTGAGAGTCCCCTGGCTTAAGCAGATGTAAAAGGTGATGACAGTCTAGCTTGCTGATTTGGTGTCCATTCCATGGAACCTCTTGTCCCTGCCTACACTGCTGAGAGTTAGGGTACCCCATCTCCTCCCTGCACAGGTGATAATTACCCATTCAAGAACAGACCACCCAAAATACTATGCATTACTACAAGGATAGCTCCCAACAATTGTTGCTGGGAAAACCGATTTCCCCACAAGTAACTGTGAGGATTGCAGCAAAGCTCAGAAGGAATAGGGAAGTCTGAAGGAGGTGGCAGAAGACATCACAGTCCCTCCTAAACAAAAGATCCCAGTGCTTTGACCCTGTGAGCCCTGGCTTCACTACACCACCGCCTTGGACCAGTGAAGACTGGTGGCCCCAAAGGAGGACTGGAGATTGGACTTCCTTTCCCAGACCTGCCCCCAGAAGCCCTGCCCCCCAGGCCCAACCAGTGCTGCCCGACATGTCATGCAGCTGTGCATCCTTCTGGGGCCACGAGTCGTGCTCCAGGATGGGTGGCAGGGCTGCTTCCTGTCTCCCCACCCCATGTGAGAGCACAAGGCCTCCCAGTAAATGGGGCCCTGAGCTCAGGCTATAGTTAAGTAATCAGAGTCAGCTTGCATTTTGACAAACGCTTGTATCAATTTTGTCTCATCGTCTCAAAGCAAAGAGGTGATGAAATAAAAACTTATGACCTACCACCAGACAGATCAGTCAGGTCAGCACTGACTAAGCATGACAGAAGTCATATATTGACAACAAAGTGCAATTTCTTGCATCTCAGGGTGGGGGGGAGGGAGGGAGCATAACGCAGGGTGCGTATTGCAATGTAGCAAATTTCTATACAACTAGGAGCATAAAGCTACCCCAGGGAACAAAGAGGAAGCAAATCAACCTACAAATCCTCCCAACTTTTGCAAAACAGAAAGAGGTGCACTTGAGTCTCATGAATAAGTGCCTTTCACAAGCTGGGGGGTCTCACTCTCCTTCCCCCCACCCCTCTATTTTTAAACATGTGTTTCAAAGCATTTTGTTAAATATGCACGATATCAGTATTATTGTTTATTACTGCTGTTCTCTGTTGATATAGCGCCATCAATGTAAAAGGCACTTCATAGAGCAGGCTACATGTGGCCCTTGGGGGCCTTCAATGCGTTCCATGCTAGTGCCTAAATTGCCCCCCCCCCCCGGCCACCAGATACCTCCCCTAGCACTGAATTTTTCCACCATTCCTTGTTGTGAGATTGGGAGAGTGCAAGTCACCCTCCGTCCTCATGTAAACAGTGCTCTCTGCATCCAACCCCACAATTGTTTGGCAGACTGGTGGGAGTGTGATTTACATGGGGAGGGTGTTGTCCAGGGAGAGTCATTCCCGCATGCCGGACTCCTGAAATGTTTGGCAGGAGAACAAGTTATATGGGAAGGATTCCGCACATGCCTCCTCCCCATAACTATTTATTTATTTATTATTTTGTGGAATTTATATGCCGCTGAATATAATCCAAATCTCTTGACGGTCACAATATTAAAACACAAGAATAAAAAATACCACATTAAAGCACAGCATTCAAAACACTTCCACCTACAGAATAATAATAATAATAATAATAATGATGATGATGATGATGATGATGCAGTAATTTATTTATAGTTCAGGGTAAGCCTGGGTGAACGAGGTTGTTTTCAGGAGCCATTTAAAGATATCACATTTTCTAGGCTGACCATCTGAAAAGGAGGACAGGGCTCCTGTAACTTTAACAGTTGTAGAGAAAAGGGAATTTCAGCCAGTGTCATTTGTATGCAATTAGTTCCTGATGAAATTCCCTCTTCATCACAACTGTTAAAGTTGCAGGGGCCCTGCCTTCTTTTGTATATGGTATACACTCTAGTATAGTGCCTGCAACTTTAACTGTTGTGATGAAGAGGGAATATCACCAGGAACTAATTGCATACAAATGACACTGGCTGAAATTCCCTTTTCTCTACAACTGTTAAAGTTACAGGAGCCCTGTCCTCCTTTTCAGATGGTCAGCCTACATTTTCTGTCTCCCAAACTACACGACGGAGGTGGTGGGTGCTGCTACAGAGAAGGCCGGCCATCTGGATACTTCATGATGGCATTCTGTTTAGGGTGACCATCCGCCCGGATTTGTCCGGACATGCCCGGGAAATGGGGAGCAAATCCGCATCCGGGCGGAAAAACTGTTTTGGGAGACCAAATCTGGAAATTTAGCCCCCCAAAAGGGTGACCAGATGGCCCTGGGGTGATCCGGGCCAACCAGGGGGCGGCGGGGGCAAACCGGGGTGGTGGGGAGTCACGCGGCGGTAGCGGGAGGCTGGCGGCGCGAGGCACTTACCTGCTGGGGCGTCCGCTTCCCTCCGGTGCTCGGAATCTACTGAGAAACAGGCTTCGCGGCCTGTCCCTCAGTAGCGTGCCAAGTGTTGATGTCATCACTCGGCGCGCTACTGAGAGACAGGCCAGGAAGCCTGTTTCTCAGTAGATTCCGAGCACCGGAGGGAAGCAGACGCCCCAGCCGGTAAGGAGCGCGGGGCGGGCGGCGTGGGGGCGGGCGGCGCGGGTGGAGTGGGTGGCGTGGTGCGGGGGGCGGCACAGGGGAGCGGCGTGGGGCGGTCGGCGGCCTGAGGCATGTGGACGGGGGGCGGCGAGGGGCTGGGCGGCGCGGGCGCGCGGTGGGGGGGGTTGTTTCGGGTGGGTGGGGTGGCGGGGGGGTCCAGGATTTTGATCCTCAAAATCTGGTCACCCTAGTTCTGTTTGTTTCAGAATGACCAGCAAGACCTCCTCTGCTAATCTTAAAGGTTTCCTGGGCATGTATAAGGGAAGGCAGTCTGCTAGGTAACCTGGTCTCAAGTTGTTTAAGGCTTTATATGACAGTAATATAGCCTTAGATTTGGCTCGGTAGCTAATAGGCAGCCAGTGTGGTTCTTTCAGCAGAGGTGTTATATGATCATATTTGGGTGTCCCCCTGAGCACCCCAAGTGCTGTGTCCTGCACTGGCTGCAGCTTCTGAACCACGCACAAAGGCAGCTCCACATAAAGTGCATTGCAGTAGTCTAATCATGAGGTTACCAGTGCATGGATCACCATGCTTAGACTATCCCTATCCAGGAACTGGTGTAGTTGGCATAGGAACCACAGCTGTAGTGGGCACTCTGGGCCACTGAGGCCACCTGGGCTTCCAGTAATAAAGATGGATCCAGGAACATTCCCAAACTATGGATGTACTTCTTCAAAGGGAATGCAACCCCATTCAGAACTGGCAAGTACCCCAATTCCTGGACCTGGGAACTGCCAACCCATAAGGCCTCTGTCTTATCAGGATTCAGCTTCACTATATTGGCTCTCATCCAAGCCAGAACTGCATCCAGGCACCAGTTCAGGACATACACAGCATCTCCCAATTCAGCTCAGAAAAATCGAGCTAGGTGTTGTCAGCATACTGGTGACAACTTGCCCCAAATAGTCTGATACTATTATTATTTATTACATTTATATACTGCCCCATAGCCGAAGCTCTCTGGGCGGTTTACAAAAATTAAAACTTTGGACATTAAAAATCGACATACAAAATTTTAAACCATAAAACCATAAAAACAGACAACATATAATAATAATAATAATAATAATAATAATAATAATAATAATATATTTATTTATTACCCACCTCTCCCAACGGATCGAGGCGGGGAACAGCATTAAACATAAAATACAAAACTGATTAAAAGCACATAAAACCAAATACATAATTAAAATACCAATAAAACACCAGTAAAACACTTTAAAATTCATCTGGGTAGGCCTGCCAGAAGAGATCAGTCTTTATAGATCTTTTAAATTCCTGAAGACTGGTGAGTTGGCAAATCTTTCCCGGCAGGTCATTCCACAATCTGGGAGCGGCAGAAGAGAAGGTCCTCTGGGTAACAGTTGTCAGTCTAGTTTTTGTTGGCTGTAATAAATTCTTCCCAGAGGACCTAAGCGTGTGGGGCGGATTGTATGGGAGAAGGCGATCCCATAGGTAACCTGGACCCAAACCATGTAGGGCTTTAAAGGTAATAACCAACACTTTGTACTTCGCCCGGAAAATGATTGGCAGCCAGTGAAGAGATTTTAAAACTGGTGTAATGTGGTCATCCCTAGATGTACTGGTGACCAACTTGGCTGCCATATTTTGAACTAGTTGAAGTTTCCGGACTAGGCACAGAGGTAGCCCTATGTACAGCGCATTGCAGAAGTCGAGCCTCGAAGTTACCAGCGTGTGCACCACTGATTTTAGGTCTTCCAACTCTAGGAAGGGCCGCAGCTGGCGTATCAGCCGAAGCTGATAGTAGGCACTCCTGGCAGTCGCATCTATCTGAGCTGTCATTTGGAGCGACGGATCCAGGAGCACCCCCAAGCTGCGAACACAGTCTTTCAGGGGGAGTGTAACCCCATCCAGAACTGGTTGACACACCTCCAACCCCAGGTTGTGGCCCTTGACAGTAAGCACCTCTGTCTTGTCTGGATTCAGCTTCAGTTTGTTTTTCCTCATCCAGCCCATTACCGCCTCCAAGCATTCATTTAGAGGAGACACACTATCCTTAGCTGACGCTGTTGTCAAAGGCATAGAGAAATATATTTGGGTGTCATCAGCGTATTGATAGCACCCTGCCCCATGCCTCCGGATGATATAAAAACAGTGTACATTTAAAATAGCTGCAAACTCTCAGCCAGGCCTAAATATAGTTCTGGGGTCAATTAAAAGCTCAGTATATGCTGTTAAATGCCTGGGAGCATTTAAAAAAAATAACAACATTGGCGCCAGGCAAGCGTGGCTCCCAACAGCTTCATATAGATATTGGCCCGTTCAGAAGACACTTTAAACAATGGTGAATAAGGCTATTTCCACTCAACAAAGAGTCAGCATGGTGCAGTTGGATTAGAAACAGGGAGTCCTGGGTTCAAATCCCATCCCCGTGGCCATGAAGCTTACTGGATGGCGTTGGCCCAGTCATCAACTTTCAGTCTAACTGATCTCACAGGGTTGTTATGAGGCTAATAAAACGGAGGCGGAGGATCATGTACATCTCCTCATTCCTAGTCCAACACTCTAATCACTGCACCACATTTGGAAAAAAGGTGCAATATAAATGTAACAAATGAATGAACAAATTAATAGAGAACAAGCCTGCTCCATCTTCTGCCTGACAGCCCTCCAGGTATTAAGACAGCTATCTTGTCTCCCTTTAATCTTCTCTTCTCCAGGCATAGCATGCCCAGCTCTTTCACATAGGATTTGTGCGAGATCCGTGAATAGAATCTCTCCTGGGGTGGGGGTGTCAAATGGTAAATGATCCATATAGGAGGGGCCCAACGGGGTCAAATTTATTTATTTATTTATTTATTTATTTATTTATTTATTTTATTACATTTGTATACCGCCCCATAGCTGAAGCTCTCTGGGGAGTTTACATAAGATTAAAAAAATTAAAAACAATATAAAAAATTAAAACAGCAAAAACATACAATATACACATAATATACACATACATTTAAAACTATTGTAATAACTTTAAAAGGCTATAAGCCTAAAAATAAAACAAACCCAGACTCATCAGATATTGCTAAATGCCTGAGAGAAGAGGAAAGTCTTGACCTGGTGCCGAAAAGATGACAATGTTGTAGCCAGGCGGGCCTCGTCAGGAAGATCGTTCCACAATTGAGGGGCCACCACAGAGAAGGCCCTCTCCCTTGTTGCCAACCTCCAAGTTTCTCTCAGAGTAGGCACTCAGAGGAGGGCCTTAGATGTTGAACGTAGTGTTCAGGTAGGTTCATGTCGGGAAAGGTGTTCGGTCAGGTATTGTGGTCCCAAGCCATGTAAGTCTTTATAGGTTAAAACCAGCACTTTTAACTTGGCTCGGAAACATACAGGCAGCCAATGCAAGCAGGCCAGAGTCTGTCTTATATGTTCGAACCTTCTGGTCCCAGTTATCAATCTGGCCGCTGCATTCTGCACAAGCTGCAGCTTCTGAACCGCCTTCAAAGGCAGCCCCACGTAGAGTGCATTGCAGTAATCTAACTTGGAGGTTACCAGAGCATGGACAACTGAAGGCAGATTATCCCTGTCTAGATAGGGGCATAGCTGGGCCATCAACTGAAGCAGGTAGAAGGCACTCCATGCCACTGAGGCCACCTGAGCCTCAAGTGACAGAGATGGTTCAGGAGAATCCCCAAGCTACGAACCCGCTCCTTCAAGGGGAGTCCAACTCCATCCAGTCAGCAGAACCCCCCACTAACAGCGTCTCAGTCTTGTCTGGATTGAGTTTCAGTTTATTAGCCCTCATCCAGTCCATTGTCGCAGCCAGGCACCGGTTTGGCACATCCACAGCCTCACTTGATGAAGATGAAAAGGAGAAATAGAACTGCGTGTCATCAGCGTACTGATGACAATGCACTCCAAAGCTCCGGATGACTGCACTCAACAGTTTCATGTAGATGTTGAACAGCATGGGGGACAAGACTGACCCCTGCGGAACCCCATACTGGAGGGGCCAAGCAATGTTCCCCAAACACCACCTTCTGGAGCCAACCCGCCAAGTAGGAGCAGAACCACTGCAATGCAGTGCCTCTCACTCCCAACTCAGCCAGTCGTTC
Organism: Anniella stebbinsi; assembly: GCA_029215795.1. Classification (NCBI taxonomy): domain Eukaryota; kingdom Metazoa; phylum Chordata; class Lepidosauria; order Squamata; family Anniellidae; genus Anniella; species Anniella stebbinsi. The sequence goes on along the minus strand of JARDYH010000001.1, from coordinate 348,643,785 downwards.
CAGAAGAATACCATGGTCGATGGTATTGAAAGCCGCTGAGAGATCAAGGAGAATCAACAGAGTCACACTCCCCCTGTCTTTCTCCCAACATACAGGGTGACCAAGGCTGTTTCCGTACCAAAGCCAGGCCTGAAACCCGACTGAAATGGATCCAGATAATCTGTCTTATCCAAGAGTGCCAAGAGCTGGCTCACGACCACTCGCTCCAGGACCTTGCCCCGGAATGGAACATTTGCTACTGGCCTGTAGTTATCAAGATTTTCAGGATCCAAGGAAGATTTCTTTAGGAGTGGTCTCACTGCTGCCTCTTTCAAGAGGCTTGGGACCACTCCCTCTTGCAAAGAGGCATTAATCACTTCCCTGGCCCAGCCAATTGTTCCATCCCTGCTAGCTTTTATTAGCCAAGAGGGGCAAGGATCCAATACAGAGGTAGTTGCACGAACCTGTCCAAGCACCTTGTCAATGTCCTCAAGCTTTACCAACTGAAACTCATCCAAGAAAACAGGACAAGCCTGTGCTCTGGATACCACATATGATTCACCTGCTATAACACTGGAGTCTAAATCCTGACGGATGCCAAAGATTTTATTCTGGAAGTGCCCAGCAAATGTATTACAGCGGACCTCAGATGGTTTTACCATGTCCTTGGAGCCGGCATGTAAAAGCCCCCAGACAACTCTGAATAGCTCCGCTGGGTGGCAGATTGATGTTTTAATAGTGGCAGCAAAGTATTGTTTTTTTGCTGCCCTCATTGCCCCTGAATACAGCTTACCATAGGCACTTACCAGTGTTTGATTGCATCCATCAGGAATTCGTCTCCATCTGCCCTCAAGCCGTCTCCTGTTTTGTTACATCACTCTCAGCCATACCACGGAGTAATATGAGCTCTACACAGGAGAGGGCGCTCAGGATCAATCGTGTCAACCATCCAGGTCATTTAGGCATTCCACAGATCAACCAGGTTTTTGACAGGAGAGCCAGCCCTATCAGCCGGAAAACTCCCCAGAGACCTCTGGAAACTGTCTGGATCCATTAGCCTCCAGGGGCGGACCATTTTAATGGATCCCCCACCCTTGCAGAGGGGGGGAATGGATTTCACAATGCTTTTCTTCATGCAAAATCCTCCCCTACTACCAGATGTTCCTTGTCATGTGGGGTAAATTCCTTGGTGACAATTCATACCAGGAAAATTCCCCAAGGAGAAAGTGTTAACACTTTTGGCAACACCAAAGTCCCTAATCAACCCCCCCTCCCAGTGTGTACCATTTTCAAAAGGTGTGGGAGATCTCATCACAGATTTCCTGCAGTCCTGCCTATGTGTATGCCAAGAAATAGAAACGCTGCTGGGTGTTCAAAGAAAAGCAGCACTGAAATTTCTGCAAATCCATCGGTAGCTCTGAGATGAAGAGATCCTGCTGTACCACCCATAAAACCAAGTGAAGTCCATAAATAAGAACTTTGCCTTCAGCAACTGAGAAAATATAGATAGTTGGCTCTGGCCATGCTACCACAGGGTGATAGAGGTGCTGTAGTTTTAATTTTTTTGATGAGATGAATTTGAAATTTATAGCATTATTTTGCTGCAGAATTTATTATTTTTACTGTTAAAAATCCAGATCTTAATTAAATGGCTGTTAATATTTTGTGCAAGTCATGACACTTATCACAGAAAGGTGTTCATCTTTGTCAGGTTTGCAATTTCACCTACTGAAAAAATGATCCTGTTTCAAACTGCAGAAGCTATAAATCCCGAGCATCCTGCTTAGACCAGTCAAACCAATTCCAAATTGCCTTTCATCAGAGCAGTCCATCTTAGTCAGAGGGAGTCCAGCCTGCAGCTAGGACATCAAAACCTGAAGCCTGTCTGTGTGACAAGCAGGAGCCATGGAACGTGCCTTCTGAATGTGCACATTTCTGAACTGAAAGAATTCCTCCAGGAGAGATAAAAGATGTGAAGCCTTTCAGGATGAGGGCCCAGAGGGTAGTGGCGGAATAGCCACGGGTTATAGGAAGAGAAAGAGCATGATTGCAAGGGCCCAAAATGCCTTAGTGAGCAATATGGTGTCATTACTATCCTGCGCTCCTGGGCAGAGCTGGCCCTACCATTAGGCAGAGTGAGGCAGTAGCCTCAAGTGAGAGATGCTGCGGTAGGAAGTTATGGAGACGTGTTGGAGGACAGAGCTGCATTTACCATGCAGCCTGCTATGCACCTCCTAAGCTAGCCAGCTGCTCTCAAGTCCAGTCCTGATGGATTTTCTACCTGCTGGATGGAGGAGGGTGCCATATTGTCTTTTGCCTTGGGCAACAAAGCATCTTGGACGGGTACTGCTCCTGGCATTCAACCATCAACTTCAAAACCCTGGAACACTGAACTTATAAGCAAAGTGGGCAAGATTCATGTAGGCTTTTTCTGTAATAATTACAAAGCCCTGTGATCCCCTAGGTAAGGAGAGAGTACCCCACAATCCCCCATCACAAAAGAGGTCATTAGAGGGAGGTCATTATGCTGGTACTTGTGGTTTCCAGGTACTAGCTGTAGATTCTGTGAAGTCTTCAGAGGCAGCTCCAGAGAACATATTTCACTGATCTATACTAGAGGTTACCAGGGCATTATTATGGTGGCAAGATCTCTGGTCCCAGGAATGGGGAGAGGGCATGGTTCTGGTATATGCATTGCATGCAGAAGGCCTCAGATTCAAACCCTACCATCTTCCACACAAAAGAAATCACATAGCAGGTGGGGGGAAAGGATACACTGGAGAGCTAATGAGTATATCAGAGTAGACAGCTTCATATGTTCATATAAGAGGTTGCAATTGGCATAGCAAGCAAAGCTGGAGAAAGGAGATTGGTCTATCTAGCTCAGTATTGTTGACTGGTAGCATCTCTCCAGAGTTTCAGGTAGGATTCTTTCCTAGACCTAATTGGAGATGCCAGGGATCGAACCTGGAACCTTCTGCATACAGGACACGTGCTCCACCATAGAGCTCTGGCCCTCTCCAAAGAGGCTTTTGTGGGAGTAGCCATCAAGTGTCCTCTTGAAGAGCAGCAGAGACCACTCATCCCCTTGAGGCACCAACTGCCCATCTGATGTTTTCACTGAGGTCATCTAATGCACTCTGACCTATTGGTGCAAGAAAGCTTCATAGGACTCCCTAAAGTTCCCTCCTTTGGCCAGAGCTGGGTGGTGGTGGTGAACATACACAATATCCTCCTGCCATCCTTTGGTCACCAGTTCAAGGCCTGCGGTGAGTTTGAAACCTGACCGATCCTGTTTGAATCTAGTTTGTTCATAGAGCTTCTCCAACGGCATTTCAAGATGATCCAAATAAATTGGTTAACATAAAACATCCATGTTCTTCGTGCCCTTTTTTTTCACTAAATTCACACAGTATTAATAAACTGCCAGATGAGACTGTAGAAGCTCCTGTTGAGTTGCTGAGTGGAGGAAAAAACGGTGTTGTGCTATAAATATTTGGAGAGATTGATTTGATACATCTACATGACATCTTCTATCATTTATCATTTCAGCTCCTTCTTGTTGTGTTCTCCAGGTTTCATTTTCAAACAGTGCCTTGACCACTTTGCTTATATGTTCAGTACTCAACATAGCTTAACAGTATACTCTATGTCTTTGGGGCAGAAAAGGATTGCACAACCCTTTCAGCCCCAAGGCCTGCATCAGGTGTCTGCTGGGGTGGCAGTGCATGTGCCTGCACACACACACACACACACACACACCTACCCCTCACTCACTCACTCACTCACTCACACATACATGCATGCATACACACCCCCTCAGTCACTCACACTGTGATTGTCTTGTATACATTCTAATGTCTACAGTAAAAGCCTTCAATTTGAGACATGTCCTGCATTCCCTTGGGAGTAATTTCTCAGGGGCTGGTGTCCCCCTATGCCTCCCTCCACACAAACTGCCCTCACATCCACATCGTCTCATTTTTCCATTCACTCATTCTTCACTCACAAAGTCATTTCCCCCCCATCTCACCCACACAACTACTTATTCACAGCTTTAACCATTCTCTTCACTGCTGCCAAAAATAAGCAAAGAAAAAGAAAAATGCTCTAGGAAAGAGCTCAGTGGTTCCTACCATGCACAAACAACCCACTGGGAATGCTGGCCAGATCTATTAAGATCCCTTATCATTGGGAGTAAGGACTTGTCTACTGTTATTGTTTCTGGACCACACAGTGTGTTGGAAAGTCTGGTGTAACTTATAGCAGAGTTGCTTTAGATAGAGAAAGTGTGGCAACACAGCATTTTGTACTGGAGGCCATGAACACAGGCTAGAGTCAGTTTAAAAGACGTTCAAATAAACTTACTTTATTAGTGTTTCTATACACATCGTCAGAGAAGGTAGGCTGACCAGGTGGCTCAGGATTTCCTGGTCCTAACCGGGAATCCAGGGGCAAACCGGCCCAACTGGGGGGCGGGGGGGCAAACCGGGGTGGCGGGGGGTCACGCGGCGGTGGCAGCAAGCAAGGAGCGGCGGTAGACCCAGCGGCGGAGGAGCCCGGGAAGCGGCCGCCCCAGCAGGTAAGCACGAAGGGGGGCACTTACTTGCTGGTGCGGCCGCTTCCCGGGCTCCGCCGCCGCCTTTGCCGCCGCTGCCGGGCTTGTAAGGCCAGAGGCCGCACGGAAGAGGCAGGAGAGGGCCGGATCCGGAAGTGACGTAACCACGGTGACGGACGACCCTGCACGGCTGCGCGGGTGACGGAAGACCTGGCGCGGCTGCGCGGGCGGCGAAGGAGGACCCTGCGCGGCTGCGCGGGCGACGGAGGACCCGGCGCAGCCGCGCAGGCGGCGAAGGAGGACCCGGCGCGGCCGTGCGGGCGGCGAAAGAGGACCCCGCGCGGCCGTGCGGGCGACGGAGGACCCCGCGCGGGCAGCGGAGGAACCCGGCGGTAGGTCCAGGCTGGTTTTTTTGGGGGGGTGGCTTGGTGGGGGGGTTGTTTTGGGTGGGCGGGGCGGGGGGGGACCGGGATTTTGATTTTTAAAATCTGGTCACCCTAGAGAAGGTAATTCAACACTGTTTAACTGCAAGCACCCCCTAATGCTGGGTGAATAAGTGTATGTAAGCAAAGACATGAGATATGGTTACTTTTTTAAAATTGTGAACCATCCAGAGAGCTTCAGCTATTAGCTGGTACAGAAATTAAATACATACATTAGGGTGACCAGATAAAATTCAGGTCAGGGCTCATGTAACTTTAACAGTTGTAGAGAAAAGGGAATTTCAGCCAGTGTCATTGGTATGCAATTAGTTCCTGGTGATATTCCCTCTTCATCACAACAGTTAAAAGTTGCAGGGGCCCTGCCTTCTTTTGTATATGGTCACTCTAGTATAGTGCCTGCACCTTTAACCGTTGTGATGAAGAGGGAATGTCACCAGGAATTAATTGCATACAAATGACTCTGGCTGAAATTCCCTTTTCTCTACAACTGTTAAAGTTACATGAGCCCTGACCTGGATTTTATCTGGTCACCTTAAACATACATGCTTCCTCTATGGAGAGAGCAGCAGCAGAGGAAGGGGAAGTGGGGAGAACAGGAATAGGAACTGATCAAACTACAGGACTTTCTCTATCACCCCCTAGTGTCTAGAAGCAGGAAGAGTTGTTCCTATTCTCCAACACATAGAACCTCAGAGATTCAGTTCCTGGCATCTCCAGTTTTTAGTCATGGTTTGTTTTAGTCATCTCCCCGACGAGGCCCGCCTGGCGCCAACATTGTTATCTTTTTGGCGCCAGGTCAAGACTTTCCTCTTCTCTCAGGCATTTGGCAATATCTGAGGAGCCTGGGTTTGTTTTGTTTTGCTTTGTTTTTGTAGTTTTTGAAGTGTTGATGTGGTTTTTAAATGTATAGATTGTGTGTATGTTGTATGTTTTTGCTGTTTTAATTTTTGTATATTGTTTTTAATTGTTTTTAATCCTATGTAAACCGCCCAGAGAGCTTCGGCTATGGGGCGGTATACAAATGTAATAAATAAAGAAATAAATAAAGGGCAGGTAGCAAATGATGTTTTTTTTAAAAAAAAAAACTGCCTGAAACCCAACAGCAGGGGTGGATAATATGCAACCCATGAGCTGCTCCTGACCCCTGCGGTCCAGTGCTGCTACCCTGCCACTCCCTGCTGTCCCTCCAAAACATTTTTAAAATGGGGGGGGGTTGTATCCAGAGCAGCTAAGGAGTGCTAAAAGTAAAAAAATTAGCTTGCTTGCAAGTAATTTTGACATTTTAGTGCTCCACAGCTGCTACAGAGTACTAAAAGAATCAAAATAAGCTTGCAAACAAGCTTGCTCCATAGCTGCTCCAGATGCCATTTTGTATTTTTTAAAAATGGTACTGTTGGGGGGATGGCTCCTGACCCCCTGAAGTTGCCCACCCCTATTAGAGATCTGGCTCCACTCCGAGTAAACCGGCAATACTCAGCTGGATGAACAGTCTGATGATGGTTGCCTTCACCCAGAGAAACCTTCTGTAAGTTTTTAGTGGATCCCAGGATTTCTCAGAACATGGTTTAAAAGCCACTGCTTTACAACATAAAATATTGGTTAATAAAAGCAGCCACAGCAGCCTTATAAAAATGCAAAAAATATGTATTCTAAAATGAAAAGTGTTAAGGGAGCATAGTTTGATTTCCGAATCTGCTGCATCACAATATACTCTTATAATGTACACATTTAAAAAATAATAATCATTTCTAAATGAAATAGTTGAACTGTTTGTTTAATGGTGAGGTTTTAAAAAGGTGTCAGTGCACATTTAACAGAGAGTTAATAGTAGGACAATTTGTTTTGAAAAGGGGGAAAGATGACTATATCAAATGTCACTGAACCAATAAATTTCTCTGTGCACTTTGTATTCGCCCATAAAATAACGATCACATAAATTGTCAACTAAGAAGACAACTGTAAATCAAATGAAATTGAATCAGAGATGTCACAATGAAAACCATGACTATATCAGAGAATATATGATCCGGATCAAAGGACAGGACGACGTTACACTTGTTCGGTGCTCAGGCACTCGGAAGATTGTTCTAGAATAGGTCACATCTGACGCACAATATGTCAAGTTTCTCTTAGACCACTGCCTGATTAAGTAGAGAGTATGTATCCATCTGTATTTTCCCCTCTCCACTCTGAGAAGATTTGTAGTAAAGCATAAGCTTTTTTCTTTCCTTTTTTTTGTCCTCTCAGGGCAAAAACTAAGCCATTCCAGAAAGACAAGTGAGACAAGGAAAATGGAGCAATGGCTTTAAATTTTAACACAAGGTAACTAGAGGTCCATACAGGTCACTAAAACCCAATGAATCCACTCACTCCCCATTTTATGTGCATGAGTCATAGGTGTGCATAAGGTTGGTGTATATGAGTTATGCTTGCTTTATCTCCATGCAACCAGCCTTTGGGAGAATTACATTATTTAAGTCTTCTATAAATAACCAACACTAAATCGCCTTTGTTGGGTAAGAGGTCAATAATGTTCTTTTCAAGCGGAATCTTTGCTTTAGCCCAAATAACCACCAGTACAATGAAACAAGCAGGACTAAATTTGAGTCTGTATTTCTTGTTTTTAATGGGTGTGATCTCTAAGCAACAACAATGACAATTTGCTTCGGCAAAATGGAAAGCTGTATATGGGGAACAAGAAGGAAGTATGTACAGTGAGCGAGTATCTCTAAATTCTCTGGCATGAAAACAGTGACTGTCTAGAGGTGATATTATTCAAATATTTCACTTGATCTCTCATTGCTTGTTGATGCAGAACTTAATGCCCTGAATGCCTAAACAGCAACGGAAGCAGAACATCTTGCAACATGAAGTTCCTTCCTTCCCATTTCAAGAGAAGATTTCCCTTTATTGTCACTTCTAGCAGAAAGACCTGAAAGCAGCCTGACTGGTGAATCATGACATAAATATGCAATATTGTGAAGTGGACTGAAAAGGTGATCTGTACATATGAAGGACTATTTTCAGCTACCCCTAGGACCAGGAAAATGTATATGTGTGTGAATGTGTATTTGCTGAATATTCGTCAAAGGCAAATTTCAGAGTCAATGCATCCTGTATAAAGTTGATTTATACTGAATATGCATCTGTGCCCTGCAAAGCCCCATTAAAGTCAACAGAAAGAAGAACTGACAGTGCCAATTTCAAAGGGATGCAGGATCAATGCCTTTGGAGTGGGATGCATTTTAGCCAATTGATATGATTTGTTGATTCTGGCCGAGAGCACAACGGATGTACTTTGACTTTAATATATGTAGCACTCCCAATCTATCATCTGCATTTTAATAATTTGCAGTTTGGCTTTTCTTTACAATGGGTGTAATCCCATCCATCTTTGACATTGGCTATTATACTGCTCACAGGAAATGTTTGGAAATATTTTGTTTTCTTGTGTATAGCTCACCCATCTAAATATTTATAACAGGAGCATAGGATGCTGCCTTTTACTGAGCCAGACCATGTATCTGTCTATCTGGGATATGGTTCAGCACCTTGGATAGCTTCTTTCAGTCCTAGAAGACGGTTGACCAGCCTTTGCTTAAAAATCTCCAGCGATGGAGAACCCACCGTTTCCCAAGGCATTCTGTTCCTCTGTTGAACAGCTCTCGTCACTAGAAAGTTTCTAGTAATGCAGCGGTGGGGATTGTGTGGTCCTCTAGATGTTGCTGGACTACAGCTCGCATCACCCATCACCATGGGCTGCGCTGATGCTGCCCTAATGTTTAGCCCAAATCTGCTTCTTTGCCATTTCTGTGCAACAGAAGACAGGCTGAAGGTCAAATGCATTTGCCGTGGATGGAGTGAAAGCAATCTGGTCCATCCAGTTGTAGCTGCAGATTAGATAGATGAGAATATCTGAAACCTTGGTTGCTTACTAGAGAAAAATAGCTAAGGTAAGTGCACAGAAATGTGTTTCCATGATTGGTTACTCATCACCATCACATGCTCCACAGGCACTTAGTATAATCAAGTTCTGTAATCTACTGCAACAGCAGCTTTAAGCAATCATCGGAAGGCTTATATTGGTAGCTGGGGGCACTGGGAAGAAATATTATATATAGATGATATTTTATTATTCATGACTGAGTCAAAAAAGCATCATCTGAAATTGCAAACTTGGCCAATCTGCCATGATTTAAAGTTCTCATATTATAATGCTTTGCATTTACAAAATGCTCATCATCAGAATACCTTAAAAAGCTTAAGATACCCTGGGATAAATGCCAGCATCAAAAGTATCCTTCAAACAGTGTTTTGCAGATTCAGGATGAAATCTTTTGCTGTTGGCTTCTGTTCACCAAGGATTTCATACTCAAAACACTAAACACACTGCTGAGAAGGTGACAAATTTAGGAATCAAAAAGGTGCTAACTGAATATAAGCTGACATCTAGTAATCATTGAAGAATAGTTTAGAGTCCCTCTCTGAGAGAAAGGAAATTGTACTTTTTTTAAAAAAAAATCTGTAACAACCAAGATTACAGTCCTATTTCCTGAGGCTCTGTTAGATACTTTTGGGCCAATCAAGTCTAAATGAAAACATAAGTATAGTGGCATCATTGAAAGCATATAGGGAAAAGCTTTATAATCTGCCCAGTAAGAACTAGCTCCTGACTTAAACAATGTATTATAATGGTTGTGTAGGAAATTCCACTTTCGGTTTTGCTTTCCTGACCTTGGCCAGTGGGTTTCAGTTGAAAATTCATCTTTCACTTTGAATCTCTGACTGTTTGCCAGTTCTGCAGGGCTGGCCCTACCATTAGGCAGATGGAGACAGCCAGTGATGAAGCAGAACCAAGGTCTGCAGGGATACAGCACCAGCAATTAATTTATTTTTTGTTAGCTGTGACACTGGTGTCATCTGCCACACACCCCTCAGAATTCCCCTTTTCCTCTGAATTTAGCTGCTGTCCTCACATTAGCTATTGCTTCTCAGCAACAATATGTTATTCCTTGTTGTAATGCAAAGCCTTTTGGGGTAGCAATTAAGAGCCTTTAGCTTTGGCAAAGGCGTGCTGCTGGTACAGATAAAACTAGCAGAATGTGCTTTTTCATATGGATCAGCACACCTGTCTGAATTTTTGTTCTCTCCTCAGGGGAGTGGCCGGAGAGATTGTCATACGGCACAACTGCGCTTCAAACTTTATCACAATACCGCTGGAGTTTGCTGCCTCAGGTGGCAGATTCTGTGGGGTGGTCATTTATTTATTTATTATTACATTTTTCTACTGCCCATTAGCCAAGGCTGTCTGGGCAGTGCACAATTAAAGCCATAAAATACAACAGGTATCAAATCAATTTCAAACGTTAAAAGTTTAAAAAAGCAATATAAAACCAGGTAAGTTAAAATCCAGGGAAAGCCTTTGTGAAAAGGTATGTTTTCAGGAGGCGTTTAAAGGATGTTACATTTTTTGCCTCCTGAACTGCATGATGGAGGATTTTCCAGAGGGTGGGTGCTGCTACAGAGAAGGCCCACCATGGAGGTTCTTCATGGCAACATTCTGTCCATTTCGGAATGGCCAGCAGGAAGTTCTCTGAGGATTGCATGGCAGCAAGGTGTTAGAGGACAGCATTGTAAGTGTACCACACAGCCTGCCCTAAACCCCATAAGCTACTCTGCTGCCCTCAGCTGTGGGATAGGCAACTAGTGTTGAAATAAGATCCAACTGCAAGACTGGTAATCTTCTGTACATGGATTGGGGCAATGGAGGTTGGTAGCTCCTATGTCAGTGAATCCGCTCTGGGTTTCAGTCAGAACCAGTCCAAACTAAAGGAGCTATCCAAGAGTCTGAACCAATTTTTCTCAGAAATGACATATTTAACCCATCGTGGGTTAATATGTCAGCCAAACCTAGTCTAAATATTACTAACTCTGGATCCAACCTCTTTTTTATTTTGAAATTAGTTTTCAGTGGAGGTACTCCACAAGGATATAGAGGTTCTCAAATCAATTTTGAGAAAGCAGAAGATTTCTCATAAAAGATGAAAATATCACAGGAATGCTTGTGCTTCTTGTTGACAAGTGTAAGAGAAATTAAAACCTCCTGGTTCAAAGCAAATATATAGAGATTTGGCCTGGGGAAAAACAGAAGTTTGACCAAAAAAATGGAAAATTGACCCAGTAATCTGAGGAATATAAGAACATAACAAGAGCCCTGGTGGATCAGACCAAAGGCTTACTTTGTCATGCATTCTGTTTGCTCAGTGGTTAACCAGATACCCCTGGGAAGCCCACTGGTAAGACATGAGTGCAATAGCCCCTTCACACTCATGTTCCCCAGCAACTGGCATACAGAGGTAAACTGCCTTTTTTTACTATGCATAATTTGTTTAATCCCCTTTTAAAGCTGCCCATAATGGTGGCCATGACTATATCTTGTGGTAACAAATTCCATAATTCCATAGTTTGTGTTGCAAGAAGGGAAATGTTTATGTAAAATAAAACTTTTCCCAACTTTTTTTCATCGAAATAATTTTACTGTTTCTTCAGCACATTGATTGACTTGGGGTTTCTCCACATGGGGCTTTTATCCTACGATTGAGATTGGTTACTCCTGGAAGTTTGGGGTCCTTTACATGATGTCATCAACCTCCAGCACTTCTCCCATGCTTTCTGACCATTTCCATGACTTTATTTGAAACAGAAAGAGGTAATAAAAAGATGGAGTTTGAATTTGTTGGTGTAAAGAAGGAGTTGTGCTATAATAACAGCACCATCTACTGTCTGTATAATGAAACACAGAGAACTTCCAGATAAATCCAATCCCCCAGAAAAAAAAATCCAGGAAGTATGTGTGAAGGAGCCAATCTTAATCCTGCGAAGAATCCTGAAGCAGAAACCCCAGTAAAGTTGCAGGACAAAAACCTGGAGTGGAGAATATGTCCCTTGGGAATATGTCCCTCTGAACTCATTGGGGCTTACTTCTGATTAGACATGTGCAGGATTCCCCTGTTAATGGTGGTGTAGTTGAGCCAGAGTTCACAGAAACAAAGTGCTGGGACTTTTTTTTACTAGCAGGGATGCTGACATCATCTGCCAGCCAACACAGATCTCATTGTTCCTGCTGAGTTTAGCTGTAATCCTCACAGTAGGGCAAGGATTAATTTTCCAGCAATAATCTATTGCTCCTTGTTATAATGCAAAGTATTGTGGGGTGGCTTGGTCTTGAATGGGCAATAAAGACCCTTTCAATTTACACAAGAGCTGCTCCTGGTGGAGATGAAAACTATTGGAATCAACACATTTGTCTGAATTTTGGCCTCACATAAGAAGAGCCTTCTGGATCAAACAGAGGGTCCATCTAGCCCAGCATTCTGTTCACACAGTGGCCAACCAGCTGATGACCAGGAATCTACAATCAGGACATGGATGCAACAGCACCCTCCTACCCATTTTCCTAACTGGTGAATATAGGCTTACTGCCTCTGATACTGAAGGTAGCACATAGCCATCAGGACCAGTAGCCATTGATAGCCTTCTCCTACAGGAATTTATCCAACCCCTTTTAAAGCCATTCAAATTGGTGGGCATCGCTACATCTTGTGGTAGTGAATTCCATAACTATGTGCTGTGTGAAGAAGTCCTTCTTTTATCCATCCTGAATCTTGCACCAAACAAATTCATGGGATGACCCCAGGTTCTCCTTGAGGAGTGGCTATGGGGACTGTTATGATGAGTACCTGCACTTCAAAAATTACCACTAACTCTTATCTCTAATTCCCCCCTCCCCCCCACAAATTGGCATGAGGCATCTTTTAAATCCTCTTGAAAAGCATCTTTAGGGTTTTGCAAAACCTTCATAATAAAATAAATAAATAAATCTAAACATAAAAAACATTCCCCTAATAATCCATTTTTAAAAATAGGGCTGCACAGAATGGCATGCTGTACCTTTTGAAAAAATATGAGCTCCTGAGGGGTTAGGGTTCACTTTCCATTCACTTCATAAAAGGGTGTAATTTTCTGTAAACATTCAACTGATGTTCACTATAATGGCAATTTCCAGTGAATAGCAAAGGTAGCAGCCATTTTTATGACAGCAGCCATTTTGAATTATCAACATTCAAAAAGCACCTCAGAACAGGATTTTCTGGGGAAAACAGCATGGTAGATGCTCCAGTTCTCTTCCTCTGAAAAGAATTTTGCCTCACTTTCGAATTATAGCTGCAACACAGCAGCTGGTTTTGAGATGGATGAAATGGTTGAAAATGGTTCTTGTCAAATCAGTACAGCCCTAATAGATACACGTCAAAAACTTGGCAGATTTCAAAATGGTCATCAAAAATGTCAGCTCTGTAGATTCATATTTATTTATTTATTTATTTATTTATTACATTTATATCCTGCCTTTCCCCACACAAAATAAGTGCTCCAACGGGGTCCTTCACACCTCATTTTATCCTCACAACAACCCAGTGAGGTAGGTTAGGCTGAGAGATAGTGACTGGGCTAATGTCACCTATTAGGCTTCATGGCTAATTTGAGACTTGAACCTGATCTTCTCAGTCCTAGTTCAACACTCTAACCACAAACAAAACGAAAGAAACCTAAGATAAAAGAGTGGGACATTGGCAGATATAGGCTGGTACATGTAACGGTGAAAATACACTTGTCTGGGTGTCTAGCCACAGAGTGTCTAGCAAAATATACCCTTGAAATGGTGACCGTAGCCAGGTAAACTGCAATACATCCTGTTGCATCAGCAGCGGGCGGCATTTCCTAACATAGATCACAGAGTGACTGGTGGAGAGGTAACACCTTCTGGCAGCTTGCATTACTAACAATTGGAAACAGACGGGTCTCCCTCCTGGGCTGCAGACAGAACAGCAATATAGTTTCTGAATGGAAAAGAAAGGCTTCATATTTCAAAAGCACAACAAGAATAATGATGACAGAATGCCAAGTCACAGTACGAAATTGAGGCTGGCTGCGGCAAATTGAAACACCTGCTCTTCAGATCAGTGGGTCTTCTTCATTTGTAAGACGTGATGCCATGGATTGTGGGAGCTTCTAAACATTGTGTCTGTTTTTATGGAAGGAGGAGGAGGAGGTACAGCAGGTGAAACTGTGCACTCTAACTATGGGTGACCTTTTTCCTTGATCATATTCATGGTAGAAAGGCTGGTGTGTTTTCTGTTGAATCTTGACCATTGATTCTGGCTTCACACATGAATTGTAAATGAACAAGGTAATTAACATGGGTTCTGTACAACTTCCTGGCACCAGGATTTCTTCTCCTTGGAAGGAAGAGTAAAAGGTTCCCTGGAGGTAGGGTTGTACACCATTAATTAAGGGAACTGTGCACTGTTAATCCACTGTGCCAGAATATAACACAGGAGGGGGCCAAAGTCACAACTGTAAACAGATAACTAACTGGTATACATAGCATGAGAATGAATGAAATGAAGATCATCATAAAGCAAGCGTGGGCAGAGTTTAGAATTATTATTATTATTATTATTATTATTATTATTATTATTATTATTTACATTTATATACCGCCCCATAGCCGAAGCTCTCTGGGCGGGATTTGCTTTGTTTTTCATTAGAACCCTGAGATGCATCAATCCAAGCTAGGTGCAAACTAGAAGCTCAGGAAGGCAGGCATATAAGTGTGGAATATAGTGCCTCTGAGGAGCAGATGCTCAACCCAGGACTTTGTTTCCAGCACCAGGACTTGAGCTTGCGCACAAATCCTTTTGCACACAAATTTACTCCTGCCCTCTTCAGCTTTCTTGATTTCAGCAGCTTAATTTAGGAAGGGGGTTATTGTTGCCCCTGTCGTTAAACCCCTGGGAGTCAGAAACCCTAGAAGATTTACTGGAAAACACCCAGAGATCTACCAGTAGGTCCCAATCTACCTTCCCTCCATCATAAAGCACATTTCTTTCTCCACCAGTCCATCACAAAGCATATTTTAGAAATGGAAAAGATCTCAGTGACGATACAAATTAGGGATGTGTAGAAACACTCTGAGCATTTTTGCTAACCATCAAAACTCTGTTGTTTTCCTACAAACACCTGAGGAAGAACCACCAAATTTACTTTAAATTTTGCTATAATCAAAATCCAGTGCAGTTTATGGATGTTGAGAAACCCCAGAGAAACACTTTTGAGTTCCCAACTTCCCACAAAATAGATGTTTCACCTTCAAGGAAGAATTCATGTTGAATTTCTCTTTGGGGGAAACGTTGGTGGAAGCTCCAATATCTATCCAGTAAAAACAAACAAACACACTTGGATTTGGAATTGCAATGTCAGCTATGTACTCACTGGCCACTTACAAATTGCCAGAAAAGAGAAAAAAATGCATCACCAAAAAAGAGAACACAAGAGGATACAGGTTTGCATAAAATTTGCAAGTGCTAATTCATGGGTATAGGTGCAAATTTATTTATTTTATTTATTTATTTAAAAACATTTTTATAGCACCACCTCACCATTTCTGGCATCGTGGCACTTTACAATAATACATAAAACAATTTTGATTAAGAACCCTCAACCGACATTAAAATTTAAACCACCCCTCCCCCAAACTCTTGTGAAAATAAGAACCCCTTACAGAGGCATTTAAAACAATTGAGGGTGGGAGCCTGTCTAATCTCCAGTAGCAAATTGTTCCATAATAGGGGGGCAACCACTGAAAAAGCCCAAATTGTAGCAGGGGACAATCAGGTCACCCTGCCCTTGAGAGCAGGTCTGCCAATGGTGGGACACTGGAGCAAGGCGAGCACTCAAGTAACCAGGGCCCAAGCAGTGCAGGGCTTTATACATAGTTAATAAAACCTTGTTGCGCACCCTAGTAGCCACCGGCAGCCAGTGAAGCTCTTGAAGCACCGAAGTGATAGAGGACCACTTCGGAAGCCCCTTGACCAACCTGGCTGCCGCATTTTGTACAGCCTGTAGGTGCTGGATTTGCTTCAAGGAAAGCCCTGTATATATTAAGTTGAAATAGTCAAGCCTGGAGGTGACCAGGGCATGAACTGCAATGGTAAGATTGGCCTCTGACAAAAAGGGGCGAACTTGGCGGAGCATATGTAATTGGTAAAAACAGCTCTGGACAATAGCCCCCACCTGTGATGACATAGTTTGGGACTGGTCAAGAATGACACCCAGGTCTCACGCCTCAGTCATAATCCTTGGTCAGATTCCTGAAAATGAAACATTTGCAAGCTCCTGCATTGAATCTGCCAGCCGCTGACCTCGACCAACGACCATCGATTCTGTCTTCTCCAGATTAAACTTCATCTTGCTTCTGGACATCCAATTATAAATCTCAGCCAGGCACCGAGACAGGACAGCAACTGCCCCACAGAGGTCTGAGCCCACCGAGATGTTAAGCTGGGTATCATCGGCATATATATGGTACCTCAGCCCATGGGGTTTAATTAACTCTGCCAGCGGCCTCACATACACATTGTACATGAAAGGTGAGAGGATAGAACCCTGTGGAACTCCACAGGGGAGGGCTGTGGGCGCAGATGAACAAATGCCCATGGTAACCAACTGAGCCCTTCCATCCAGGTAGGACTGAAACCAGGCAAGAGCCCAGCCCTCCAGTCCCACCTGGGTCCTCAACTGTCCAATCAACAATTCATGGTCCACTGTGTTGAAGGCTGCTGAGAGATCTGATAACAGTAAGATGAACAGATGGCCTTTGTCCATCGCTAAAAGAAGATCATCACAGACCGCAGCAAGGGCAGTCTCCATGCTGTGACCTGGCCCGAAGCCAGATTGAAAAAGGTCTAGAAAATCTGAGTCATGGAGGAACCATTGGACCCGCTCCAGTACCACTTTCTCCACCACCTTACCAAGAAAAGCAAGGATGGAGACTGGTTGGTAGCTTGCCGGCAGAAAATGTTATCATCTAAAGGTTATCATCTAAGAAATGAATGTTATCATCAAAATAGAAATACAATACAACTCACCATAGTAAAAAAAGACTGTGACCAGTATACCTACTGCTCAGTCTGCTGTACCCATGCTGGCTCTTAATGGGCAAGTTCCAAGGTGAGGCCCCTGTTCTCCCTTCTTTATATTTAAACTGGATTTGAAATGCCAGTCTTCAAACAGAGGATGCATTCAGATTAAAGATTATCCTTTATTATTATGCAGATAGAGAACTGCCCTCTGAAACACTGGACACATGGCCATTCTACTTAATCCATGGGTAAAGGGTGCTACATCCTGTGCTGCAGTGATGGTTAACTCACTTCCAACATGGGATCTATGCAGTCAGGGATGGCGCAGATCACCTGCTAGAATGGTGAAAGGCTAGTGGGGGGGATCTAAAATGATTTGGGGATTGTTCGGATGGGTTCTCCCCCCGCTGTTGTGCACCACACATGTGCTTGTCATTTATATAATTACCCATGCTGCAGTGCTGGTTGGCGTTTTGTCTGAATTCGGCATGCAGCACGATGGAGGGGGAGCTTTGTACCAACCCTCCAACTCCTACTGCAAAGCATGGGTTGTAGGGTGGCTATGAAGCTACGCCTGCCATACCACGTGATGCACCAGGTTAAGTCAACATGCCAACACTTCTGTAGCATGAGTAATTATATAAACGATGGGCACACACAGAAGTAATAAACTACTTGCATGAGAAGTGATTCACTAAACAATAGTGTAGCTTTTACATACACCCCTCTTCCTGAAGAGGCAGCAATTCCATTAACAGAACAATGTGGCCCCCATTAACAAGGCAAAGTGATATGAGAAAGTTATATATGTCAAAACATTTTCAAGATATGGTTATATCCTGATGTCTTTGCCTACCTCGCAGTCTGACAAAAATAAGCAACCCTCAGCCCCACAAAAAAACTCAGGTCAATTAATGGGAGCTTGCTAGATTCATAACAACAAGAACTTCAAATGGAATAGAGGTATAGCATTTCCTATCTGTGTTCCTCTTGCATGAAATGCTTTGGAACTGACACACATTCCTGTAAAACATTTAGATGAGAAATATGATGCCTTTTATTTGTTATTAGGGATGTGCAGCAGATCGGGTCCGATCCACGATCTGGACCCGATCCAGGCGAAATCGGATAAAATTATCCGATTCCGATCCCTATCATCTGGATCGTCCGATCTAATCCAATCTGATCCAAAAGGACCCGATCCGGATCAGAAAAAATCAGAGGATCGGACCTCAGACCTCCTCCCCCCTCCCCCCACTCCTTGCTGCCGTCCAATGTCGCCCGCTGGTCCTTTCTACTGAGAAACAAGCTTCACAGCCTGCCTCTCAGTAGCGCGCCGGCCCCAGCAGGTAAGGAGCATGAGTGGGGGGAGGGGGAGGGAGAGGGAGAGGGAGGTCCCCACTTACCTGCTGGGGCTGTCTACTGCCGCCTGCTGCCGCCCGCTGGTCCCTTCTACTGAGAAACAGGCTTTGCAGCCTGCCTCTCAATAGGCACCAGGTGACATTATCACCCAACGCTCTACTGAGAGGCAGGCCGCGAAGCCTGTTTCTCAGTAGAAGGGACCAGCAGGCGGCAGCGCGGGCAGCAGCGGGTGGCGGCGGGTGGCAGTGGACAGCCCCGGCAGGTAAGGAGTACGAGTTGGGGGAGAGGGACAGGGAGGGGGGAGTTAGGTCCCCACTCACCCACTGCCATGTTTTCCACATTGGCTTGCATTGGGGGTAAGCTTTCTTTCCCCTAATGCAAGACTATGGTGAAAACATCTAAAATGGCGTCCGATCCGAAAATCGGATGTCGGATTTTCGGATCAGAATTGGATCCAATCCAAACCGGAAAGCCTCCGATCCAATCCGAGGCATCAATTCTGGGTCCAATTCCGATACCGATCCGACTTTTTGGGTCCATGCACATCCCTACTTGTTATAAATCTCCTTCTGACTCCTACAACTCCCAGCATTCCCCAGCCAGCTTTGCTGGGAGTTACAGGACATTTTTCTGTCTAAAGACACATAGGATTATTCCTTAAATGACAAACCTACAGGTACTTCATAGTCTGGCCCAAAACAGAATTTGTGAGATCTGGCTAAGCAACATGATCATAGTATAACAAGTACTGCATGAAGAGCAAGGAGAGTTTTAGAGAATCACTATCTAGGCAGGAACTACACTACTGCCTTATAACGGTCTATTATGGTTTTGACAAGTGTTTGTGCCCAGGACACATTCCACATGCCGTTTTCAAAACGTTTTCAAAGTGTTATATCCTGCTTGGTGTAGATCTGGCCCTGGGCTGCTATATCTATATATATTTATAGATATATAGATATAGCCCCCTTTCAAAGCCATCCAAATTGGTGGCCATGACCACATCTTGTGGTAGTGAGTTCCACAGTTTAACTATGTGCTGTGTGAAGAAGAACTTTCTTTTATATGTCCTGAATCTGGCGGATCTACACTGCTGCTTTAAAGCACTTTAAAGCGCTTAATAACAGTAGTGACAACTGTTTTGGAGTGTGTCCTGGGCCCCAACAGTTGTCACTACTGTTATAAAGCACTTTAAAGCACTTTAAAACAGCAGTGTAGATCCTGAGGTTCTACAGAACTACATAAGCTTTCATATTATCTTGACTTTTTTCTCATGCAAACCTCAGTATCTCAGATTTGCCTCTCTCTGGAATAAAATACAAACAGCTATTTCAATATTTGACAAAACATCATTTTTAGCCTCTTATGTGTCTTTTTTTCCCAATGGAAAAATCCATTGTATTTTCGCAAGCAGTTGCTCCTGTTCTCATTAATGCTTAAAATGAAAAATATCAAAATACTTTTGCAGTTTCTGTTGAAGCACCCAGTGTACATATGAATAGTTTTCTTCATTGTGTGCGCGCGTGCACACACACACACACACCCCTTTGTAGATTTAAGGTTAGGGCATTGGTGCTTTCCCACAATAGTTAACAGAAGTTGTGGAACAGGCTTGTTTAGGATACCTTCTATATTTGCTTCATTATTTAATTTTGCATTATTTGGTTTGGAATCATAGTCAGATGCACAGTAATAACAGACAGCCCACGTAAAGTTGCAATGGGGCTGTTTGGGCATAAATGTTACGGGAATGAGATGCAGTGAGCCTCAGATTCATGCACTCCTCCATCCTCCTTCCTCCTCCACTGTGGTGGGAGGCAGAGGTCAAAAACTTTTGTTTCCATTTTAGATGAACTGCAGATAATAGTTATGCCTAAACCTGGACAGGCTGCAGTTAGTCTTAACTATGGTTAGTTGAAACAAGCCAACTTCAATCCATGGTTTAGGCAGCTGGCTTGTTTTAACTAACCATCTTAGATAAGAATATGGTAGTGTAAGTCTTATTACTCGAGATCTACCAGACCTATCTTGCTCTTTTTTAAAAAAAAAACACTGATCCTTCAGCAGTGTAGACATGCATAAAATTTTGAAAGTTAAAAAAAGTTCAAAGTTCGAGCTTTAATAGCAATTAATTCCCTCCATGTCAAACCACCAGAGTAGCCCCTCTACCAGAGGGATGATGGACAGCCCTGTTCGGACAATCAGTGTGGTGTAAAGGTGGGCCCCGGGCACAGCCGCATAATTAGGCTGTCACTGCCAGCAAGAGGGGAGAAAGGGATGGAAGTAGCCAATTGAGACACATGAGGGGGGGAGTGGGGCCACACCAAATGCAAATTTCAGAAAGGGGATTTATTCTTCATGAGCCACATTTGCATTATTCATGGGCCCCTCTGTGGTGAGGGATCTGACGGCGGAAAAAACAGGAAAGGAGCAGGACTACTAGCACCCATGGCAACATGGGCTTTATAGTAGTAGTTAAGATTAACCTTAATTTAGGGTTGGTTGCAAAGTTAAACTGAGATTAATTGAAATTGGAAACAAAATCTCCCCATCTCCTTGCAGCTGCACTGGAAAAGGAGGAGGAAAGAGGAGAGCACAAACCCGATGCTTGGGCGCATGACATTTAACCATTGTTTGTCACTGCATTCGAAATGGGCTGATATCTGGCTCTTAACTCTGAACCAAAGTTCAATGCAACATATACATTTACCAAGCCTACGTCTTGGACTCTGTGTCAAGCCTTCCTTTTGCCACTAAATACTCTCCAAAGTGCAAGCTCATATATCCCATCACTGCAAATCCACAGTGATATAAGCCTCAGTAGCCATCATTTGGAAGTAGAAACAAAATGAGAGGATATTTCCACGACCTAAATAAAAGCTGACTCAATAGATACATAAAGTCAGGGTTGTCTCCAGACTTTGGGCCCTTTGGCAAGAAAACCTCAGTCCTGAACTCAGTGAGTCAATCTACTTATAGCCTTGTTGTCGGCTCCTCCACTTCCTCTTTCTCATTGTTGCTACCCCCTGCTTGGTTGGCAGGCAGAGAACCAATGACGAAACATGCAGCAGCTTCTACTGCTTCTCCTTCTCACCACCACCATTGGGTCAAAGCAAGAGGAGGGTAAACAAACAAGTTGTTATGGTGAAGTGGAGGACCTGATCCACGGGAGCTCTTGTCTGTAGTGCTGGGGTGTGGGCCCTTAGCAGGTGTCCAACCATGCCGACCCTTGACATCAGTCCTGCATGAAATCAAAATCACATCTCTGAGGCCTTGAGTCCAGCTCCTAGCACTCTCTGAGCCTATCTATCTACACTACGGCTTTAAAATGGTTTAAAACAGTTTAAAATGGTTTATAACAGTAGTGGCAACTGTTGGGGCCCAGGACACACTCCATATACAGTTTTCAAAACGTTTTCAAAGTGTTGTATCCTGCTTGGTGTAGATTGGTCCACTGTCATGCTTACTGGATCTTTGTTCCAGGCGTATTTATATCACAGACAATTATATATATATAACGAGATATATATATATATATATATATATATATATATATATATATATATATATATATATATAACTATATCTCGTTATATTGCTAGTCTGAGGATCCCTTCAAGATTTCAACTCCTCAGAGTGTTCTCAGCCTGCTCTTCCACCAGAGGACAGGGCTTGGGACCACTCTTGGTCTCAATTTGTGGACTTAGGAGTCCCAGCACATCATAGGGGGGACTTGAGGATGGAGTTGAGGATCAGTCCACCTTTCTTCTCTCTTCTTCCATGTCTTCTTGAGTAGGGCTATATTTTGCCTTGGCCCCAAAGCACAAATCCAGGTCAGAGAAGGACAATTTGGCCCACCTTGGTCCAAATCTGGTTTCGGACCAGATTGGGCTGCCTCAGCCCAAAGCAGCCAAACTGCTTTGGGTCAATTTGGCCTAATGGCCAACCTAGGCTGACATATGAAAAGGAGGACAGGGCTGCTATATCTTAGGCTGACCATCTGAAAAGGAGGACAGGGCTCATGTAACTAACAGTTGTAGAGAAAAGGGAATTTCAGCCAGTGTCATTGGTATGCAATTAGTTCCTGGTGAAATTCCCTCTTCATCACAACAGTTAAAGGTGCATGCACTATACTAGAGTGACCATATACAAAAGAAGGCAGGACCCCTGCAACTTTAACTGTTGTGATGAAGAGGGAATATCACCAGGAACTAATTGTATACAAATGACACTGATTGAAATTCCCTTTTCTCTACAACTGTTAAAGTTATATGAGCCCAGCCCTCCTTTTCATATGGTCAGCCTACTATATCTTTAACAGCTGTATTGAAAGGGGAAACTTCAGCAGGTGTCATTTGTATGCATTCAGCACCTGGTGAAATTCCCTCTTCATCACAACAGCTAAAGCTGCAGGAACCCTGCCCTCTTTTGTATCTGGTCACTTTAATATAGCTCCTGCAGCTTTAACTGTTGAGATGAAGAGGGAATTTCACCAGGTGCTGAATGCATGCAAATGACCCCTGCTGAAATTCCCCTTTCAATACAACTGTTAAAGCTATAGGAGCCCTGTTCTCCTTTTCATATGGTCAGCCTAGGCCAGCCACTGCCCCCGTCCGCTCACTCACCTGTGGGACTTACCTGAGGCCTTCGCACATGCCAGCAAGCTGCCCAGCCTCCTCTCTGGACTGCTGTAGATTTAGTATTGTGAACTACGGCAGCCAGAAATAGCCATCCCGCTCACCCCCTTCCCTCCCCACTGCTGTCACCCACCCACACACAGGACTTACCTGAGGCCTCCACACATGCCAGCGAGTCACCCGGCATCCTCTCCATCCTGCTGTAGTTTACAACACTAAATCTACTGCAGTCCAGAGAGGAGGCCAAGTGGTTTATCGGCATGTGCGGAGGCCTCGGGTAAATCCTGGGGGTCAGCAGCTGGGAATGAGTGAGGGGTAGTGGTTGGCAGTGAGCGGGAGGTAGCAGCTGGGAGGGGGGAGTCTAATGGACTCACCTGGCTTTCATGGGCACCTGGGAAGCTGCAGCAGCCACCCCTGCTGTGGCTTTGGAAGTGAAATTGAAGTGAGGCAGCCCAGGACCAAGGTGCCTCGAGTCGGATTAGGGCTGATTTGGGAGCTCCAAATTGGCCTCCGAATAGAATGTGGGGGGGGGGGGGCATTGTGCACAGCCCTACTCTTGAGTTCCTACTCTTTGAACTTCTCTGTTTTCCCAGCCTACCCTTATCTGCTTCAGCTGTGCTTGATTTCAGCCATCTAGCAAGGGCATGAAGCCAAATCAAATCACTCCTTTTCTTGGGCTCATCACAGCTAGAGTTACAAAACACTGGACAATAATTGAAATGAGTATTAGGGGTGTGCACGGACCCCCCGGATCGGATCGGGACCCGGATCGGGACCTCCAATTTTGTCACGGATCGGATCTGACAAAATCGGAGGCCCCCCGGACCGGATCGAGTCCGATCCCGATCCAAAGATCGGAACTTTTTGGATCAGCTGCCATTTTTTCCCCATAGACTTGCATTGCAATGCAAGTCTATGAGGAAAAAATGGCAGCTGGTGGGTGAGGAGGGGCCGGTAAGCCCCCTCCCCCGCGCTCCTTACCCCTCCTGGGGCCATCCGCTTCCATCCGCTGGCACCCGCAGGCGCCAGCGGATGGAAGCGGAAGGCCCCGGGGGGGTAAACCCCCTCCCCCCTGCCCCCTGCTTACCTTTCCTGGCTGTCCGCTCCCGTCCGCTGCTGGCTGCTACTGCGAGCAGGCTTCGCGGCCTGCTCCAGAGCAGCGTGCCAGGTGATGTCAGTAGCAGCCGGCGGCGCCCGCCAATCCGTCGATCCATCCAAACCGGTTCAGAACCTTTCCGGATCAGATCGGATTGGATCGGCTGATCCAGCGGTGAGATTGGAAATCGGATAATTTATCCGATTTCCCCCGGATCGGATTCTGATCGTAGATCGGATCCGATCCAGTACACATCCCTAATGAGTATGGTTGTAACACAGTTTCATCGGGCAGAAGGCCTTGCCACAGGGGTTGATGTAACCCAGCCTAGTGTTCTCCAGATGTGTTGCGACTTCAACTGCCAGCATGCTCCAACCCTGTACTGGGAATTGTAGTCCAACACAATGAGCGGCTGCTAGCTAAACTGTCCTCCTGTCCTCATGGATGTAAATCCACACTCTAATCTTCAAAGCATGCCATGTAATGATGTGAGTCACTTCACACATGCAGAGAAGGAAGTGGGAATGATTCGTGCTTCTTCTTTCTTTCTTTCTTTCCTTGCCTCGACCGTAACACAGGAAGTGGGACAGATATCGCCATCTGTTGTGAAGCCATCTGGGGCTCATGGATGTCACCGCGGAAAATGTTGGCAAGTGCCATTTTCCATGTTGCATATTGGCCAGGATCCAAGGAGCTCATTTCAGCAGGCCCAGTGGGAATCTTGACATCCCCCCAAAACCCCAAAACCCCAAAAAACCAAACCCAAAAACCTTTCTGAGCGCACAGAACATTCTTAACGACTATGACTAAGTGCCAAAACAGATAGAACTGTAAATCTGTATCTAGCAGCCTCGTTATTGTTGTTGTTTTCCTTCTTTGCTCTGGTGTAGGCGCAGGTGCGCTGCTCTGGAATGGGACCCTAAAGGGAGGATAGAGGAACCTTTAAGATTCAAATTGGGCCCCTGCGTCTGCACTACAGTAAAAAAAAAGGGGGGAAGATATAACTGCTTGAAATGGACATAAAGTAACATCGGTTTAGGCCTGATAGTCCTATCCTCTGTAGATTTGTCTAATCCTTTAAGAAGAATTTCTCTAATTTCTTTTTCTGTGCAAGTGGCAATGAACTCCATAAGTGTGTGTGTGTGTGTGTGTGTGTGTGTGTGTGTGTGTGTGTAATTCCACTACCTCTTCTTTGTCCTTAACTGCTCCAAATAGGTTCCCACGTTTTGATTCCTAAGTATACACGATGCAGTTTTACACCTCCTTTCGCACTTTCTTCAAATAACACTCAAACACAACTCAACGAAAGGATTAAAAACCTTCACGGCAGGCCCTATTTATGATGTATCTCAGCTGAGAGTTTCTGATGACTGTTATTAATTATTGAATCATTTCATATATTATTCAAGCCAACCCTGCTATTTAAAATAGCATAAAACTCTTTTTAGCAGTGGAATCAATTGGCAACAATGCTGGGGTTGTACCTCTCATATCAATGTCATACTTCTGGCATGGCTAGAGCAGGCATTTGGTTGTGTGTTTGGCCTATGATGACTGTTTATTTCATTTCATTTCTATACTGCCCAGTAGCCGAAACTCTCTGGGCGGATCAAAAAAATTTAAACTATAAGTACAGCATAAAATATAGTAGGAAAACTTAAAACCACAATACAAAAATACAAGCAGAATAAAATCAAGCAGCAATGCAGAGATATAAAATACAGATTTAAAATGCAGATTTAAAATATCAGAATTAAATGACGGATAGTAAATTGTTGTTAAAATACTGGGAAAATAAAAAGGTCTTCATCTGACACCAGAAAGAGTACAAGAGTACACCAGGCGAGCCTCTCTAGGGAGCTCATTCCACAGCCAGGGTGCCACAGCAGAATAGGCCCTTGTCCAGGTAGCCACCCACCTCACTTCCTTGGGCAGGGGCTCATGAAGAAGGACCCCTGAGGATGCTCTTAGAGTCTGGGCAGGTACATATGGGAGGAGATGATCCTTTAGGTAATGAGGCCTCAAACCGTTTGTTAATATTATTTTCACTCACAGTTTTCCCTAACTTTTATTACCTGGGGCATAGCTATCGCCTCCCATTGACCTGCAACTGTGCAATAGCCTGGTTAATATTGCTTCCTGGCGTCTTACCTTCCTCTTTGCCCACTCATTCAGGAGTCAGGGATGGGCTCCTACTTTCTCAGCCATGGAGGTGTTTCAGGGATTCGTGGCAGCTGCAATGGAGAATTCTTTCTTAGAATGTTAAAAGTCTGGATTATTTTTCCTAAGCATATTTAATGCGCCCTAAGCCTCTGTGTATTTATTTATTTATTGCATTTTTATACCACCCAATAGCCGAAGTGTAGTTTTAAAAGAACTGGGGGCTTGAATGGATTGCATCAGGTCCTGGCAGGGAAAAGCAATCTCTCCCAGCAGCTGTCTCCAAGCCTCAATATAAAACCCAAACCTTGCATCCCAGGCTTGAAAGCCTTTTTTAAAATCATGCAATGTCTGAATCTCTGCAGAGACAGGATTGTACTCAATCAATTCCCCCAAAGAGCCAAACTAAAGGGTCGTTCCATTTTTGCCCAGCAGAAAAGCAGTCTGGTTGAAGTACTCATGTGACAGGACCTGACTGCCCTCCACCTGTTAGGATCTCTCCTCCCCCAGGTCTTATCCTGTACTTTTCTAATCCCCTTCTCTGCAACCCCTTGCTACCACTAAGAATATTTTCAAGGTCAATGTAAAAATCCCCATCATTTACCTAGAGAAATGGGGTGGGGGGAGAGTGGAAGCAAGCATAGGAGCAGTCTTGGGAGAGGTATGTGTGTGAGAGTGTATTTATGTGATGAGTGCATGAGGTGCATGTTCATTTGTCCATGAATGAATGTATGTGCATGTGTTTTGGGGTGGGTATCCTGAGAGAGTTTACGTGTTTGCAGTGTGTGAGTGTATTTATGTGATAGGTGCATGTTCATTTGTCTATGAATGGATGTGTGCGTATGTGTTTTGCGGTGGATGATTTTGAGAGAGTTTGCGTGTTTGTGTGCATGTTGAGAGTGGGGGGGTATAGTTTGTGTGTGAGAATTGGGGATGATATGAAGTTGATATTCCTATTTACGGGAAATAAATTTGAATGAATTAATTTTCTAAGAATTCATTTAGCGATGGTTTGAGGAAATTGGTTTAGCTGTGTGGAAAATAGGTGTTTTGCTGGAACAGAAAACTGGCTTCAAAGCAGTACCTTTATTAGGGATGTGCACTGGATCGGACCCGATCCACGATCCGAGTCCGGTCCAGTGGGAAATCGGATAAATTATCCGATTTCCGATCCCGCAGCTGGATCGGCCGATCCAATCCGAACCGGTCCGAAAAAGCTCCGAACCGGTTCGGCGGATCGGCGGATCGGCGGGCGCCCACTGGCGCCCACCGCCGCTTCCATTGGCGGGCGCCAGCGGGCGCCCGCCGATGAAAGTGGACAGCGGGGGGGGGAGGAGGGGGGCACTTACCTTCTCGGCCCGGTGGCTCCCGTCCGGCGCCGGCGCCTACTACTACTAGCAGGCTCCGCGGCCTGCTCTAGGGTGGCGCGCCGGGTGATGTCATCACCCGGCGCGCTACTCTAGAGCAGGCCGCGGAGCCTGCTGGTAGTAGTAGGCGCCGGCGCCGGACGGGAGCCACCGGGCCGGGAAGGTAAGGAGGGGGTGCGTGGAGGGGAGGAGGGGGCGCGCGGAGGGGGGAGGGGGGAGGGGGGCCCTTACCTTTCCGGCCCGGCGGCTCCCGTCCGGCGCCGGCGCCTACTATTCCCAGCAGGCTCCGCGGCCTGCTCTAGGATGGCGCGCCGGGTGATGTCATCACCCGGCGCACTACTCTAGAGCAGGCCGCGGAGCCTGCTGGAAGTAGTAGGCGCCGGCGCCGGACGGGAGCCGCCGGGCCGGAAAGGTAAGGAGGGGGTGCGTGGAGGGGAGGAGGGGGCGCGCGGAGGGGGGAGGGGGGAGGAGGGGGCGCGCGGAGGGGGGAGGGGGGAGGGGGGCCCTTACCTGCCCGGCCCGGCGGCTCCCGTCCGGCGCCGGCGCCTACTACTACCAGCAGGCTCCGCGGCCTGCTCCAGGGTGGCGCGCCGGGTGATGTCATCACCCGGCGCGCTACTCGAGAGTAGGCCGCGGAGCCCGCTGGTAGTAGCCGCCGGCGCCGGACGTGCCGAGAAGGTAAGTGGCGGGGAAGGGGGCTTACCCCCCCCCCCGGAGCCGTCCGCTTCTATCCGCTGGCGCCCGCGGGCGCCAGCGGATGGAAGCAGGCGGCCCCAGGGGGGGTAGGGAGCGCGGGGGAGGGGGGTTACCTGCCGGGGCCGTCCACAGCGGACGGCCCCGGGGGGGGAGGGAGTTAGGCCCCCCCTTACCCACCCGCCGCCATTTTTTCCTCATAGACTTGCATTGCAATGCAAGTCTATGGGGAAAAAAATGGCGGCCGATCCAAAAATTTCCGATTTTTGGATCGGGATCGGACTCGATCCGGTCCGGGGGGCCTCCGATTTTGTCCGAACCGGTCCGGGACAAAATTGGAGGTCCCGATCCGGGTCCCGATCCGATCCGGGGGGTCCGTGCACACCCCTAACCTTTATCTGGTTACCTCACCCGTTTGCTTTTCTTTGATTATTTTGTTGGAGGAGAACATTGTAATATATTGATGTATGAATTGACTTATTAGCAATATTTATTTATTGCTTCTTATTTGAATAAATCATGAAGCAGTTTAGAAAAAAGAATATAAAAATGTGCAATGGTATCATATTAGAAGTTTATTTGAACATAGTTCATGGCTGTGTGAAAGGCAAAGTATATGGATGCAATTTCAATGGGCCTTTTAAACATAATGAAAACATAATTTATTATCCATCTGTATTGGAGGATGATTGTTACTGGCCATGGTGTTTTTATTTCATCTATGTGATATTTACTGGTGCTAGCATTTGTTTTATCCTTTTAGTAACTGTACAAAAACAGACAATTCTTGTTAAATACAGTATCCTCCCCCAAGCTGGTTCTCTCCAGATGTGTTGGATAAAACTCCCAACGCCCAGTCAGCATGACCAGATAGGAGTCATAGTCAAAGATATTTGGAGAGGATTGGATTGGAGAAGGCTGAAATACGAAGTGGCCCAAAAGTAGGTATACAGTATAGTACTCACACCTCCCATCAACATTCTAAACAACTGTATACCTACTTTTGGGGCACCCAGTACTTAGAGTTCTAAGTTTTTTAAAAAGTAATATTCCTCCTCAGTTTATTAATCTTCATAAGATCATATCTAGCTCAGCTGGAGTCTAGATCCACATTGTATATTGTATCTCCTATATATTTCCTCAATTAATTCTCAAAACCCGTGTCAGACTGTTAATGAATTTTCCAATTAATTCACTGATCTTTTGGATCTAACTATTAGCTCTTGCGCCAATGGGAATGGTGGGGGGGGTGGAGAAGGGTTTTTCACTTCTCCTGTGATTGCTAATTATTTCATATCATCCACCTGAAGTTTCTGAAGTCTGAAAGCCCAAAGTAAAATTGTTAAAAGTCCTAAAGACATTTCTATTAAAGTCCATTGGAGTTCTACTGATGAAAATTCTGACCAGCAAAATATCTCAACCTATGCTAATATGAGCAAGATTTCCTAAAACCTTTGCTGGGTCTCTCTTTTCCTCTTCCTTTTCTGCAACATTTTTGTCATTGGGTATTGCTATGTCAATGAGGTAGTTGTGTTTTTCTTTTATATTATGACTGTTGTGTCTGATTGCTTGCAAAGTAGTGTCTTGTCCCAGAATTGTTCTGTTCCAGCATAGCATGGCTTGGCTTGACTTGTTTGAGTGTGTCTGGATCTCCTAGGCTCTGAAAGCATCTTTCTGGAAAGCACCTGCTGGTTGCATGATCGAGAAGGCCAGGTTCTATGAGTGCATAGTTGTCCTTGACAGGAGGGCCTTGCACTTGCTAGAGTAAGGTGAACAGATGTGAAGAGGCTGCAATCCTACATTCATTTATCTGGAAGTAAGCTTTATTGAAATCAACAAGAGTTATTTCTAAAGTTTCTTTGGGCAGTTTTCTTTGGGTCCCTGACTGGGATTTCTATTCTCTATACACTGAGGCAGTGTAAATTCAGGATATACTTGGATAAAAGGAGGGAAAGATCCTTGTCTAGCATTGTGATGATGGGCATGTGTTCTGGCCTTTCTTTGTATTGCTACTGACCATAGTTTTGTTTACATGGCTAATGAACCAGAGATATAATGACACATTTTTAGATTTGTTTCTCACTGATAAACCAGAAGTTGAAACAAGCTAAGAGGTGAGAAGTGACTACAACAAGCCTTTAGTCCATTTTGTTCCATGGCTAATGTTTGCAGGGTAATCGTATTTTATACTCTTCCTGCATGCTAGGTTGGCTAGTTTGTTGTACTAGATTTTTCTGCACTTGTCAACTGCTTCATTTGTTCAGTGGTAGCAGTATGCTGAATCTGTGCATATGGATAAGATAAATGTGATGGGGAAAGAGTGTTAAATGTTAGGAAAGTTGGGACTACGGTCATCCAATGAAGGATTTGCAGTCAAAAAACATATTTGAGGGAAGGGGAAACTATCACACAGAGCATAGCAAAAGTTTCAAAGTACAGCAAAAGCTACACAAGTAGAAGTGAGTGAAGTTAATTTCAGATACATTGGATGTCTCACTTGTTCTTTATTTTAATAATTTTAACATGAAGATGTTGTGTAGAACAGGTTTGTCTTAATTGTATACTGTGAAATCAGACAACTGACCAAGGCCGTGTTTGGATGAGCATGTCCCCTTGGGGGCTGGACATGTTGGTGGGCACGCCACCTTGGAGCGGCCATGTTGTCCTCCTTTTTGGTTTCCTAAATATGGTCACCCTATGACTGGAGGGAGAAAGAGAAGGGGAGGGGTGAAGTGAAGTGAAAGAGCAAAGGAGCGAAAGAGCAGCTATTCAGGTGAAAGGGATCATAAGCTTGACGCACTGGTAAAAAAACGTGGAGGCAAACCAGGGGGGGAAATTAGGTGTGGTGGAGGCCACACTATCTTTTACAAATCAACCGATATGTGGGCAATGAGATGTGCATGGTACAACAGTCCAAAACACAAAACAAATGGCCACTAGTAGCACATCCAGTTTATAAAATTTTACAGAATTTAGAATTTATTTATTTTTAAAATCTATACAAATCTATAAACTGGATGCATTACTAGTGGTCAGTTGTTTTGCTTTTTAGAATTTTAGAACTTTTTAATCTATAAAAATGTATAAACTACATTCACTAGTAGTGGTCATTTGTTTTGTTATCTTTTACATCATTCCTAGTCTCTGTGGAAAGAGCTGTGTGGGTTTGACTTGAGATCTGGACATAAAAGCATAGAAGGTTTCCTTTGTTACAAATGTATTGCCTTGTGTTTCCAGCTTTGTAAACTCTCTATTAAATATTGGATTTTCTCTATAAAACTAATTTAAAAAGGAAATATTTCTTTAAAAAGGAAAATTATGGCGTCCTGAATGTGCACATAAACTTCCAGTCCAGTAGCTCAGTCTTCAAGGCATGTAGTTTGTGTTTAATACCCAAAAAAGCTTACATTTTGGGACTAATCGTGTTTTGGTATGGGGGAGGGATTTTCATTGGAAATTCTACAACACAGGATCAATGGGTGAGTTTTTCTGCCCTGCTTGGATCATTTGATTTGAAAGCTTGGATTATAAAAATCTATTTAAAAAATGCTTAAAGGAATACTGATGTGGCCTTTTTGAATTCCTGTTCAGATGACACGCTAAGCCACGGAGGTTAAGCACTTTGAGCTAAACATTATGGCTTCGTGTGTCATGTGAACCATGACTTAGCATGTCGCGTGAACATCCCTAACCATGGTGGCTACATAACCACAGTTTAAACACACTGGCTGAATTCGGACAACACGATTGTCAATGGTTTACAGTTGTTCATCTAAGGGGTACTCCTCACACAACATGGTAATAAATAATCAACTGTGGTGTGGATTAGGATCAGCGCTGAGTTGACTATGGCAGCATCCGGACGACACGATAGTCAATGCAACTGATGATTGTTTCCCACCCCCCAGTTGCTTATTGTGTCATCCGAATTCAGCCACTCACTAACCATTTGATGCAAAAGGGTTAGCGACCTAACCATGGCTTAGCGTGTTGTCTGAACAGGCCCTCACTGATGTTGGAGCCACCAGCCTCCACTGGTATGACTTGGTCTTAGGCAGCTTTTTATGATCTTTATGTTCCTGGTCTAAGAGCGTTATCACATGGGGGGAAATCGTGTTTCCTTACTCTTGCTTCTCCAACCCAGCTTTTGTCCCTCATTACTTCCTCTTTCTGCCCAGAGGGGAAAGAGGAAGTAAACAAAGAGTATGTGGCCCATTTAGGGGGCGTTTATATTGCACCGCTTTTCCTGCACACAGCAGGAAATCACAGCACATTCCGTTGTTTTTTTTTAAGAGTCAGATTAAAAAGGGTCTATTTTGCTATGGGAAAAGGAGCAGAAGGAGTAGGAGGTGCGCAGGAGGCGGACAACGATAAAATGCTCATCTGATGGACCTCTGAGGCCAGGTTGCTGGGCTGTAGAGCTGTGGGGCCTAATAGTAAAGGCTGGACAGGAGCAGCAGCAGCAAGGGACTAGGATAAGGTCTCACAAAGACAGCTTTTATGTTCCTTGGAGCCACAGAAATAATAAAACTCAGACAATTGCTAACAGCAGGAAGGTCCAAAGGTCTTCTGATATGAATGCTGCAATCCTATACCCACTTACCTGTGATTAAGCCCTGGTGAACTCAACGGGGCTTAGTTCTGATATACACAAAACTATGCAGTAAGTCACTGTAAATGCTGAAAGAAGGGTGTATATGGAATCAGTGTTGTAGATTTTAACTTAACAGTGCCTAAAGCTTTATCTCTCATTATGTCAGGAACCAAGAATGATTGTACACAGAGAATGCAATTTATTATTTCTGTACCATGAACAAGTGCAGAAATACCTTCAGGAAATCACCAGAAAGCTTGAAAAGCTAAGCATCTGTTGCGTCTCTTGCTCAGAAGGGGCTATAATTGAATCAACCACAATCTATTAAGTGCTATGTGTTACAGGGGAAACTTGGGGGCTAAGAGCAGGAGTAGAAAGAAAGCAGTTCTGTTGCTTTTTCAGCATCTTTATCTATTTTTCAATCAATGTTTCTAACTGAGGTCATCATGTCCATGACCCTTTGTTCTAACTTCACGCTGAAAATATAATACATTTGCACTTCCGCCACATAATACAGTGCAGCAATTTTTTTATCTTCTTTTATTACCATCATTTATATACCATTTTACACAGCCACATTTCTACAGCCTTTACAGTCCTGCACTCTTGCCTAGCCTGGTGCAAGATTACAATCTTTATTTATTTATTTTTTAAAAATCCATCTTTTTACATCAAGGCTGCTTCCAGACAGCAATAAGAACAACAAAAGGGGGGGTGAGGTAGTGGTGGTTTTCTTTCACTAATATTATGCTAGTGCTAGTCCTATTGAATGTGTTAATTGCAAAATAACTATTCCTCACACAGTGGGCTTCTTTAAATGAGCGATTTATAGCATGCTCATGACTGGCCACTCACAGATGTCCATGGGTCATTTTGAGGATGCTGTGAGCCTCCTGCACATCTCCTGCTCCATTTCCCAGTTTTAGCATTAAAAAATAATCCTCAGAAAACTCAACACTTCTGAAATATGTCGGGATTTGCTGCTGTGTACAGGTGAAGTTGCACTATAAAACTCTCACTAGAGGGCACTGTCCCATTGAACATTATGGGTCACATGGTCACTGCTCTCTTCCCCATGTAATTTCAGCTTGTTTCAAATGTGGAAGAGAAACAGGAAGCAGAGAGATGGTAAGGAAACTTGATTTCCCCGTCTGAAAGTGCACAATAAATAGCATGCTTCTGGGCATTGCTCACTGGAAGAACACCTGTTTTGCTTGCAGAATATCCCTGATTCAATCTCTGTATTTGGCCAATTGTGTTTTTTTTTCAATTGGCAATGGTTCTTTTTGGATATTCAGAGGCAATGAACACACCAAAGGGTGTAGAAAAGACGCTTATTAGTAAACACAGGCTCAATTCGGACGACACGTTAATCAACTGAGAGGACTTAACCCACTGACGGTGTGTTTAAAAGGTGGCCTCAATTCGGACAACACGCTGCAGCAGGGGATGCAAAGTTAAGTTAACCACCCTGGTGGTTAATTATGTACTCGGTTCTGACTGACAGCCCGGCCGCCATTTTCCCCACTTACCGAACTCCGGCAGTCCTCAAGCAGGTATCCCAGCAAGCATTGTGGCCGAAAGCCATGGGCGCCGCCATCTTAGATGATGCAGGACATGCCTCCCTAACCCCATTGGCTGCCTCAGTCACTGGGCGGAACTCAGCAGCTTCGGGCAAAGAGTCTGCCAGGAGCAACGGCAGCACCAATACAACACCCGCACCCCGCGCCCAGCAGAGCAATGCCAACGTTGGTTTGGCGGTCGATGGCTGCTGTGCGCTCCCGCATGCCTCGGTCGATGATGGCATCGGTGGCGGCCATGGCCTCGGTCATGCCGGTGACATGGCGCTCGAGACCTATACGCACATCCCTCCCCGCCTCCCGTGTGGCTTGGGTGCACTCCTCCACGGCTTGTGCGGCTGTGCGCGTGGCCCACACGGTGAGGATGTGCTCCTTGGTGCGCCTGGCCTCCTCCTCGGCTGCCATGCGTGTGAACAGGCCATGGATGCGCTCCCCAGTTGTCTCCGTGACAGAGACCAACTCCCTCGCCACCTGCAGCCGGTCTGCCCTGTGCCTGTTGCGCATACGCACACACCTCTGCGCGTTGGTCAGGGGATGGGCTTCTTCGGCCTCGACCTCACCGTGCTCACCTACGTGCGGTGGCGGCAGCTCCTCCTCTAGGGGGGCCCTCCCTCCATCGGCTCGCCCTCGGGCTGTGGGGATCCCTCTATCTCCCGCTCCAGCACAGCCTCCCTGGCCTTGAGCTCCACTTCCAACGGCGCCTCCATCTCCATCGCCTCCATCTCCACGTACGTTTCGTTGGAGGCCTGCGTATCAATATGCAGTAGCTCTTCCTGGGACGGCGACAGTTCAGGCTCGAGCACATCGCCCACCTGTTGTTCCATGAGCAGCTCCATTTCGTCCTGTTCCTCCTGGGAGACAGGCCCCGTCTCCGTCATGACATCCAGGATCCTGTGCGGTATGCCCTGCACCATAGTTGCGTGTTTCGAGGACCCTATCCATGTGCGTGGTGCTGGAACTGGCCGTGTCACTCGCCCTATGGTGGCAGCCACGCTCCCCTTCGCGAGAGTGTCCCGCGTACGTGACAGCCCTGGCTCTTCCTCTCCCTGCTGGGTCTCTGGCACCAGGGGGGCAGGTGCGGGGTCTGCACAGATGAGGCATAGGAAGGCCGTGGGGCTGCTGCTGCTGGAGGAGGCTGGCATGGGGGTGATGCTCCTTGAGGCGGTGGCTGTCCTGGGCGGCACGGGTGGTGGCCTCGCAAGCACCGATGGACTTTGGGATGCTGCGGGCCGGCTCATCGGCCTCGCCTTGGCCGGTCATGCTTCAGCTGATTCCCTTGCAGCTTTCTTAGCAGGGGGTGCGGATGCTGCCCTCGCAACTTTCTTGGCAGGGGGTGTGGATGATGGTTTCGGGGCTGCCTTGGCAGGAGGAGTGGATGATGCCCTCGCAACTTTCTTGGCAGGGGATGCGGATGATGGTTTCGGGGCTGCCTTGGCAGGAGGAGCGGATGATGCCCTCGCAACTTTCTTGGCAGAAGGAGCGGGGGATGCTTTCGGGGGGGCCTTGGTGGGGGTTATTGGCCGTGGGTCGACCGGCCTTGCTGGGGGCTCCTGTTTCTGTGTGGTGGGGCCCTCTTCCCGTTGCGCCCCTTGGTCCAGCCGTGCTCTTTGACACGTGCGTGGAGGCTCGTTGGTGGCGACCCTGCTGCCCGCCGTGTGCCCCGGGACGACGTCGTGACGCTCCAACAGCAGGCGTGACAGTTCGTCATAGAAGGGCATGGTGCGTGGCTGGGCGCCAGTTCTTTTATTGTGAGTGATGACCTCCTTGAACTTCCTCTTGAGTCCGTGGAGCTTGTCCTTGCATTGCTTTCCATTGCGGTCGTATCCCCGTTCCTGCATTTTCTCGGCTAGCCATGGGTAGAGCTTATCGTGCCTGGCAGTGGCCATGATCCTCCTGGCTTCTGGGCTCCCCCAGAGCTCTATGAAGTGGCCAATCTCCTCCTTGGACCAGCGCAGTGCTCTGCGTCTTTCCTGGGGGTCCTGGCTGCTCCACTCTTCAGGGGATTGTGAGCCAGTGTCCTCGGCCGGATCGTCCCTTGGCCCCTCTCCCTCTGGCTCCATGTTGCCAATGGGTGTGTGGTTCAGTGGTGAGGGTGATGGGTGCCTTGGGCTGCCTTTCCCAGTCCTGTGTGGATGTGTGCCGGTGGGTGCTGGTGGGCTCTAGTGGTTGCTGTGAATGTGCCCTGTCCGTAGGCGTTGTTGTCCGTGGTGGCCGGGGCCTCTTCGTGTCCTTGGGATTGTTATGCATGCCTTTGTTCATTTTCCACAACATCCGGAGGTGGCTGGCTGTCGCCCACCGGCACCACTTGCCTAGGCATTTCTAGCGTCTTGGGGATAGGGGGGAGCTATCTGAACACTGCTTCCCCTGCCCTTGTCCTTCTGGGTGATGTGAGGGTGGGGGTGGCGTTGCAGTGGGGGTCACTTCTAGATGGGGTGTCATCCTCCCTGTTGGTGTGGGGGTGCTGCCCCTTGTTCCTGGGCGCCTGGGGTTGTTGCTTGCTTCATCTCCCCCTCCCCCTCCCCCCCTTGCCCATGGCTCCGTTCTGGTGCGCTTCCCTGTCCGTGTGGGTAGCTGACTGGGCACCCTGCGTGAGTGCTTGCAGGAGCCGGCTCTTTTTTGAGCTCCGTGCCGGCTGCCTGGTGGGGGAGGCAGGCATCCTGGTTGCTATGGCAGCGAAACCAGCGCTCCATTTCATTTGCGCCCGAGCTCCCGCCCACTTTCTGCTGCTTTTGCCGCTCTCCTCTATGGTCTTTTCCATTAACGTACTCACCTCGGTTGTTTAACCCACGCACCTCAAGTGGCTGAATTCGGACAACACGTTAGTCAATTGACTAACTTTTAATCAACTCGCAAATGAGTTGTTTAACTCCGTTGTTTAAAACCGCAACTTAAACAACTGTGGGTTGGTTAACCGTTGTGTGGCTGAATTCGGACGACACGTTGGGTTAACCTACTGACGGTTGTTTAACTTAACACCCGTTGGTTAACGTGTCGTCCGAATTGAGCCACAGGCTAGTAAAGCAACAAAAAGCAAGATAAGACATTAAAAGCATAAGGCATATGCTTTTGAGATACTGAGAACCCATAGTCTTATCAAGGTAAGTTCAGCAGCAACCTAACCCCATTTATTTATTTATTTATTTATTTATTTATTATTAATTACATCTTTATACTGCCCATCAGCCAAAACTCTCTGGGCAGTGCACAATTAAAAACCATAAAAAATAACAATATAAATTTAAACGTTAAAAAGTTAAAAAGGCAGTGGCCTGGCCTGCAGCACCTATTCTGGATTGGCCTATAGTGAGGTTCTGCCTTGGGAGGGTCCTAGTGAATCATATATACTAACCCCTACATTCCTCCCATTCTGGACATGGTCCTACCCTTCATCCGTCCTGCAGTAGTCCTAATAATGAGCAAACTGCCAACCCAGCAATCTCAGCCACTCTAATCAACCGGTAGCCAACCTTGAGGTCCTGGCAGAAGTTGATCTACATTCTGTTGAATAGAGCATCAAAACAGTGAGTCTCTAGGAACTATTTATAAATAGGCCCAAACGGCACTCTAGACATGGACAAGAGAAGCGACATACCACTAACTCAAAACCAACGGTCTTCCATTTCCACTACATCCTGGCATCTTGGGTTAAAAGGATCAGGTGACCTGTGATGTGAAAGCCCTCTACCTGAGACTGCCAATCAGAGGAGGCAATACTGGGCTAGATGGACAAAAATCTGAACTGGTATAAGGCAGCCTCCATTCCCTGACCATTCCTCTCCCCACAACCAGAAGACCCAATACTGCAGCTACAGATGTAATTCACTCACCCACCAATGGCTACTAGTCCTGATGGTTATATACTGCTTCAAGTATCAGAGTCGGTTTGCCTATGAAAACCAGTTGCTGGGAAACATGGGAGGCATAGGCGTGCGCACAGGCGGTTCACCTGGTGCCCAGGCACCACCTAATGAAAAGTCCGGGAAAGGTGCGGCACGGAGAGAAGAGTGGGAAGCAGGCCGTGTGTTGTCCGAAGCTCTGGAAAGTGCACAGATGGCCTACACTATTAGCATGACTAACACGCTAATAGCGTAGGCCACCTGCGCACTTTCCAGAGCTTCGGACAATGTGTGGCCTCCTCTGCCCCCTCCCCTCCGCACCTTTCCCAGTATGAAAGGGTCTCTTAATGCTTGAATTAAGAGGCCCTTTCACACTGGGAAAGGTGGGAGGGGGTGGAGGAGGGGGCAGAGCAGGCCACGCATTCTCCAGAGATCACCTAATGCCATTAGCGTGGCTGGGAGGATTATCCCAGCCACGCTAATGGCGTTAGTGATCTCCACGCCTCTAGAGAACACACGGCCTGCTCTATCCCCCTCCCACCTTTCCCAGTATGAAACAGCCTCTTAATTCAAGTGTTAAAAGACCCTTTCATACTGGGAAAGGTGCGGGGGGGGGGGAACGGAGCAGCCACAGCTTACCTGCTCTCTCCTCTCACCCAGTCTCACGATACTTCAGGATGAGACTTCTGACATTTCATCCCCATCTCGCGAGACTTGTGGGAGAGGAGGGGTCTGAGTACGAGCGGCAAAAAAGAAGGAGGGAGCAGCAGCAGCAGCAGCAGCGTAGGCCTGGGGGTAAGTAAGGCAGGGCAGGCAGGCAGTGTGGGCAGGCAGAGGGCAGGGCATGTGGGTGGTCAAGCAGCGGGTGGCAGTCGAGCGAGCAAGTGAGCGGTGGGTGAGCGAGTAGCAGGCAGGTTGGGTGGGCAGGCGGCGGGCAGCGCAAGTGGGCTGCTGGCAGCTGAGCATCAGGAAGCCTAAGGATGAAGGTGCGAGGGGTGTGGTGGGGGCTCAAACTGCAGGCTCAAAGGAGTGGTTTTCTGCTTTGCACACAGAACCTCAGTCTAATTACCAGCCAATATACTTCACTTTGCTTTTTTAAAAATGTTTTTCTGCAGAAGCAAATAAATGTGGATTCAAAGGACACAGAGTTTTGTGTTTTGGATGTTCAGACTCCACCTCTGCTTATTCCCCCTATTGCTGCTTACCCAGGTGCCCAAGTCTCTGAACTTTCTTGCCAGTTCTTTTATATATTACCTGCAAGGATTTTCATGTATATATCAAAATGTACAACATTATGATGTATAACATATGACCCCGTGCCTTTTACAGCTACTCAGTGTTCCTACATAGCTTTTCAGACAAGGGAATAACTTTGGATCATTTCACTTGCATGTGTTGTAGATCACAAGCTGAATATGAGCCAACAGTGTGATGTGGCTGCAAAAAAAGCAAATGCTATTTTGAGATGCATTAATAGAGTATAGCTTCCAAATCGCATGAGGTACTGGCTCCCCTTTATTTGGCACTGGTTAGGCCTCATCTTGAATATTGCATCCAGTTCTGGGCACCACACTTCAAGAGGGATGCATACAACTTGGAGGCCTAAATCCAATTGCTACTCCTAACTAGAATAGACACAGTAAATCAATGGGAACTTGTTAAGTCCACACTTATCTAAGTTTCATTGCTTCAATGTGTTTGCTCTGGTGGGGACTAGCAATTGGACTGGTGATCTGATGTGTTTCAGTAATAGCCAGAAATGCAGAATGTGATACTGCTGGACCCAGAGTTCAGCCACCTGAAAATCTGAGTTTTTCTTTTAAAAAAGGATTCTAGCCTTTATGGCTGCAAAGATGTCATTGGAAGTGTGTCATAATGCCTGCTGAAATCTCAGCATTTGTATTCTTTGACGGTGATGTAACCCACTTTTGTTTTTGAGAGACATGTTTGTAAAATAAACATGGGAAGTGGTGATGTAGTTCTGTCCCTTTCCCCCTTTTTCCAAGCTCTGACTGCATTTCACAACAGTAATGGTTTAGTTGTGGGATTCAGAGATGCTCGACGATATCATATTTTATTGACTTTTAGATTCTGGTTTACAGTTCAGTAAATCAGACGTGTGACCAAGGTCACACACCCTTGGGGACGGTTATGTCAGGATGGGCACACATGGTGGGCGTGGCTTCGTAGGAATGGAGTAAGGCTGGACTGATTCTCTCTCTGAAAGAAGCGATTTAATAAGCAACAAAATCCCTTTCTTCGAGACTACGGAAAGTAAGTTACAAACTAGATTTATGAACCGGAAGTATTGCTACATCGGCTGAGCGAAAGATAAGCTTGTAGCGGCCAGAATTGCTGGCGGGCTGCCAGAGTCTGGTGATTGAGACTTTAACAGATAAGAAGGAGTTGAAAGTGTTTTGGGGCTGAAGTTCATGCGGGGAGTTGCTGATTTATGAAGCAACTGGCTAACTGCCTGATGAAAAAAAGGTTTTTAGAAAAAAAAAAGCAACTGCCCCCAGCTGGACGAGAAAGCCGAAAACACACCCGTCTGATAGCAATTTGGAAAGACTTACCAGAATAATGGCGGACAAAGCACAGGTCCCGC
This sequence comes from Anniella stebbinsi, assembly GCA_029215795.1. Classification (NCBI taxonomy): domain Eukaryota; kingdom Metazoa; phylum Chordata; class Lepidosauria; order Squamata; family Anniellidae; genus Anniella; species Anniella stebbinsi. Next base: position 348,602,894 of record JARDYH010000001.1, on the reverse strand, counting down.
TTCCCTCCGGAAATGGGAATCACAAAGCTGGAAGTAAGCCAGGAGCTGTTCCCAAAGCAACTAAAGAAATGTCATCAGGGGAATTACTGGCTAATTTTAAGACTATGCAGGATGAAGCTATGGGGAAACAGGAGGAAAAGCTTCAAAAAATTATGAAAAGCAATATCCTAGAATCACAGAAGGAGATTTTAGCTGGCTTTCAAGCTGTAACGGAGAGACTGTCAGAGTTGGAGAAGCAAACAGAGCAAGACAGAGCAGTCAGCAGACAGCAAGGAGTCAAATTACAAGAGATTGATCTGCGTCTAATTGCCTTGGAGGACAGAGATAGAAGAGGGAATATCTGAATTAGAGCCTTTCAGGAGCAACAGGGGGAGAACCCAAAGACTTTGAGAGCTACAATACTGACATGGATTAGGGAAGTGGACCCCCAGGAAGTGTGGGAGATGGAGGACATTGAAAGGATCCATAGGGTGGGATACAAAAAGAAAGGAATGCTCCCAAGGGATATAATTGTTAAATTTGCAAATTATTACAAGAAAGAAAAGTTAATGCAAGCAATTAGACGTCTTGGCCAACCGATGCTTCAATCAACACCAATTGAGGTTTATAATGATTTATGTTTTCAGACAATCCAGTGGCGGAAAAGTGTGAGACTGTGCACGGTGACCCTGCATAAGAAGGCGATTGCTTATAGCTGGGGATACCCAGTTTTTTTTTGAGTTTTGTATGGCAGGGGAAACACTACAGAATAACATCATGTGAGCAAGGGATGTTGCTGTTGGAGAAGTTCGGTTTGATTAATGAAAGTGCAGACGGAGGAACGGTCGTGGATGAAGGCGCAGCTGGAGGAAGTAGTCAATAAATGAATTTTGTTTTAAACAGGGATGAAGAAGAGACTTTAAGGAGGGAAGGGTCTGCCATTGCTCTGGATTTATGAAGTCGCTTCCCCCCCCCCTGAAGAGTTCTAAAATAATTTGGGGCCATTGCCCAGGAGGGTCTGGTGAGGAGGGGGGAGAAGTTTGGGGTAAATGTTGGGGGAGGGGGAGGGAGGGGGGTATGTGTTACACTGTGGGAGTCCAATATAGAGTATTATGTTTGGGAAGATGGAAAATAAATTAAGAGTGGCAACTTTAAATGTTAAAGGGCTGGGAACTGCTGTAAAAAGGAAGAGGATAGAAGCGTTATTAAAAAAAGAAAAAGCAGAGGTTATATTTTTGCAGGAAACTCATCAATCAAAGGAAGGTCTAAACGAGCTTAGGATGAGGGATGTGGGCGTTTATGAGAAGGCATTTGGCACTTCTAAAGCGAGAGGAGTAGCGATAATAATTTCAAAAAAATGTGGTATTAATATACAAAAAGTGAAGAAGGATGAATCTGGAAGATTTTTGATAATTTTTTGTAAAGTGTGTGAGGAGGAATATATATTGATTAATGTATATGCTCCAAATGGGAAACAGATGGAATTCTTTGAAGAATTCCTTTAATGCTGTGGGAGATATGGGAAAATGAATATTGTGATGGCGGGTGACTTTAATATGGTGATAGATAAAGGAAAGGATAAAGATAATATACTAAGAGATTATAAGGGTGGTGGTAAAACGGGTTTAAGCAAATTGATGGTGGAAAAAGAATTATTGGATGTTTGGAGAGTATTAAAAGGTGAAGAAAGGAAATATACTTTTTATTCACCAAGGTATAAGAGTTATTCTAGGATAGATTTTATTTTTGTGTCAAAGAATTTGATATCTAAGATTATAGAATGTGATATAGGAGTTATTAAAGTCACGGACCATGCATTAATGACAATGGATATTAAAATGAAGAAGGATTACAGAGAAGCAAAGAGATGGAGAATGGATACAAGGATTTTAAATTATAAAAGTATAGTTGAAAAAATGAAAAAGAAATTCAGACAATATGGGGTATTAATGAAATAGAGCAAAACTCTCATGGTATAGTATGGGGCACGATGAAGGTGGTTGTAAGAGGGATGTGTATTAGGGAATTGTGTACCCTAAGAAAACAACAGGAAGCACAAAATAAAAAGATAGAAAAGAAGGTAAGGTACTTAGAGGAACAATTAAGAGTGACAAAAGATAGACGCCTATATGCTCAACTTCAAGCTAAAAAGAAGGAATTAGAGAAAGAAGATATAGAACAGGTGCAAAAGGAATTGTTATATTTGAAAAGGGATTTTTTTGAATATAGTAATAAAAATTCTAGGATGTTGGCCAGGTCCACTCAGTCGAAAAAGGCAAAGAATATGATAGGGACAATTAAAGATAAGTTAGTGAAAAGCTGTAACTTAATGGAAGGACAAATTAAATATTTTTCAGGAATTTTATAATTATATGCATCAGATATGGGTCCACAGGCAAGAGTAGTGGAATATGTAGAGAGAAATTGGAAAATAAGATTACAGGGAGAAGATAGGGATTATATGGAAGGCTTGGTTACAGAAAAAGAAATAGAAGGAATTATTGATAAATTAAAAGGAGGGAAATCTCCGGGATTAGATGGATTGGAATATTATAAGATTTTTAGAGGAATATTAATATCTAAACTGAAAATATTGTTTAATAGTATAATAGAGGGAGAGAAGACCCCACCATCGTGGGATCATTCTTTGATCATATTAATCCCGAAACCAGACAAGGATCTGACGGACCCAGCTTCTTATAGACCAATATCTTTAATAAATCAAGACTCAAAAATTTTTACGGCTATAATGGCAAAAAGAATGAGTACATTTATAAATAAATATATTAGAAAAGATCAATGTGGATTTATTCCAGAAAGGCAAATGCCCAATTTAATTGGGAGAGTGTTGAATATAATTAATGTTATTTTAAAAAGGAATATAAAGGCAGGGTTGTTAGCATTAGATATTTTCAAAGCCTTTGATTGTGTGCAATGGCCAGCACTTAAAACAATTATAAAAATATTTGGGTTTGGAGATAAATTTATAGGAGTGATTGATCGGTTGTATGCAAATAATAGAGCAGTAATAATGGTTAATGATGGGTTAACACAGCAGATTACTTTGGCCCGGGGTACTAGACAAGGGTGCCCACTTTCCCCGATCTTATTTGCAATAGTTATAGAAATTTTGGCGAATGTTATAAGGGACAATGTAAGCTTAAAAGGGATAGGAGGGAAAGAAAAGGTTAAGATTAATATGTTTGCGGATGATACATTATTGTCTTTAGAAGATCCTCTAGAGAGTGGGGAGGTGATAAAGAGTCATTTGAGAGAATTTGGGGAGATTACTGGATTACAAATTAATTGGGGGAAGTCGGAAATGATGCTATTCAATTATAATAAGAAGGAAATGGAGGAGTGTAATATAAAATTAGGTTTTAGGCTTAAAAATACAGTGCGTTACTTAGGAGTTAATATTGCAAAAGATTTAGATAGGTTAGAAGAAATTAATTTTAATAGTTTGAAAAAACAAGTAAGGGAAAAATTAGAGGCTTATAGGAAATTAAAGCATTCTTTGTTTGGTAGAATAGTGGTTATTAAAATGAAGATATTACCCAAGATTAATGTTTTGTTTAGAATGTTACCAATTAAAATAACGGAAGTAGAGTTAAAGAGTTGGCAAAATATGATAAATGCTTATTGCAATGGAGATAAAAAAAAGCTAGGATTAATAAAGGGTTATGGTATAAGACGCAAAAGAAAGGAGGGTTGGGATTTCCAAATATAAAGATGTATTATATTGCTAATCAATTAAGACATGTTATAAATAGTATATTAGGGGAAGATGACTTAGAATGGTTAGAGACGCAAACAGGAGAAATAGAATTAAAACTGCAAAATATTTTTTTTACCAAAATACAAAAGAATGATTTAAAGGGACTGGATAACCCATTACTAAAACATTTTAGAGATTTGGGAGAAAGTTAAAAGAAAGTTAATACCGGGAAATTCTCCTCTTACTCCAGTAGTAGCAATGGAAAACTTCCCAAGAAATTTAAAAAGAGAGTTGGAAGGGGGATTGAGGGATCAGAAAATTATTAAGTTGAGAAATTGGTTGAAAAGAATGAGTAATAAGGAGCAAATTGGAGAGATATTAAAAGGACAAAAAATAGCGTGGGTCAAATGTATACAATTGGAACAATGGACACAGGATTGGAAAAAGAAGAATAAGGATTGTAAAGATAATACAAGATTTGAAGAGTTAATTGAATCAAGAGAAAAGAAAGGGGAAATTAAAAGTAAAAGAGGTTTAATTAGTGAAATATATAAAATTTTGATAGGGGATGGTGAATCTCGAGACTCTCTTAAAATGATTTGGGAAGATGATTTAAAGGAACAAATTAATGAATATAACTGGAGTAGGATTTGGGATGCAAGAATGTTAAAGTTATTGTTGGTTAGGATTAAGGAGAATTATTATAAAATAGCATGGAGATGGTATTTAACGCCAGTAAGATTTCATCAGATAGACAAGAAAAATTCTAAGAACTGTTGGAGGGGTTGTCAGGAGGTTGGAACATATTTCCATATGTGGTGGAGTTGTGAATATGTACAAAATTTTTGGAAAAGGGTGTTTAAAGAAATAAGTGAAATAACGGGAAGCAATGTGGAAGTAAGCCCAAAGTTGGCTCTTCTATCAATATGGGATAAAGAAATTGGGAATATAAGTAAGAGGGAACTGATTAACAACCTCCTGGCACCCATTAGATTAATGATAGCTAAGAATTGGAAAGGGCAAGGGAATTATACAATAGAAGAATGGTATAAAGAAATATGGGATATGGCGCTTAATGATAAGTTAACGTGTAATTTGAAAGTAAAGAGGGGAATATCTAGGAAGAATGATTTTGAAAATATATGGAGTTCATTTTTGGATTTTGTATTAGGAAAGGGGAAGGGGCATTCACCTTTGAAAGATTCTTTACAATTTTGGAAAGATGTATAATATAATTGAATAATTGAAGGCCTCCTGGGGGGAGGGGGTATGGGGGGTTGTGAAGGATTGTTAGTTATGTATTGTATTTTATGTTGTGTTTAAGTTGAAAATAAAAAAAAACATTAAAAAAAAGGATGGGCACACATCCTTGGGGGCTGGACATGTTGAGGTGGGCATGCCTCCTTGAGGGTCGGCTATGATGTCCTCCTTTTTGGTTTCCAAAATATGGTCACCCTAGTTAAATGGAATTTACTCCCAAGTTTACCTTAAAAAATCCCTGGGGGCACCACCTAATGAAATGTGCTGCGCATGCTTATGGTGGGAGGGTGCTGTTGTGCTCCTGTCCTGTTTCTGGGTTTCCCACAGGCAGATGGTTGGCTACTGTGTGGACAGAATGCTGGACTAGATGGACTCTTGGTCTGATGTTCTTATGTTCTTCTCCTCCTGCTGTCACTGCTGAGGGAAGTCCGCATTCCTGTTCCTTTTCACACAAGGAGCTGCTGCCATTGCTGTTGCTCCAGATAGGGAGAGCTTTCTTCTTTGTCATTTCAAAACGCCCCACGTGTGCATATCACTGCTGCTGCGCACAGTACATGTTTTTTAATTTTTTAAAGGGGGAAGAATAGAAGAGAACAACCAGGTGGCATTGGAAGGCAGAAATGTAGCTAATCTCAAGCAGTTTGCTGTAGAATGGGTAATAGCAGAGAAAGAGAGAGGTGGGGCTATATACTATCACCAACCATGTTACAAACCACACTTCCAAGCCAGCGGCTGTCTTCATGGTACCAAGTTGCTGCTGCCTTCCTCCAAAACTCCACAGTTTTACTCCCCCATGGTGGTGGCGGGTAATCCCGACACCAAGGAGGGAGTGCGGGGTTTACGGCATCCATCCATGTGTAGGAGCTGCCCACCCTCTTCCTGGTGGAAGGCGACCAATCTCTGGTTGCCTTCCATCAGGGACCACCCCAGATTGGCCCCAGAGCGACAACAGATGGCAGAACAGCCATACTGACCTCACTCCCACTGAAAAAGTCAAGGTAAGTCCCCAACTTTCTCAATGCATAGCTTTGCGGGAAAGCCCCATGGTGGCTGCAAAGCTGTGGCTGCATCATATAACTGATGCAGCGCAGGCTCACAGCCATGGTGGGGCTTTCCCTGCATATAGAGAGCCCCCCAGACAATAGTGCTAAACCAGTTCATATCTGAAAGGATTGCACTACAGTTGCAATGAAAGCTCTAACAATAATATAAACACAATAAAAAAGTAGGACATCAGGACCAAAAGGAGAAGAAGAAGAAGAAGAAGAAGAAGAAGAAGAAGAAGAAGAAGAAGAAGAAGAAGAAGAAGGAGTGCAATGGTCTGGGAGAAAAATCAACTGGATTCCCAGGAATAAATGAATGAACAAATGATGTCAATAGCAGGAGAAATGGCTAGCAGAGAAGCACACCAACTTTGTGAATTAAATTAGTATTCATCCCATTGTAAAGATGGAAAACTGAGGTGAAAGCAATCCAGGTATTTGTTGCTCCGATGCTAGCTCTTTGAGGTCCAAATTCCATACTCTACAATGTCTACATGGTGAATTACAATTCATGTCATTTATTTACTATATCCAACTCTTCCGTTGGAAAACTTTGAGCGATTAAGGGAGCAAGCCTATACCCACTTACCTGGGAATAAATCCCATTGAACTCGATGGTACGTACTTCTGTGCAGATATGTATAGCATTTCCATTCAAATCACCACCCATCCAGATACTGACTAGGCGGATACCTATGTAGCTTGAATGGTATAACAAGATCAAGTGCCCTTGAATCATCACTTCCTCTGATTGACGGATGGATGGATGGATAGATGATAGCTAGATATTGGGCTTTTGAGGGGATTGTTTTTCACATTTGTTCCTCTACTGTAGCAGTGGAATAAGGATCAAATGTAAAATGAGACCAATTTTTCAATGCCTTTACCCATCAATACTCTTTGAGAGGACTGACAACGCAACAGTGGTTCCCCAAGTCCGTGCAACATGCGCCAGACAGATGAAGTTCAATAATCCCACACTCCATTTTTCAAGACTCTGAATTAGACATATTATAGAGAATGGGCTCCAAATCCTTGATCTAAATTCCAAGTCTCTTCAAACACCATGGTAGTGTTTTAAGCTCAGAAGGACATAAGAGCCATGCTGGATCAGACCAAAGGCCTAGTGCCTTGTAGAGGACTGATTCTGTTCCCACACCAACTGTGCCTATGGGACATTCACAAGCAGGACATGAGCGCCACAGAGACTATGATTGTCTCTACATTAAGGGAAATCACATTGTTTATCTGGGGCATTGTGCTTCCAGGTTCTCTCGTGCAATTGTTATGGGCTGCATTACACATTCCAAGAGGGGCGACTACATAGTTTGAATTGAATACTTCCCCTCCATTCACTTCTATTGAGACAGCACCATCTAGTGACAGAAAACCCCACTTTTCAGGCTATTACCACATTAAAGTAGTTCTTTTCATAGCGGGATTTCCCGGGGATTCAGCAGGAGACATCCTGGCCATTGACAATGTTTTGTAATGGACCTGCAAACTTCTGTGAGTGGCCAATCATGAGAGTGCAATAAATTGCTCATTTAGAGGAGCTCTATGACAACACTCATAACTACATCTCAGTTCACTTAATTGGATCAAAGCTGCATTCCTATGCGCTTACATGTAATAAGCCCCATTGAACTCAGTGTGGCTTCCTTTCAAGTCAACATAAAGAGGCTCCAGCTACACCATTCATATGTTTAATGTGAACTGAGAGGGTGACATGAAAACTGTGACTTCAGCTATCAACACTGCAAGTTGTTTGTTAGCAATCTGTAAGATGAGATAAATTTAACTTACACAGTGGCAGCCCCCATTTGCAGAAGGCTGCCTCTTCCCTGCAATTTACTCATTAACACACTGGGGAAAGACTCAGCTTGTTTTCCTTTTCTACATTTGCTCTGCTTCTGTGTTTGTAATGAGGCAAGCCTGTGGTGGCACTTTAGCAACAAAAGACTACTATTTGCATCACTACAAGCCCTGTTAAATGCTCCTAATGTTTTCATTATTGCAGAAAGGCAAAACAAATGAAGGTCACACCCTGTCTGCTCAGAACACAGAGAAATGCACAGAAGTGGAGGGGGAAGAGGAGAAAAAGAAGTCAGGGAATAGTTTTATTACATCAGGTAATGATGTACTTCTTTGGCAAGCAACTTACAGGTCGCATCCAATATATAAGATATTGCCAATCTAGTGTGCATACGCTCGACATAAACTGCTCTTGCCTGTATTTTATGTAATTTTCGCTCTGCCTTTTGATCCAGAAGGATCTACAAAGTCTCTTCCAGTTATTTTTATCCTGCCATGGCTCCAAAGAGCTCCCCATTTTATTATTAAAAATAAAAATAATAAAATGGGGCAGTTATGGTGTGGCAATCCCCACCCCTTCAAACTCCCAAAACCCATTAGGTTGTAGTAGCTGTTTCCACCCCCTTTTCCATTCTTTTCCATTCCCCTTTTCAAGCCCGGTCCCTGCCTCAAAGTGATGGGAGTTGGGTAACCCCTGTTGCCAGGCTAAGCATGCTCAGGTCAGGACAAGATATTTTGCTTCCTCAGGCAGAGCAGTAAATTGTGCCCTCTCTTCCTGCAAGCCCTAGGCCATGACACTCCTGCCACTCCCTGGCAGTAAAAATGCACTTCTTCTTTTTATTTATTTAATTATTTATTTATATCCCACCTTTTTCCCAGTACTGGGACTCAAAGTGGGTTTACAAGATTAAAACATGTACAATTAAAACATATAAATATAAATTTACAAAAGTTAAAATAGAATTAAGCCCACAGTAAAATTAAAAACATTTTTTTAAATTTTTTTTAAATGGTAACAAATAATAATAATATCCAATACATAACACAGGTCCAGAATATTTCCAAAAGCCTGCCGGAACAATTTTTTTTTGCCTGCCTCTGAAAGTGTAACACAGAGAGAGCCAGTCTAGCTTCTCTGGGAAGGGTGTTCTAGAGCCTTGGAGGAGCCACTGAGAAGGCCCTCTCCCACATTCCCACCAGGCATGCCTGTGATGGTGGTGGGACTGAGAGAAGGGCTTCCCCTGAAGATCTCAGAGCACAGGCAGGCTCATATGGGAGAATAGGGTCTTTCCAATAACTTGGACCCAAGCCATATAACAAACAGCTAGGCATTTGCTGCCATTTCATGACACCCCAAACTGGCTGCTTGACGCAGCTGCCTTATTCACCCTGATGTAGGTACAGCCCTGATTTTCACTTCTTCTGCCCAGGAATGGGAGTGTTCTTTTCTCACTGTCCCAGGAAAGTGAGGAGCTACGTTCTGGGGCATGCTGGGCATTGAAAGACTTTTTTTCTGTCTAAGAGTCTATCTACACATGCAGGGTAAAACACCTTGAAAACGTTTTGAAAACTCTATATGGAGTGTGTCCTGGGCCCCAACAGTTCTCAAAACTGTTATAAACCATTTTAAACAGTTTTAAAGCTGTATTGTAGATTGGCTCTTTGTGTGCAACCCTATCCATGTTTAGACGAACAGGAAAAAGGCCTACAATTCCCAGCATGCCCAAGTCTTTAATATCTGGCTGGGGCATGCAGGGTGCTGTAGGACTTTTTCTAAGTGTTCAGTCCTATGCATGTTTAGACCGGGAACGGGGAGTCCTACAATTCCCAGCATGCCCCAGTCCTAAATATCTGGCTGAGGCATGCAGGTTGCTGTAGGACTTTTTCTATCTAAGTGTGCAATCCTACGCATGTTTAGAGGGGGGGGGGGGGAGGGAGTCCTACAATTCCCAGCATGCCCCAGTCCTAGGGGGGAGTCCTACAATTCCCTGCATGCCCCAGTCCTAAATATCTGGCTGAGGCAAGCAGGTTGCTGTAGGACTTTTTCTGTCTAAGTGTGCAATCCTATGCATGTTTAGACGGGGCGGGGGAGTCCTACAATTCCCTGCATGCCCCAGTCCTAAATATCTGGCTGAGGCACGCAGGTTGCTGTAGGACTTTTTCTATCTAAGTGTGCAATCCTATGCATGTTTAGAGGGGAGGTGGGGAATCCTAACATCCCCAGCCCTAAATATATGGCTGGAGCAAGTAGGGTGCTGTAGAACTTTTTTTTTGTCTAGACATGTATAGGATTGCGCCCTAATGTGCATAAGTTTGCGCCCGTGGTCCCGTTGATCCCACTCCCCTTATGAACTAGCATCCATGGGTTTGGGGGGGGGGGAGAGAGAGAGAGAACACCCCCACCCCACCTCGAGCCTGTCAAATAAACAACGGACTCGCTCGATGGGGTTTGAAAAATCACTGCAGAAGCGGCAGAGGAAAGGAGAGATGAAATTCGCAGGCGAGCCGGAGGAGCCACGGGCTTCGCTCCCGCAGCCTCTTTCCGCTCCCGCCCCCTCCTCCGTGTCCTCCTGCATGTGTAGCGCTTCTGCTCCTCTCCAGCCGTGTCCTCCTCCTCCTCCCTCTCCCTGCTCCATGAGTTCTATTCCCCATCACCACCCTCTGCCGCTGCTGCGAAGCTCTCTGCAGGGTGATGGACAGCTGAGGATGTGATACTCTGGAGAGCTGTGCGAGCAACGAGCCCGGAGCAAACAATCCTAGTACTTACAAGAGGAAGGGAAGCTTTGGAGCACTTCGTCTCTCTCTGGGGAGAGATCGACGACCTGGGGAGGAGTGGATGTGCTTCAGGCGCCTTCCCTGGCACTTTTTCATTTTTATTTGGCCAAACCTGCTTCTCCTGCTGTAGCTGCCGCCGTTGCAGAGAGAGGGGGGGGGGCGGAGGGGGGGGGCAGGGACTGAGCAAGGAGGGACCGGGACTTGGAGAGCTTTCCCGCTGAGGACTCTTCGCGCCCGGTCTCCTCCAGCCACTAGGAGCAGGGGCCCGCTTTGCAGGCGGAACCTTCCGATGCCTCGATCCGTTTTTTTCCTCTTTTGATCCAGCGTCACTCTCGCCGCCACCGCCGCCGCCGCCGCTCGGCTCCTGGGATACGTCTGAGAGGCTGGGCTTCCCATCACCGCCACGCGTCTGCTTGAAGGGGGACACTTCCCTCCCGTGGAAGGAGTTTTCCCCTCCCCCGTCCTCGACGAGTGGGCGCTAGGAGGAGAACTTCGGGCGAATCAGCCGGGTTGGAACAACCGGCTTGCAAACTTTTATTTTATTTTTTTTAAAAAAAACGTGCCCCCAGCAGATGAACTCCAACATGTAAAAGGAATCGCCAGCAACGGCCTCTTTCTGTCGAAACGCGGCCCCGTCCGTCCCCACTGGTAAGGAAAAGAAAAGATATTTACTATTCTTCTTATTTTGAGAGCGCCTTAAACGGTAGCCGCTGCTGCTGCTACTGCTGCTGCAGCGGCAGCAGTAAACTGGGTTCCGTCTGCTCTGAATGGCGCGCGATTATCACTCTGCAGCACCAGCTCCCTCCCTTTCCCTTTGCTTCTGGCAGGAGGGTCTCGCCACCCGTCTGGCCGGGGAGGCTGGTCTGTTGGTCTAATGGAGACAGCTTTCTAGTGCGGATGCTTTCCTGGTCAAGGGGATGGGACATGTCTAATATGAAGTTTGGTTGTGCATCAAGGCTACGATTCGGTTTTCCCACACAGAACCATAAGAAATACCCCAATTCTTTTTATGGCTGCCACATCCATACTGTTTCCTCACAACAACCCTGTGAAGTCGGCTGGGGATGCTCCTCTTAATTCTTGTTTGTTAGTTTTCCTTGCCCCCTTGCACTGTTTTTTCTTTCTTTCCTTTCCTGCCCAGGGTTTTTCTGGAGAGACAACTTGCTTAAAACTCCTATTCTCCCACCCTTGACAAAACCCAATCTGATCTTGCCATTTCTGGGAAGAGAAGGGGGGCACCGATTGCGCTGGGAATGGGGAGTGATCAAGTGCGGCTGCTGTCCAATCTCTCCCTTTCTTCTCTCTCCATCACTCCAGTTGCCCAAGTTGCGCGGAGAGCCCCGCGCCGCTTCCTCTGGAGGAGTGATGCTAATCCGAGAAGTCCTGCTGCTCCTTCAGTGTTGTTGGCCTTCGCTGCTGTTGCACTGGACCCTCCATCCCATATGGGGCTTCATTCAGGTAACGTCACTGTTCCTCCCCTTCCCCACTTCCTTGCCCAGGTGTGCATAATCCAGGGTGCATCTTCTACACCCGAGCTCCTGAAAAAACACTAACGTCTGCTCCACAGAGCTTCTCTTCTGGGTTTGCTTCCGTATTGCATTGCGGGGGCAAACCAATGAAGTCTTTCATGGCTGAAGTTGCTGCTGCAGCAGCAAAGTACAGCTGTTGGAGAGAAGAGATGTGGACAATCCCATAGGGTGTCCCAACTGCTATAATCGGGGTTTGATTTGAGCTGCTCCTTGGAGACAGGATTTACAGAGAAAGGGAGAGCATCCATTATGAATCAGAAGCTGCTACTATATGATTTTAGGATAATTGTGTTGTTGCCAGTTCCTGCTGTTGTGAATGGTCACTTTGCTTAGTTTAAGCTTTGCACAGAATTGCCACAGACTGTACTTTTTGCATTTCGTAGCCTTGGGACCCCCCTGTTTACAATCCCACCCACCCTTCCTCCTCACATCCTGGCATCCCTGCCAACTGAGGTTAACACTACATCTGATAGAGTGGCTTCTAATCCATGAAAGCGTATGCCTTCCTAAACCTGTTAATCTTTAAGGTGCCGTAAACTGTGTTGTTCTTGCCGTTGCAGACTAGAGGGGCTACCTCTTTGGAAGTCATATGATCTTTGACGGCAGCTGTAAATGAAGAAAA